>VKOC01000004.1:30894398-30907325 GCA_009364415.1 Spea multiplicata
AAGGATGTTTAACCAGAGCATATGTGTCCTTAAGGCATATGTGGTCCTGTGTTTTAGCGGATATGAACACAACCGCTCTAGGTGTTACAGGTAATCTTTTTGGAGTAGGCACAGTAACATGTAGTTGGAAATCGTGCGATCTTGGTATAGGATTACCCAGAGGTTACATTGTATAGTCTGTACTAAAGCTGGTGTCCTCTTTGCAGATCCTGTATGCTCTGTACACCGCCAGCAAGATACCTGAAAATGTGAATCTTATTGGATATATCCCAGGTGAGTTCAGTATATTTCCAGTATGACTTTTATGTCTCCTTGACATATGAATAAGTAATAGTTTTTTTCCCCCCTTCATCTTCATTCTGTGAAGTACCACGCCAGTGAAGGGAATTATTTCTATGAAGACGACTAATTATGGCTTCTAGACACGACAGCTAAGGCCCTTGATGTGAAAGTAGGATTCACCAGAATGCAGTTTTTCAGGCTGTCCCTAGACACCTCAGATATAAGGATAAATCTAGAAAAGGTTTCTGTTTCCCTTGTCAGTTTGCAGTTTCTCCAAAATATTAACATGAACACTAATTTTGCTATTTATTGGAATTTTGTCCCATTTTGGGGGCATGCTTGGAGCTGTCATCTTGTTAGAGGATTTATACAGTTCCTAACCTCGTGTCTTGTCACCCCTTTTCACGGGTTAGGATGTGTCATTTACTCAGTTTAAGGCACCTCATTACCTAGAGAAATGTTGATGCTAGTTAAATAATTTGCCCCTGCGGATGGCAGCACTAAAGCAGCTTTATTTCTCTACCAAATCACGCCTGTGTGAATGTGGCACGCTGGCTCTTATATAATGTGTTGAGCCAGCAGTATTTCTGTTAAACATACAAATAACTCTTACATGTTTAACAACTTGGCTCTTTGTATATTTTGAATATATCTTTTAAAAATGAAAGGACTTCAGGAGGTAACTAATATTGGAATTGGTTTATACTCATAATCTGATTTTTTTAACCGCTCAGTCATATTCATTTTTAGTGTCTATATGAGGCATATTTTTTTTATAACAGCACATTACTTGTAACTCCATTTAAATGTGTTTGTAATAAGGTTTTGATTCCCATGGATATCAAAGTAATTGGAAAACGATGCAAGTGCGTCCCTTACAGTGCTTGGTAGGCTTAATGAGGCGCTCTCATCACTTCGTGTTCGGAGGCGCATTAAGTAATCTTTTTAGGCTGTGCCTGGCAATTGACTTAAATAAGTAAAAATAAATATAAATAAATTATCCGACGGCTTGCTTTTAATGTGGTGGTTAAGTGAAGTTGTTGGTAATGCGTTACTCCTATGGGCTGCTTATGTGAAAACGAATTCCTTCCGGTTGGGATCAGATGCTTTTACAAGGGGAATGCAAAATTCGGTCCAAACATGCTAAATTGTAGACATTTGGGAGCTCCCTGAGGCGACAGCACTATAGGGGGTATATTTCTTTTCTGGTGCCAGCAGGTGAGAAGTATGTTGGTTACCATTGCGCAAAGTCTTCACTTGTAGGCAGTGTTGGCGGATTTGTTCTGCAAAGCCTGTGCTTTAATGTGTGTGAGGAGACAGAAACAGCTGTACGATCGCAGAAACCTTTTAACATATTTACCAGGACATCAGAGGCTACATTTCTGCCTCCTGGTAGGTATCAGAGGATGCTAAGTTCTTGGCTGCTCCTTTGTGAGTAGAAGGGCTTCCCAAAGGATACACGTTATTAGGATAATGTACAAGAGGCTTACTCGACGCACATTTGCTAACTGCTTGGCAGCATAAACTATTTCCACCGCCCAAAGAGCTGCATTATTTCTCGTTGGAGGCATATTGTGCAGCCGTCTCTGGGGCGCATTGAAAATTGTGTTGCTCCACGTAGTTCAAGAGGATCTGGAACAATGTACTTAATTGCTTTGGTAAAATGTCGGAGATGCGATGCCTGCAATGCCACGCGCTGTATTATTCATGACCACCGAAGATTAGGAGCTCCGTTTTGGTACAAAGGACTCTGGATCTCCCAAGACTTGCTTGGTTTTTATAACACTGCTGCGCTCCAGATCATGTCCAATTCTGTTTTATTTTTTTTACTCTCATTGACAAGAAGTGCTATTGTAATGTTGTGTTTATCTGATACTTTCGATTGTGTAACAGCTATTAAATGGCATTATGGGCTGCATTTGGGTACCTGATAAGCAATACTTTTCTCCTTTTTTGTGGGTTGGTAATTATTTGAACTGCTATGTCTTCATATCACAGTACTAACGTGCGTCCTATCTGTATCACATGCTGTCCCCAGGTTACAGCCTCGGCTCTGTCTGCGTGGAGTTTTCCCTCGTGGAAGATGCCGTCCGATGCATGGAAGCCAACAAGGTTGCTTTATCCACTGAACCAGCGCTGCTGTGGAAGGATATAGAGGCGGACAGGAGGGGGGGGGGTACAGAGGGTTTTCACAACATGAATGGTCAATGTGTGACCACACGGCTGTCTAGGTTAAATTGTGTACCTTTACCTGGTGCGCTTCACTGCTGAACACTCAGCTTCTCTTATAATGCAAGTAGACTAGACTTTACGGTCTGTTTACAGCACATAAACAATTCATTTATAAAACTTACCAACTTGATTGGTGTTACTATAAAGGGCCTGTGATTTCAGTCACTTTGTTTGCCAGCCTCTTAAAGATAACATTTCCCTTACACTTGATGTATGGGGAATAAGCATATAAATTGTTTCTTGTCCTTACTGCAGTCCTACTGTTTAAGAAAGTGTTAGGACGATGTATCCCACACTCCAGGTGTGCCAAGGTATGAGTGTAGGGTTAATAAATAGCAGCAGTATAGTAAAACAAAAAATAAATTAGAAAACCACTCCTCATCTTTGTAATGTTAAGGAACAGCAGGTCTAGTAAATGTTTCCCGTGTTGTCACAGTTCTTGAAGTTGGAGTAGATCTCTTGGAAGATCTCTGGTCTCGGTGGTGACAATGCCCTCGTGTGACGGCAGATCCAGCTGATGCCATCTATGTAGGAACTTCTTTGTCTGTTCCTGGACCCTCTCTTGGGTTTGGGGGCACATAAAAGCATCTATATCTGAAAACTTTCTTTCTTTGTGCTGTCGGTGCGTTTGGTTTGTTGTAACCATCTGCTCGTGCCAGCTGTTGCCCACTTGAAATATCTAGCATTTCAAGTTGCAACTGTTCACATATCACGGGATGCATTTTATATGCCTTTTAACAAAATAGTTCAGTGCTGCCTAATTCATGCGTTATCAAGTGCTCCTTCTACTAGAAAGACCAATGTCTCCCTTACCGACGGTTTACGTTTCTTTTCCCCATTCTCCTTTTATACGAATATAAAGCTATAGATAAAGCTTTATTACTTAGTTTTGGGTTTCCATCAAGTTCAGCTTTGGCACAAATCTTGTTCTTTTTTTTGTTTGGCGCAGTGTTAGCGATGCACACTTCCAGCTAAGCAGGATAAGGCATACTGTTTGTGCTCACTTGCCATTCATACATTCGCACTCAAAACTATTTTGAGTTGACGATTTCCGTAGCTGGAGAACGAACGTATGGATGGGACACCGGTGTTGGGGTTGGTGGCGAGGGGCAGATGTGGAAGGCACTGGGAATGGTTACGGCCGTCCGCCTTGCCTACAACTGCACAGATATCCATTGATTTTATTCCTCCTTGGCATGGTCAAGTGCCCTCCAAGGGTTTCCAAAGGGTATACATTAATTGTTTGAGCTAGTGGGAAATACATTTTCAATATTGTGAGTAAGAAAAAACAAAAGCTACCACGATGGCAGGCTGGTAGTTTAATTGGTGGCGACATTGAAAATAGTTTTTGGAAAAAATATCAAAAATTGATCTTACCAATGATCCAGGAAGCTTTTTTCTTCTTCAAATAATTCGGGTAACCTGGCCAAGTATTGTTTTGGCCACACAGGCATATTAACCACATTTGACTTTTAGGATTTTTGTTTTTCATGTTTGCATGTTCACATTGGTGTGTGTCTTGCCTGGCTTAGGATTTCATCCGTGTTTACATTGCAAATGAGAATTTTTTTTCCTGACCTTACAAGGTATCCTCCATTATTTTTCTAAATGTGCCTTAGAGTGCCAAAGTTGGTCACCTAACCTCAACAAGCAGTTCTGCTGAAGAGAGCATATGGTTGATCGTTAACATGAAGAAGGCAGAAAAGGATTATTGGTCACGCTGCTAGACCGTTGGATCTTTATTATGAGCTTGATGGATAAAAATAGTGTGTTATTTCTGCATCTCGGCAGAGAAACTCAACACCTGAGGAGGAAGAAAACCATGCATGAGAAGCATCTACCTGACCTCCATGAGCTATTGCACATTTCAACCTTATTTCTGTCCAGGACTAAATATCCTAAGAGCTACTCAAATGTTTCCGTTGCCCCTTTCCCCTACGTAAGAGTCCGTCGTACCTGTACAATCACTGCAGCGTTGGCAACCACAGCTGAACTTGTTGAAGTTCCTATAAAAGTTAACAATGTGCGTGTCAGCATACCTTGTGTCGCAATAATAAGGTGTAATTAGGATTTATTTCATTGTTTATTGGGCTTTGCTAGAATTCCTACCGATTTAGATGATACCCTGACATTTTGTTAATGAAAATGTGGTTGAATTTCAGTGTTGGGTGCCTTGAACACTGAACGGTTTCATACTTTTAACGTGCCTGTTTTAATCTGCTTTCTGCTCCGCAGGGCTCCTTTTTTTTCAAAGGCAAAAAGGTTACTTTGAAATACATCCCCAATTCAGACAGGTGGAACTGCCAGCAGGTGTGTATCATCTTAGCCAAAATGTCCTTGTCCTCCGATTTATCTTCCTGTGCAGAGACAAGAAGATCTTGACGGCTCACGGTTGTAGATCCCTTGTGTTAAAGACCTTTGGAATATGAGGAGGTTCTTTTTGGTACAGGTCTAAGGGAAGGAATTGATGTCTCATTGCCTGAACTTTAATTGCTTCATACATTTCTCTTACAGTGCAAGGTGGTTAACGTCCTATCTAAGGAAAGGTGTTGGCAGTGCAGTGCTTTGAGGTCAGGTGAGTGCCCGTAAAGTCTGAGACAACTTACGATTCATCAGTCTCTGCAACACAACCTCTTCTGATTTTTATTCTGTGAATCGGGCTCTTCTCACACAGCTTTTGTGTTCTGTATTGAGGCTTTAGCATGGAATTCCTTGATGACCACCATTCTGATGACCTTTTCCCAACCAATGTTTTCTTCTTCTTACTTTTTTTTTAAGGATCAGACCATGTCCCACTCAAAGATTACCCTAAAGATACCAAGACAACCCCGGCTCCTCCGGTGCAGCGAGGCAAGAAGCGCAAGACCAAGCAAAGTGCCGTTCCCCACAGCCCAGAGAAGTGGAAAGAAAAGACTCCACCAAGAGATAAATCTTTCCCAGCCATCCAAAAGCATCCAAAAAAGGGAACACAGCAGGCAGATTTGGAGAGTAAAAGTGAGCAAATTAAGTGCATAGGTTCAAAACATTTTGGATCCCGGGGTTTAACCCTTTTTAGTCTTACTAATCACATGTATTTAACACAAAACCCAAACTTCCAGTGAGGGAAACTTTACCCTCCTGATTTCTCCTACCTTCTGCGCAAATGTCCCGACCATCACGCTTTCTGCATGTTCCTGAGTACATCTGTCTGGGTTTTTACTTGATGCACTTTCCTTTTTGTTATAATCCTTTATTATTACGCCTTTGGCATTGGCGGAGTGTCGCTTACTGTTGCTTTGTCACGTGATCCTCCTGACTGGCTTGGTTCATTCTTTTAGGAAGGAGACAGAAGTTAGCCAAAGAGCAATCTTCCCTATAAAAACAGTGTCCAGGCGTGTGTATCCTTATGGGACAGTGACTTAGAAGTGGTCAGTTTTGCTGACCCCTGTTAAAAGGGCATGGCTGTCCGTTAAACGTCTTCACAGCCAGACGTGTCCGCATTTCATTGCTGTGCATTTCTCAATGTGGTTAATTGTCTATCTTTTCCGCTTCCCAGCTGTTATATTGAAGGGACTTCCTTGGGACACTTGTTCGGAGAGTGTGTTAAAGGCACTAGAACCCTTTGTAGAATTGTCTCCTCGAAATGTCCGCATCATGAAGTATCATCATGGCAGTCAGAGAGGGGCCAACTTTGCCTTCATAGACCTCAAAAGTCACAAGGTGGGAGCTCAAAAATGTAACTTATTCCAGGCATCGTAATTAAAACATACAAGTTTTAAATCTGACATTGGGTCCTACTTACCAGATATTAAGAGGCAAAAGTTCCTTGGGGGGAATGTTTAAATATACTTATAAAAACATAATTATCAGTGATTATCAAATATTAATCAGTTACAGCAGTGAATGAGTAATTGGAATAGAAGACCCTTATACAGGTGGTTTCTTCCGTTTGCATTGATAAAGTGTACCTTACGTTTAACCATTCTTTCCATAACAGTTATGTGCATTCATATGTATAGTATCTTGGCTAGCAATATGTAAGTGGAAATATAGCGAGATATGTATAAAACAATGTTTCTAAACCATTCTGTTTTGTTTCTTGTGCTCACAGGAAGCAGCGCGGCTCACAGCGCAGGTCCATCAGCTAAAGCCTCCTCTCACCATCAACGGGAACCACGTCACGATTGAACTCGCGGTTTGGCAGAGGAGGTAACGCAAAACTCTACTATGTTTTTACTGATGCAGACCATGATGATGGTTTGTGCCGGTTATATGCACTGGGGGTAATTGCAAATTTGGGCATCCAGATAACTCCATTGAGTCCAACTTCAGGTAACAGAGTCTATTATCAGGAAATTAGAACTACACTTAAATACACAAAAATAAAGTTGTTAAATTGTTATATGCCCAGTATCATTTTGTTTACAATTTAAACTTGGCCATTGATGGGTTTTCTGACTTTCTCTAAACGTTCTTCTCTCATCTGCTAAAATGTAGAACTGAATCTTCCAGGAATGAGCAAGGCAGATTCCAGAGGTCTCCTAAAAATACACCTGTGGGCCAGGTATGAATATATATATATGTATTATTGTACATTCTATATTCATTGAATGTTACATGCAATTTGGGGTTTACTAATTCAAGGGACAGTTAACAGGAGTTCTGGTTTCAGCTTTATTACTTCATTATGCATTATGAAGGGTCAACAATGGCAAGCTTCTCCAGCAAGAAAGGCTGAGCCGGCCATATATAATGCATTATTCAATGGGTGGGGAGAAATTAAAATAAAAGTATTAATAGAAGAGGGCCAACCAAGCTCTCACTGCAGCAGAAGCTCACTGTGGTTGGACCTTCATAACATATAGTGCAGGTAATATCACTTTTATGAAAGCGTGGCTTTTGTATTTTGTTATAATAAACACGTTTTAGAGCTTACAGCAGGGTTTACCTTACAAAGTTAATTCACTTGCTGCTAAGTAGTACCCGCACATGTTATTGTGTCAATTATCTTGTTAAAAGCGGTCACAGAAACCCTGAATATCTTTGCTTATAGGCTAAGCGCCAGAGAGGCCAACGTAGAGGAGCATCTTACAGCGGGCGAAGAGCTGATGGTGAGTGTTTGTAACGATTATTATTTGTTTATATGTAATGCCATCATGTTCTGCGGCACCATTTATAAAAAACAAACAAAAAATAAATACTTTGGTTACATATTGTTTCATCATTGTATGTACGTTTAATTTTTTTTCCTCATATGGGACTTAGTGTCTGTCTTATTGATCGTGTTAATTCCTTTTTATTGGTTGATGTAAACTTTGTGATCTTGAAAAATGTAAATAAACAAATTGATTCTAATGCCAAAAAGATCTTTTAAATTACAAAAATCATCTTGGTTTGTATGTTTACTTTATCACACCATATAGTATTTTAAAAATGGAATACTTGTTTTGTTAGGCTTTTTTCTGTGAGCACTTATCTAAACCTCCCCGTTTTCTGAACTGCTTACAGTAAGGGTTGACAAAACTAGAAATGACCAACTAAGACAAAGTAATGCATTTTTTATTTCTTTTATTTATATATTCAAACTTTTTAACACTGTTGAAAATTGTTTCGTTTTATGGGTTAATGTTTCGCAATTCCAAATGGCTTTATTGAGCAAACTTACAAAAGTTAAAATAAATAAAAAAACAACAAACCAGTATATCGTAAGGTTATTTTTGTCAACTGCTACTTTGTGACACGCAGCTGATTTTCAATCGCTGCCCCTGATTCGATTTTACTACTTTACAGCTGACAGTGATGGAGCGAGCTATGTCTTTGATCCGAGCACAGGCCTCTACATTGATCCCTTGACAGACATGTACTATGATCCTGAAACACAGGTGAGATGGCAGTGTGTGTGTGTCCTCTAATACAGCCGGTACTAATAAATCTCAATGTCAGAAAAATGCTTCTTGCTTAAATTTGATGATAAACCTAAATCACGACGTCTGTGGAATCCAAATGAACTTTGTGTGGGATAGATGTGTGTTCCTAGTCTATTACTTTACATACCTGTTTGAAATTAGAGGACTTTGTGATAGATATAACCAACAGCAGACATAGTATCATAATTGATGGTATGCCTGTCTTACGTTAATATATATATGTACAGTTGGGTCAATTAGAGTGCGTTTGTCATCGGTCGTAATGTTTTGTTGGCGCTATGCGTACCACAGGGTCTATTCTATTGGAAATTCCAACTACCTATAGATTAAATGACCAACCCAAACTAGCTTCAGGCGCATTGTACTTTATGAGCTGCCATAAGACGCTTTAAATTGCTGCTATGCTCTGTAGTGATAAAGATGCATGTCCAGTGTGGTAATGCACGGGCCTGACAAGGAGGATTCCCACCTCCAATCAACATATGAAGGAAAAATGATGTGAAACGCCTGTGACTTTGGCCGAGAAGATACAAATCTGTATAAACTGAATAAATGTATTATTGAATAAATGATGACGTTCTGTGATCCAGATACAATTTTTATCTTGGATGTAACAGTACCCTTTTAATTTACGTTTGTGCTCAAGGGCACAGTTTATAGACTAAAATCCGTTCATCTGATGAAAAAAAGGGCAATGCCATGGCCTTTGGTTACTTTCTGACATTCATAAATGTACTCTTTCACTTAGATAAAATAGTAATTGTATTATCTGATGTGTTACATGGACACCTCGATGCCCCATAATGCAGCATGTATAATGAAGAATGTATAATGAATTCCTGACGGGAAAGCACTCCCATGGGAGTCAATAAAATGCTTTTTGTGCAGGCAGGAGCTGGCAGGCAGCGAGTATATCGCATACAAGCAGATGTGTTAGGCAGATTAAACTGTTGCTTTACGCAAATATGCCTTAGCAGATCTGTCACTTTTATTCTTTCATCTGAACATTTCATTGCTTAAAAATAAATGTTTACATTTCACGGCAACAACTTATATCTGCTTTTGTGCCACATGACACAGATTCCTGTCATTAATTATGCGAGACAACACTTTACATGGCTAAGTAATTTCTGGGAAGGGTTTTGTCATTTAAGGGAATAAGGGTTGTTCTGTATTTAGTTACGTAAATAGCATGAAAGTCCATAACCGTTTTGTCTGTGATGTCTGTTTTTCTTACAGAAAGAGATTCCCTTGGCAAAAGAAGGAGCACAGCATAGAGAGGAGGAGGACTTCATAGAAGACAGAGCCTCCGAGGCAAGAGAACAAAGACGAACCCCAGGGAGATATCACAGCCCATCTCCACCCCGGGTATGCATGCAATGGCCTTTACCCTTGTGTGGGCTTCTCCTGTCACCATTTCATTGCCTCCTCTCCAGACTTAATTCCCCTATACGGACTTTATGGAGGTTGAACAGTGTTTATGCAAACAGTGGGCCATAATCATGAAGAGAAACTTCAGGACAGATTTCTAAAATTTGTATCCAGTGGAATTTTACCTGTTCCTCCACATTTAGGACTTTACATCACAACTACGCTTGATAAAGAACACATATTTTTTGTGTCTTTGTTCTGTCTAGTTTAACATTTTGGAAAATAAGTATAACCTCTATACGTTTTCCTGTTAAAGCCTCCATAATGCTGACTTTGTTCCTGACTCATTTGTTGTTATTTGTTGTGTGCTCCGTGCAGCTGAAAACAGATGGCCGTCATACATGTACGTCAGATCGTGAGGAGCATGATCCCCAGAGGAAAAGGGCTTTCAGAGAGGACATGGTGAGGCTTTATATATTGTAGAGAAATCTTTATTCAAAATAACCTATTTTACAGTATGTGGAACTTGTCTTTTTGAGAAATGTAAAAAGGTTTGTGCTTAAGCAAAATCCAGAGCAGTGTTTGTGCTTTCCAGTTCTCTAGTACAATAGACCATCTCATCCTTATGGACTCTTCTAGTCCTCAGCTTTTTCTTGTGCTCCTAAAGTTTTCTCTTTTTGCCACCTGTCAGTGGCTGGAGTTTCTTGTCTTCGCCATCTACTCTAAATTGAGAATGTGTTGGCGGAACTTTATTTATGGATGACGACAAACGTATTGTAGTAAGGGAAGCATAAAGATTAATGCCAAAATAGGTAAAACTATAGTTACTTGTTTAGTGAAAAAGTGGTTTTCTATTTTTGTTCTTTTAGGGGAAAGCAGGAAATGAAGAACTTTTTAAGAAGCCATTACCTCCACCCACTACTAAGAAGGACCAGTCAAGTCCTGAGGTACCTTCCTTCATCTTCCCATTATTTACAATGGCTACATTACGAGGTTGCAGGCTGTTTTGTTATGCATTTGTAGTGAATTGTTTTTATTTACATCATCACAAATCTCTCTCCTGTTAATTGGTCATATCACTTTTGTGTTGGCCTATTTCTGCTTTTCATGTCTTTTTGCACCACCCATTTGGACTGTCACTTCTATGTCTGTCTTATGTTTCTACTGTATTGATCACACGCCTCATCAGTTTTTCCTTTTCTGTTTTGATCTGATCTGCTGTCTCCTTTATACTCTTGTCCTGTTCACTGTTTATCTGTCTGTCTTCCCAATATATCCTTCTATTATGTTCTGGTTCTTCCTTCCCATACGTCCATATTTTAAATTTTTTTCATCTGTATGATTGCGTGTCTCATGTATTTCCCTTCTGCTATTTGTAGCCAAAGGTAAACCCTCTTATAGGGCTTATTGGGGAGTATGGAGATGACAGTGAAGAGGAAGAGGATCAAGAGCAGTTGTTACTACCGCCATTACGCAGGAAGACACCTCCCCGTTCACCACCACGAGCACCTGTACCACCTCCAAAACCAGTTCAAAAACCAGCCCCCTCAGTTAGCACCGTCCAGGATAATCTAACAGACTGGAAAAAAATGGCCTGCCTTCTGTGCCGCAGACAGTTCCCCAACAAGGATGCCTTGACCAGACACCTGCAGCTGTCAGACCTGCACAAGGTAACTATCTAGACTCTGCTCTGCACATCGAACAGGGTTCAGAAAGATGATAAAGGTTTAATGCCAGTCCAAATCGGACTGGGCACAGTAGCCAAGTAATGTCTCCCTCCAATCTTGTGGCACTAGCTTCCTGGTGACATTCTGGTTCAAGAATGAGCACCATTGGTTCAATAGATGTTTCAGACAATACTTCCTTTGATGCTCAGTCAGCCTTTATTTTTCTCTGCCTTACTTAAGTGACCGCTCCCAGCCCTGTTTTTTTTGGTAAATTGTGCATAAAATCTAGTGAATTTTGCTGCATGCAAAGCGGTGCTTGCATTCATTTGCTAATGTACAACACACATGAAAGCTGCTCGTTTTTGCAATCATGTTCCGTGTATGGGGTACCTGGTTGGCACCCTAGTTCCACTTTGGCAACATGTATCCTTAATGTGGTTGGCACTGAAAGCGTTAACACCTAGGCATCTGCATTGTTGTAGCCTAAAATAGTTTTTATTGATTTTCAGCAAAATCTGGCTATTCACCAAAAGATCAAACAGTCTGAGAAGGAGTTGGCCTACCTTCAGGAGAGGGAGAGAAAGGTAGGTTGTCTTCTATTAGCTTACTGATGGACTCCTTAGATGACCCATTTATTTGGCATTGGATTTATATTCCTGTGAATTAGCGCTTGCGTGATATAAGCCCTTGAGACAATAGTGGTAAAAAAAAAAAAACTATCCTTCTCATTTACAACTCTCAGAGCATTATTTAGCACACTTGCCAAAAGCAGTCTGAGGATGATAGGAGTTTAAACATTGCCTAGGCGAGATGTATTGTTTGATTGGCTTTTCTCAATGACCAAGCTTACATTTTCATTTATCATCCCCAAAAAGGGGTGAGGTAAGAGCTTGCCTAGGTGGTCATATCCTGAATGCGGATGTTATTAACAGGAAAATCAGTCCATACAGAGGAGGTTACAGGAGGCAAAAAGAGAGCTGGAGCAGCTGGAGCGAGAGGAGGGCCGATGGCAGGTGCAGTGTGTCCCTGTTCTCAGATCACATGCCTGGCGAAGGGGATTGTGCAGCCGCTGAACGTAGTATTTACATGTTTTCATGGCAGCAGATGTATAGCTGCCGCGCATTTCTTCCTAAGCATGCTGTGCTAATCTCGTTCTAATACGCTTCTGCTGAGGTATTCCTCCAGCACTGCGCTCCGGCCCTCTGTGCCCCTGTATCAGCAGACTCCGCACGTTTTCTGCATGCTCTTCATCAGACCTCATCTCCCTTGATGTGTCATAAGACAAACGTTAAAAGGCATCCCGCAAACCTTCATAGGGAAAGTAAAATGCTTGTTCAAACCTCCGTAACTGCCACAAACCACTGCATTGTCTCATTACATGGTCAGATTTAGCTCAGTTGTAACTTGTAAGCTACATTTTGTAACCCGTGTGTGTGTGTTACTTTGTGTCAGGAAACAGATGAATATCT
>VKOC01000004.1:30907425-30922202 GCA_009364415.1 Spea multiplicata
GTTGGCTGTACAATGTATACAAAAAACAAAATACTGTCTGCACTTCTCACTCTAATAAAGTTGGCAACAAATATATAAACATAATATAAATGAGAGGTTTTGGTTATATGAATTGGCCAAAGCATAATTATGCTCACCCGCCACGTCAAGGCACACTCTCAATAGGGTGAGAACCTACTCTCACCTCCTACATAGTGGGCACACAAAGCAGTTTATACTGCTACCAAAACCTTATTAATGTGTTGGGGAGGTGCAATTAAACCTCCTCCCATCAAACCCCTGTTTTTATTTGGTTCTAATAACAAGTGGAACAAGCAGAAGATTTCAGTTCAGGCTGAGAGATATGTTAAGAGTGACTTCATTATGAGCTAAAAAGACCATGCAGACTACTCTCTCTCAATCACAGTTTAAAGTGTAATGGAACAAATTCAAGGAGTCCAGAAGAGTTATTTTAGGAAGACAAGGGGCTCCGTACTGACCTGTCTGACATCTTGGAACCAGATCGTAATGGTGGAGACAGAGTCCAGGTTATTTCCTTGGATAGTGAGGGAGCTACCACTGCAATGGAGAAGGTGTAGTGTCAACATACACTTGCTTAAATACAGGCTTGTTTGGGTTATGGAACCTTGTGGATCAGTTATTGTTTTATATAGCACCATCATATTCCGTAGCGCTGTACAATGGGTAGACAGGAGCAGGACAAAACAAGTAGTATATAACATAACACTATGGAGGTACTCTGTACTAGTAAAGGCACTGACAAATGTTTTCATAGTTCTTTTCAGGTTTTATTTTACCTAGAAAAGGTGTAAAGCGTCATTCACTGGTACATTTTAGAAACTAGCATGTTAAATCAACGTTAAAACACTTGACAGCCTTTCATAAGTATGGGTTAGACAGGCTCATTGATAATCTCCTAGTTTATAGAATACCTTTTATGAAAAAAGATAATTACAGAATGACTAAAATGGGACCCCTCCAACCCAGTCAATTCACATTTCATATAATACAGAGGCTGTGTTCACTGATATCTCCTAGGTCTATAAAATGTTGGTTTACCGAGCCAAGCTGCAGTTGGGGGTAATGCGTTCCACAGTTGGGTTGGGTTTGTAAAGGAATGGTTTAGAGAATGACACCATATCACTGTCCATCCAGAGAGTGATATCCGCAGGTCCAAGAGTACTGGCTTCAGGAGACACACAGCACAGAGCATCTGATGGGCATGAGGGTCTGCAACAGGAGAGATTGGCAGGTTTATAGTCCATTTGTCTATGCTTGCTCAGACATATACTAGACTAATAATCTTTGTATCAATAAGCCTTCTCACTCGCTATGTAAGGAGCACTCAGATTCGCCGATTAACACTCTCTGGGTCCCCCCAGCCGTCAAGTTCTGTCCCTTCAGTGTTACTCTGGAACCACCAGCCAGGGGCCCAAAGGATGGAGACACAGATGTTACCACTGGATCCTGAGGAGAAACATATATGTAATAATAGATGTGTGCTCGTATCTGGTGTGGATGCATTCATTTGTACATTCAGTTCTTGCCGAGTCCTGTAAATGCAGCCGCCTGATGAATATACGTGGCCTCACGCTACATTTTGCCACTGCATGTATGTAGAAGGTGGTGCATGCTAAAGCATAGGATCTGCCACACGAGAGGCATTAAACGTATGTGAAATCACTAGCCCACTGTGCTTGATGACCAGTCTCAGCCCAATGTAATTTATACTTTTGTTTTAATGTTTTCTCTGGTCGTTGCTTTGTGTATTTCTGGCTAACCCTGGTCCACAGGGCCCCAGCATCTGTATGTTCCTTCCACTCTGATCCAACTTTGCAAAAAATATACTTCTATTGTTTTGTCAGCCTACTCTCTGGGCCACACCAGTCTCTGTGACCATATCTTCACTGCTACGTCTGTTTTTTGTTTGGCATTCTTACTTTTCATTGTGTGGGTTATGCATATGCTTATCCTTATATGACCCCTTACTCAATTTGGTTATTTTACCATAACTCTCTCCATAACTCTTTGCATTCTGACCCACAATTCCTTGCTTTTGCTTTGTGACTCCTTACCACAAAGGTAAAGCCGCTTGCCGATGCACTACCCAAGATGTAGTAAGACTTTCCAGATAAACGTTCATTAATCGTTATCGTGATGTCTGCAGAAGACGCAGTATCCGGAGGCCCCTCGATCTGTAACGTACAAATCAAACTGTGGGAAGAGAAGAGCACAAGTTTTACTTATCAACTATACATCATCATTCTGTGCACCGCTGGCTTCTATTGCTCCTCCATCTCCTCAGCGAGGATTTCTGCTATTCCCATTCTAACATTTCCCATTTCTGCACCAATTATTCAAGATCTGTCTGCAAAATACACCTCACTTTGGTGCAAAAGCCATTCTCTAGTACTGTGCTAGACTATGCCCGAACTGTCCCAACACGAAAAGCTCTGGCACGATTCTTGTGCCGATACTATATACCCATTTTCACCTTCTGCTACTGCTCATTCCAGGATCCACAACACATCTTCGAGCTCCAACAGTCACACTGTGTGTCTCTTTGGTAATTTTGGTGTTGGCTGGGCCATTGTACACACTGTAGGATTGGAAATCTCTTCCGCATAAGGTGATACTGGTTTTGCCTCTTAATGGTGCGGTTTTAGGGAAAAACTAGACAAAGAAGCAAATTAAAAATATAAAGATATAGAACTGTTAACCAACAGTGGAGGTGTCAAGACAATGTGACACAACACACCCAGAGAGGCCAGACCCGGACAGGAAAAATCTTACAGCAAGTTCATTTATTTGCCTGATGCGTGCTGAGTGTGCATATTTTGCCTCGGTAACCGGACATAACCCAACGCAAAGGAGGAAATGGAAGAAAGGAACAGAAAAAAAATTCTGCCAATAAATCTTATATCAGGGAAGGTCCATCCCACTTAAACAATGTTTAATGCATGCGTGGTTCACGTTAACTGCACCCAGCTAAGCAAATTAAATCAAAGTACACTAAAAGCAGCAAGTTGCTCCCTCTTGGGCAACCTGAAAATCTATAGCAAGGATTACGTTGTCTAAAATTATTATTGATGGTTCAGTTTCTAAAAGTCCTCAGACCACATATACTCACCAGCACTTCTTTGATATAGGTCCTATTTTACAAGGTTTCAATATCCCTTTAAACTTGTTGTGTTAGTTAAGCAGATGTTTATCATAATTAGACTAAACCTGGCATCAACTCCTGTCCTAACAAATAATAATTCCAAGGAGTTAATGTCTGTATAATTACTGTTCTGCCTACCTGAGGTCTGATTTATTGTTTAATAGTGTATTTAGGATTCTGGAAGGAAAGCCATGTTTTAACGGTGCTGTTCCACCTAAACGCAATATTAAATAAACCTTAGCAGATCTGTATTTTTCATTCGTTCGTCGGAAGGATTAATTACATGAAACAAGCACAGAAACCGAGAAGAAGCTCTTTTAGTTTCTATGGTAACAACATATCAATGCCTCCCTTTGTGTTACATCTTTTCAGTTGTAAAAATAAAAAAAAGGTTTTACTTGAGAATGATATCTCTAAAGTTGCATTTCATTAAAGCAGTGTATGAAAACGGTGGTGAATAACACCATAACCTCATAACATAAAGAATATGACATTCACATCTTGAAGTTCATTGTTAGGAATTATTGAAGATTGTCAACTATTAATAGAAGAAGAAACATAGGAACACAAAAAATACAGTTACCTCTGTGATGGAGGGGGTGCAGGTCTGTTGGTTCCACTCCCCCTGACATTCAGACCGCTGAGAGCAGCCGTTTTGACACCAGCCGCAGCCCATGTAATGTGAAGCACGCAGACATCTACTACAGCTCAGAAGATGACGGCAGCCAGGACCTGTGACTTTAACCTGTGTCACCTACAGGAGATGGACAAACAAAAGCGTTGTAGGGCCGTTCCATCCTTTTTTCACCCTGCATTGTGTCTCTTGCTGGGTTTTTCTCTGTCCCAGTCCCACTTACCTCATTTCCAGTGACAAAAAGCAAGTTGTCCCCAATGCGAGTGACATCTTGTGAAACTGGGTAACTGTCACTCAGAGAAAAATTGGATAGGGTGATAGGATTATTGCTACGCAATAGGATTACCTACAAGAAAAAACATGCCAGTATAAAGTAATTTTATAACAAAGGGTAAGGGTGTATATACATAGGTAGTCTTTATTTTTCTCCTACACAGCACACAATACAACCCTCATCATCTCTCCACACCCTTACATACCCTCACCCATACCTCCACTTATTGAGCCCACTTTGTATAACATTCCCATAAATACTAACTGGCCCGGCAGCCTGTGCTGCTGAATACACGATCATCCACATAAAAGTCTCACAAACTGATTTAAAGGAAAATAAAATAATGATAAATGAGATATGTAAAAAGGTACGACCAGTCCAGGTTGAGTTGCAGATATGTATCTATATTTCTCGGTTTACATTGACGATCACTGCATTTACCAATCATAGAAGTCATTTCACATAGGATTCAATTACTGTTGACATTTTTGGAGCTTATTTTGTTTGTATGTGATGATGCATGACAGCCCCCCCCTAACTTTTTGGGAGCTGCTTGTATTGATAATCATACAGTTTACAAATGAATAATGAAGAAACTTGTAACAGTTTCAACAAATAAAATCTACAAGTATTTCTAAGTGTATATATCTTGAATGTACAATGATGCTGCCCAGGCGGACAGTTGTACCCCTCACCTGCATCACTCTGCCATCAGACGTGCCAAGGTGCCCAATGGTAAGATCTTGCTGAGTGGTCACATACACTGATGTCAGAAGGGTCCCATCCAGTCGCCCATGAAACAAATCTAAACGGACCAAGGGTGGTATCACTAACGTGGGAACATTCCAACAACTTAGGTCTGGAACAGGAGCGGACATGTCCACCTAGGTGAAGAGTCAGGTCGTTATTTCACGGCCACAACAAAAACAACAATCGTACAATTGTGCCACCTAATCTTTCTCACGTATGTCTGTATGTTAACTAAAACAATCCCAGGCTTAGTAGTAGACAGTTGTAGAACCAATGCGGACAGTCCTGCAAGAAGTCAGATCTCGACTCTCTGTTCTAGCACACAGTATTACTTCCTGATCCCATCAATTTTATTAATGCTTCAGCCACGCTATGTGATTTCTTTATTTGATAACTCATAACAGGTTAATGTTTTAATGTACTCTTGTTTGTTAGTCTCCCTTGTCTTCCTATACATGCATATCCATTCCCATGATGTCTCGTATTCCTTACATCTTGTGGGCAATACATATCAGACTGGTAAAAGTGAAGATCTCTCCGAAGGCCTTCGGGGTCCTTCTTCAGATGGCAACATTTTTTCATTCCTTCCTCAATAGAAGTGTCAATTAACTGGATAGGAAAGGCGCACAGTCCAGACTTTCGGAGTGGTTTTCTGCTTTGAGGCTCACTCTGAGCAAAGGCAGCAAACAAAACAGGTTCATCAGTCTTTACACCCAGTTCTTCAGCTAAAATATCCCCGACACGGACCACATGAGCTGCTTGTACGATATTGAAAACATCAGGCTCTGCACGTTTTCGTCTGCGCTTCAGCTCATGACGACAATCTAAGACCAGTTCCCGATAACTGTTGGGGGAGGAAGAATAAAAAAAAAAACTTAAAGAGGGAAAAAAAAATCTAACAATTAACCTTGAGAATTAACAGAAAAGAAAAGGGCTAATTCACAAAGCAAAGAGATTTTTGATTGAATATATCAAAAAAGGAGAAACTTTGCAGGATAATAGAGGGAAAGGAAATATAGTAGGAGGGATGACAAAATGAGAAAATAATCTATGCTAGAAAAATGAGTTGGCGGAAAGAAGGAAAGGAATGTTTAGCTGGGCCAAAAACCTGCCAATCAAACGTTAACCTAAGGACCAATTCCTCACAAAATAGCATCCCACGACCCTCTTTCCATCCAGTTATTTCATAATATTTGGATAATTATTTAGTGGTAAAACAACTTAAAACGCTCGTCGTCCTTACCTTCTCATCTCCTCCTCATTTGCACTCAGTCGAACTATCCTAGTGTGGTAAACACTGGAGCCAAGAGTTTCAGGCTGTACTGTTAGGAAATATACAAATTTACCGCTCTGGAAAGTGTGTATGTAATGGATGGGATAAGAGTTTCTGTACTGGGGCAGCACAGTCAGTGAGTGGAAGTTGCCTGCAAAGCCATCTTCAGAGGAGAGAAGACGCCGTATGGACACCGACGTAGGACTGTAACTCTCTGCAATGCTGGAATTAATAGAGGATGCAAGATAAAAATAAACATCACTTTTCCGTGTCACAACTGTGAGCAATGTCCCCAGGGGGCTGGCAATGCAGTCTCGGCATGAAGATGGAGAGTTGTCTTTTGTCCTGAAGAGACACTCGGATTCCGAGATCTTTGCATCTGTGATCCTATGTAAAAAGCAAGCTCCATGGAGAGAGGTCCCACAGCTATAAAGCAAGTCTACTTGTGGGTCTACCACTAAGATTTTGCTTTCGGTATCCTCAGGGTGATCAGGGAGTGCACTGCCCATCTGGCACTGTGAGCACATGGCACACTGAGAACTATTTGTGGGGCCGGTAACGATGGTCTGTAGAACTTGAAGGTCAGTCCCATTGAGAACATACAGGTGGTTTGTTGTGGTCAGGAAGATCAGTGGCTCCTCATTGTCCTGTGTGGCCAGGTTTTGGATTGTACTGGAAGCAGTGAAACTGGGAAGCAAGTACTGAATATCAGGGTCAAAAGAAGAGCCACGCACAGGCTCAGGGCATTTGAATGGAGTTGCCAGGCTGCCCGATAAAATCAGGAGAGGCAAAAACACGCTTGGGAGGGTAATCATTATTGGTGAAAATCTGGAACACTTGTAGGTCAGTAGTGGACTTCATTTCAGTGACAAGCACCATGACATGTAAATAATATCCATATCATTCAACCTAGAAGAGAGATCACAGTCACAGGTAGCACACCATTCAACAATAAGGTTGGGCAGCCTGA
Organism: Spea multiplicata; assembly: GCA_009364415.1. Taxonomy (NCBI): domain Eukaryota; kingdom Metazoa; phylum Chordata; class Amphibia; order Anura; family Pelobatidae; genus Spea; species Spea multiplicata. The sequence goes on from VKOC01000004.1 coordinate 30,914,490, forward strand.
GATACCCTAGGTGTCATTTCAGTACATCTGTAATTACCTTTGGAATTAGGCCCTTTAAGGATTATATGAGCTATAATATGAAATAGAGACCTCTAAGGTACAAAGAAACATATTAATGAAAGCAAAGATTTTGACCACAAACATAAACTCGCTCTCCAATGCAGTGATTATTGCATACATTCTTTAATTACCTTCACTAATGTGGAAGTTTGCAGGAGAGGTAAACATATTATCTCCCTAATATCGCTATACATCGAGGGCCAGCCTTAGGGAGCTTCTCCTCCAACAAAGTTTGAAGTGGTCTAGTATAATGCATTACTAATTGGAGAGATTTCTTAAAACTCTCCTCACTGAACTATGCATTATGCAGGGCTTTCTCTGGCCTTCTTGCAGGAAGAGCTCAATGAGGATAGCCCTTGATAATGCATGATAATTTCTGAGAGTTTAAATTTTCAGTTCTCCAGACAATTCTGTTTTGCGTTTTTAGACATCAGGACCAGTTGGAAGATCTTTGATGAAATCACCACTCTTTAAAGTAAATATAATGCTTATTGTTGTCACTACTATGACACAACCTATAACCACATAGCATTAACTCTTCATTTTACAATACTGCCTTCCATACGACTTTCTCCTTAAGTTGTTGCAAAACACTTACATCTTTATCCTAGTCAGTAAAAACGGTGTATTTAATGGAAAATGTAAGCTTTACATTTTTGAAATTCCTGACCATCCTTCTTGTTTCCTTAAATCATTACTCATATAACGCCTACAAGTACACTAATACCACTGCAAATGCCTGAAAGTCATAGATTACCTTATAATAACAAATACATTTTAAAAAATATAATAAATACCAAACACTGATTATTTAGAAAATGTGTCAAAAACATAATTTCCGTTACACCTGTACAGATTTACAATCTTGTCACCCTACCCTATTCCTCTGTAGAATTGGAATGTCTATAACTCCATAGGTCCCATTGATACAGGAACAGAAGCGCAAAGTCGACGTCCCTCGACTTTTAGTCTACATTGTAGGAAGCAAACACGTGATTTTGAAGTCGCTCGACTCTGCTCTGTCATTCACAATTCATTGTGTAGCCGTGAACAATTGAAAGCAATTTTCAGGGCTACTGACTAAGGGCCACATTTAATGACCCGTCTAAATGTTAACTGGGGTTAATAGTAGCAAGAGAGGTTTCATATTTAAAATTGGGGTATGTATGCAGCCGTTTACCAAGCCATAAATTAATACATTTTCATTACATTTTGTCTAGATAAAAAAATAAATACAAACCTGTAGACAGATCCAAACTACATTTACCCTCCATACACAGGTAAAAGAAAAACAAAGCACATGGGCAAAGAAAATGTTTCAGCATTGCTGGGATTTGGAACATCATCTTTAATGCCTTTTTCAGGTTTCTTTTTATGCATTGTAATTAAATGCACTATACTGGAATATAATCACAAAGTTAATATTCTATTGTTTTGCAGGAATCTGGTTGCTTCTTGTAAACCTTCTGCCCCACAAGCCTGTCTGTAAAATTAACTTGCCAAGGGCATTTCTGACTTTATTACCTGCTCCGTACCTAGCAGACATAACATGACATTAGAAGAAGTGAGTTTGTTCCCAAATTGACATATCTAGACTTTCTTTGCCCTGCGATGCAATTATCTGTGATACAGGCATTAGGACCCGAAAACTAAAAGGGTTAAAAAAAAAAAACTAAGCAAAATCCCAACAATTGAGAGCTCATAATACCGAGTCTACCGACTTTATAGCTGGTTTTAGCTATACAGATTTCAGCATGACTATAATCAGCGTAAATATAGCTTTACATCACTCCTCATCAATTTAAAGAATTACGCTTTGCTCTTAGTCAAGGTTCATTGATGTCAAATGCCCAGTCTGTCCCTGTGAATTTAGGTTAAGGTTCAGAAACTCATGGAATCTTCTTGCTTACGCAAACTGGGGTGTTCCATGCGCTTGGAAATTACAAAGGGTAATAGGTCATTATTCCTCCCCTTTCCAAAACTTGTGTACTTCAGTTCTGAAAACGGTAGACGATTTGTCCTTTTGGTGGCCGTTAGAAAGTCTTTTGTTTAAATGGTTAATATGGATCCTTTAACCATATTCTGTGTTTTTCTTTCCATTTGTGCTCGGTGAGCGTGCCTAAATAAACAGCTGGTCTCTGTTAAACCAAACAGATCTGAAAATCTCATTATGTAAGAAAAATTGTATAACAAATGACACTGCATTCCATGCATATCATATTTAAAGTGCTTTCTTCCTGAACAGTTAGAAGCGCTGAATGTAACATCCGTTACATGGTGATCCACAAGGTAACCCCAAAGAACTTTGTTGCCTGTTAAGTTACTACCCGGCTAGACAGCTTATATGTACCCATAAGAAGTAGCCAATATGTAGAGCTATAGGGTGGCAGAGGATCACTGAAATTACCAGTTAACACAATTTAAAGGGAGCCATTGGCTGGATCACAGATTCATCGGGGAAATGTGTTAGTCCTTTAAAAAACAATGAGATCAGAAGGTGTTTACAGAGCTTTTGGTTGATCATAAAGCGTGCAGAATATAAACTTTTCCTTATTACTGTCCCTTAAAAACAATATTAGTTTATTGTAGATCTACAAGCTGACTACACTTGTATGAATTACTGATGGTCATATGGCAATGACCTGCTGCTAGCACCACCAATTCTTCAAATCCAAACAGACCATAAATTAAATGGCAGGATCCCATTTCTGAGACTCAATGAAACAAATTGCAATTTGCATCAAATTCAATGCATTTTCATGAAATAAACATTCAGTGAAAAGAACCATTTAGTGATTTTATAAAGAGAATTTAGGTTGGCACTTTAAAAAGATGATTATTTAACCATGTTTTGTCATTCTAGGTTAACTTAACTGGTAACCCAGACCCATGAAAAGGCTGAAAGTCTTGGTTGCCATAGCAACAGGAGCATTCTTAAATGATTCTAGGAAAGAAAGCTTGCTATTCTATGTTGTGCTGCTGCTATCACCCTTTTCATTGACGGCAGCTACAGTCATCTGATGTACCCCAGAAAAACCACTAGCTTGATTCAAGGCTTGAACTCTTTCTCTCTCTCGACATCTCAGTCATAGTTGTAACGTCAGCCCCCCAACTAACATATTATTCTCCAGTCCAGCTGGCCAAATGCGGGGCTGGATGGATTGGGATGGATGCAATCTGGTGGGTAGCTCCAGTCTTATTAATCTGAAAGGGTCTTTTATCTATTTGGTAGGAGCAGCAACAGCCCAGAATTCCAGGATCACCAAACTGCACAGTTAGACAAATTCAGGAAGCATTTAGGGCCAGGTCACATTTTTTAGTAGCTATAATCCTAGGAACAGTGCGCAGCGGGGCGCAATAGCGTATAAATGGTAGCCGGGGATATCAGATCTTCCTTGTAACCGCTCCATTGTGCAGCGGCACATCAGGGAGGCAGTAGGGCGATTTGCCCCCAGTTTGGTAGCATGGGGATGTTGTGACCATGATCTCCCGAGCTGGAGACAGTATTATGAAAAATGGGATCTACAAAGAAGTGTTAATATTTCTTAGTTTTCTGCTACATCTCTTTTGCAATGCACACCCTATCTAGAGTAAATCTGATACACACACACGTCTGGTGTCTAAACAGTTAACTTCTACGGTTTAGGTGTAATAAGGGCATGTACAGGTCGGGCAGTATTTGATAAAAACTCAGAGTTCCCATAGCAACTAGTGAGCAACACACATGTTCAGCTGCTTGTTCTGACAAAGTTGGTTAACTCTGTGATAACTACAATGTCTCATAACCATACAGCTAAAAGTTTGATCACAACTACAAGGCATTTTCAACATTATATCCAAACCTGGAAACCTTATGAGCTAACCAAGTGATTATTCCAATATTAACCCTCTAAGAGCCCATCGCAAACATTGTAGTCTGCTCTAATGGTGCTAAAAATGGTTCTAATGAAAATCATATTAAATATATTCTCAAATAAGCGTATTCAAGCAGGCATTTCAGTCGTAACATACCAGTGAGAAGAGAACCACTTTGGCTCAACAGAAGCTAAAATTCTATAAAACAGGGCCGGTCCAACTTGGACGGACCCGCTCACAGAGGCACGAATGCCATCATGTGACATGATGCAGAAACAGTGTGACCACCGCACAGTGCGCAAGCATCTCCACAAAAGTCTCTGGTGAAGGTAAGCGTGTGATGGTGTGATAAAGTGAGTGTGTAAGTTTGTATGTGTGTAAGCGTGAATGTATGTGTGTTTGCACGAGTATGAATGTGTGTTTGTATCCCCATCAATGTGTAAGTGTGTGTTAGTGTGAAAGGGAGCATGTAAATATGTGTGCTATTGGGGGGACTCAAGGGGCCGGGGGCATTCACCCAGTGCCCCCTAGACTAGATTATAACATCTGAGCATTATATAGGTGGGTAAACCCGTAAAGCACAAGTTTTACAGCTCTATTGTATTGGGATTTTCCCATGGCTCTCTGTCCTTGCTATTCCAGGCATATGGCCACTTGTTTTGTGTGGTGTATGACCCTGTATTGTGACCCTGCGTTGTTTGCTTAGTCAAATAATTTGGCTGTCTATCCAGAACTGAGTGTCGATAACCCTAACCTATTAAATATTGCTGTACTTTGCCCTGAATCTTTGTGCCCAAGTGAGGTTCATGGGTTGCTTCGGGAGATCACAGGCTCTCCCTTGACCGTCCAACTGAGCTGTGAAACCAGTCAAGGTCTGGGCTAACAAAGCACCCTCAATGGCAGCTCCTATGTGGCTATCTAGTATAGTATTGAAGTGGAACACTCTGACAATGTCAAATGCTGGTGTTCTGCTTTAAAACATAGGGAGGCGACAGGACAGGGAAGGTAGATGGTTGGATCCGCCACCACCCGGCCTCTACATATGTCCCTCAAAGTGGTCCTGAATTGGATTAATGCTGGAAAAAGATGTAGATTATAGAAGATTATAAATGTGCATAGATGAATTGTTGAACAGCTCGCTTTAGCCAGAATAAGCTTTTGTAATGCAGGGGTGGGTATTATTTCTCACAAAATCACTACAAACAGGAGCTTCAGTTAATGGGAAAAAATATTAAAACAAATAAATAACTCACACTATTTGGTATTGACGATTTCAACCTGCAGTATATCTCAATACACAATAAATGATTACAACTACCTTAAATAACACCAAAGAGTTACTTATATTTAAAGAGTATGATCTATGACTTTCTATCTAACTTTACCAAAATAGCACAGATTTTAAACTTCAAATTCTAAGTCACATGTAAGCCTAAACATAAAGCATGTTTCATTTCTACCCGCAAGCATTTAAACCGGTCGGTTTCAGATGGACAATAAGTACATTTTTATTGCACTGCTAGGAAGATAAAACATCCTTGCTGGGGTTTATTCAGTAAACACAAAGTTGGAATGAGAGTTTGCTAGAGAGTTGTGCTTTGAACTCCCTGGATTCACTGGGCACTAGAAGGGGCCACAGCTGGCCCCTGCATAATGCACAGTTCAATCCCTGAGGTGAGAAATCTCTGATTAAAATATGCTTTATACGCGGCCATTTAAGCACATTTTGGAGCATATTTTAACTGAGTTTGGCCCCACGGTTGAGAAGTCAGGGAGATGAAACAAGTCTCCCTCCTTAATGAATAAACCCCTTTGGTTTACCCCTAAAATATGCATTCTCCAACCTCCCCGAATCCATCCATATTTTGACATCAAAAGGAACCCTAATTCTTGAGCAGATTCTGTCCAAGTTCTTTTCTGTACCCAGCCCCTGATTCAATCTATATTAATCTATCTAACATAACCACATGCAGGAAACCAACATACCACTCAGGACAGCCAGCCACTGAGGCATAGGTGGTGCTGACAGGACTCTTCGAACTAAAGCAGATCAGTTGGCAAGTATGAACTTGTTGCTGCTTCTGAGAATCAGGGACACCTGGAATGTATGCAATTTGTAGTGGTTTTGTTAATGGTCTGCTTCCTTGTTGGTAGCAGAAATCCCCCTCTTAGCGTTGCTTTTGTACGCGCTAGGCTTCCATTCAGGGATCATCATGGGGTTGATGGCTGGTTTGTTAGAGTTATTGGATGCTCTGGACGTTAGTAAATCACGCACAGTTTCCTAAGCAAGACATGTATATACAAAGTGTTGACTTAATTTCACAATAACAGAAGTAATCATAATATAAACTGCTCCATTAACCCTTAACAGGCAGAATTACTGAATAATACCTCTAGCAGGAAATATAATGTTGTATTATTACACAGCCTAAGATTATTCCAGTATATTTGCAGATGAGGTTCGGATGGCTTAACCGTGGTATTCGTGAGAATATCGCATAATCTGACCTTTGGGAGAAACTCCCGCAACCTTTTGATAAAGCAGTAGGAACCCAACCGAGTTTCACCCAGCTGGGTTCCAACACACTATATCTGTGAAATCATCCACACACGAAGCGGAGTAAGGACGGGGATTCCTCAATTCACAAGGACAACAAAAGAGGAGACATCAATAACAGCGGTCAATTAAAAAAAAAAAAAAACACTCCGCACTTTTTTTGGAAGATTTTAGATGGAGCTCATCTGTCATCAGCGGCTCATATATTATGAGTACAAGAAGGTCTGTGTGGTGGGGGGGTCCTGAGCACAGACGTTAGCATAAAGCCCCCTGGTTCCATCCACAATGGAATTGGACAGCACAATTGCAATGCCTCTTTTCGTCAATATGAGTTCTTCAGAAAAATACAACTGTTTTTAATATTTGGCTTGTGTCAAACGGATTAATACTTCTTTATAGCAATGGCAACCCATGGGCAGATACAGCACCAGGGTGTTTTTAAATCTGCTTTAGAAATCGGCACAAAAAAACCTCATGAAATACAGTAACCTAAAAGTGAATGAGGCAGATTCCAAGAGTCAAATAGTTGACTTATTCACACGCCTCACCTATTTGAAGATACAGAAACATCTCTGACCATATGCCAGTTAAAAGTCATGACTAGATGGATACATAACTTTAATTATTTCATTTTGGTCTCTATTAATCAGAGACGATTACCAGGCTTCTGGGTCAGTGTATTTACCGTATTTGCTGGGATGGGGAGCAGCATTTAGCCTGCCTGCTCCTCACCCAAGTTGTAGGTAAACTATTAAAGAATTACTATTCTCTAGGGTCCCGGTCAGCTCATTAGAAAGGGGGTACTACTTGTGTACCAAACATATTGCGCAAGATACATCATCTCTGTGATACTTTAGGTACATTGATGCGTGTGCATCTGAGGGAGTGGCTTCACCGGGGGGCATGGCTAGCCACATACAAGGGTGGGGTTACATATGCAAGGGGCGGGGCTTGTCTCAGAGCGTTACATGGGTTGGGAGCGAGAGGGCCACTGAGTGCCCCAGCGAAACAGGAGAATGACCTGGAGACCCAGGAAAGCAACAATCCGCCCGAGACTCTGGGTTTAACCAAGAGAGTTCCCATTTATGTGCATCACACCTCACAAGCATCCCTCTTTATTAGCGACTGTCCCTCTTTTGGATCCGAATCCCCTGTCCCACTTTTATCCCCTAATGTCACTCTTTCCCAGGAGCTCAAATGTTTGCTCAGTGTTTTACAGACGTAAAAGTTACAATATCATG
>VKOC01000004.1:30940145-30954362 GCA_009364415.1 Spea multiplicata
AGTGAGTGAGTGAGTGAGTAAGGATTAGTAAGTGTGAGAGTGATGGGAGTTTTACTGTACTATTGCCAATGTCTTGTTCAGTATATAGTGGTGGGAGTTATGCTGTACTGCCATCAGTGCCTGACTCAGTATGTAGTGATGGAAGCTTTGCTAAAATTAGATCATAACTTCCATCACTTTATACTGAGCTAGACATTGCATTCTATGAATGTATATAGTGCCAGCAGATTCCGTAGCGATGTTACATTCAGTCATTAAAATTAAAAATCACATAACAAACCAACACAAAAGGAGAAGAGGGCCCTGCTCTTGAGAGTTTGTATCTATATATTGACGGTGGTAAAGCATAAATCCTATCACTATATACCACCGTGATTTCTTTCTCAGAGTGACTCACTCATGGAAGGGAAACAATTAGTCAGTTATACATCATCCATACTGCAGGGCAGCACTTTATCTGGTCTGGTCAGCAATATATTAAAATTATGTGCCCTGGAAAACATGGCTGATGTGGTCACCCTAGTATATAATGATAGCAGTTCTCATGTACCACTGTCAATGTCTGGCTCAGTGTATAGTGATAGTAGTTATGCTGTTCCACTGTAATGTCTGGCTCAGTATATAATGATAGCAGTTATGCTGTACCACCGTCAATGTCTGCCTCAGTATATAATGATAGCACTTATGCAGTTTTAAAGTGTGTGTGTAGGGGGGTACCACATAGAGGATCCACCCCAGGTGCCAAATACTCTAGGTACGCCCCTGGTTTCGGGTACCCTGTGGAAGGCCACTGTCAGGTACCTACCTCTCGCAGCCGCCGCAGCTCTGTGGCACGCACTAGGAGAGGACGGCATGGTCACATTGTGGGGTCCCAGTCCTCCTCGTGGCGGCTCCCCCAGTTCTTCACTCCCAGTCCTTGCAGTGCTTCCTCCTTAACCCCTTCAGCTATTGAACAAGCAGGGGGCATAGCTGTAGGGAAGGTGTCCTAAAAAAACACTCTGTGTCTTCCTGCTGCTGTTTTCCTGTCCCTTTTGTACCTCGCTTTTTGACCCGGTTTGTTGCACCATTTTTGCCCTCTTGCCTGCTGCCTGCCTCTGACCCTTGGACCGTGACCTGGATTGCTTTTTGTTTGCCGATGACCCATTATCATTTGGACTGGTTCTTCGTTATCAGTTACCATTATTTGGTACTTCCCCAATTGCCTCCAGTCTTCTCTTGCATAACGGGTTCCTACACCTGATACCTACCCAGAGTGTTACAGCCACACAGTACTGGAAGACTTCCTAATGAAATAAGCAGTGATAATTTGGAAGAGGATAACAACTGTATATACATAGAGATTTCAGAAAGCACATCATGTCAAATGAGCAGATAGATGAAGCATGTTTGACCCTAATAGGCCCCCGATTCTGGTCCTCAAAAACGGTATGCTTCAGGCATTTTGTATCTTCTCAAGTCAGCACATAGTGTTTGTTTAATCAGTTCCTTATAGTTTTACGCCGATCCACTTGTCATAATAAGGCCATGCTGGGAATTTGTCAGGATATTCTTCACTGTTGGGGGTCCTTTAGGAACAAAGTTTGGGAATAATGCTCTAGACACAGATATGCTAAGATCAGCAGAAGCTCTCTTTTATAGAATGTATGCATCTAGTTGCATTTATGACTGTTCTAGATTAGTGCCTAGGTCTTACTAGGTAATGCACATAATTATAAGTATCGATATTGATTCATTGCTTACACTAATCCACAAATCCCAGTCCCATGTTGACAATCCTCAATTGCAAAAACTATATTCTATGGATCTCCTAAATATCTGCTAACTAAAATGGTTAGACAAAGTCCTGTGGAGGCAGATGAGTACGGGTGACTGGGCCAATGGACCATAACATGTGTTTCTGATAACGTGTGATAACATGTGTTTCTTATATTCAGGATGATGCCCGTAAACTCATGCACCTGGCAGACACCATTGATGAAGGTTCCATGCCTAAGGAGATGGCTGATATCATTGGGCGCCTATGGAAGGACTCAGGCATCCAAGCTTGCTTTGATCGTGCTTCTGAATATCAGCTCAACGATTCAGCTGGATAGTAAGGCATTATTATAGTAGCTGGTTTGCTTGTTCAACTAACACACAAAATCACGTGTGCTTAGTTTTTCCACACATGGCTTGTCCATTTTGGATTTATTTTCATAGATTAAATCATGACTCTGTGTACAACTGTATTTGTGATATCTAGATTTATATAATTTTATGTTAAAAGTACATATTTAATTTATTATTTACTTTCAATATGTTCCCCGTAATAGTTTTTCCCCAGAATCAGACTTTTGTTATGTGGGCACCACAGTTTGTGCTATGTCACTCAATGTTTGAATAGCCAGAACCCTTCATTCCAGCCTCTGTAGGGAGCAGCTTTACAGAACATGAGAACAGCGAGGGGCAGTTTAAACATGCCAAAGAAAATCCCTTTGAGATCAGATGTAACCTTTATACAGACTAAAATACTGATTATTTCTAAATGAACTGAAGACATAAAGCAACCAATTATTTGCAAAGACTGTCTTTGGGTAACTGAAAACCTGGCATTCATTTAAGGTTACCCAAGCCACTTGTGCACAGTAAACCAACAAGCAAACAATAAAAAATATTGGATATTGACATAAGGGATAAAATATGAATAAGACCCACACCTTGATGTTCTCTTCACTCATATATGTACAAAACTCCTGTCTCCGTTCAATGCTAAGATTAGGTGGGCTCTGAAACACAGATTGTTTGGATATTCAGTTTTTCTCTCTTCTTCAGTTACCTGAATGATCTAGATAGGCTGGTGGCCCCTGGCTATGTCCCGACTGAGCAGGATGTACTGAGGTCCAGAGTCAAGACCACCGGTATCATTGAGACCAATTTTGGCCTCAAAGATCTCAACTTTAGGTAACAGCAATAATCTGTCCATCCTTTGTATGTAATACTCTCCTACCCCTGTACAGTAATATTCTTTTATAATCCTGCATTGCATTGTAATACTGTGCTAACACAAGATGGACTATTTAACCTTCTCTTTTAAATCCTGTCATGACACGTAGATAATCTCTCCCAGACACGAAGTACTTTATTCTAAGCCTGCCCTGCAAATCCTGGCCTGCGACTCTAAGAAACAAAAAACTCTACAATGCCAGGCATCATTTTGACCCAGACTGTGTTTCGTGAAGCTTCACATCTTTGATCTCTGGGTCAAAACATTGCCTGTCTGCAGTTGATAGAACAGTAAATGCTCATGGTACTACAACCGAATCTACAACCGAATGTAGTACTACAGGCTTTTTTGTTATTATTATTTGTTTAGTTGAAAAATGAGTATTCCTCTTTACACCCTTCTTCACATTCACAATTTTATGCCGAACACAAGCTATATCTCCACTTCATGCCAATCCTTTCCTGAAATGTTGCTCTTATGTTAACTTTCATTGAATCGGTCAATTTTAACAGAATGTTTGATGTGGGTGGACAGCGCTCTGAACGTAAGAAGTGGATTCATTGCTTTGAAGGGGTGACCTGTATCATCTTCATCGCTGCACTGAGTGCATATGACATGGTCCTTGTGGAGGACGATGAAGTGGTAAGTATGTGAACGATAAGGAAGAAAAATATGAAAAATCTAAAAACGGTGTTTTAACTGAAGACCAAAATATACACCATATTCAGAAAGTACAATATACAGAGAGAGGGTAATAGCAGAAGGGTTTTGGTCAGTGTTTGAGCTAAGAGAACAAGGCAAATGGAAAATGATGTGTTCTGCATACGGATGGCATGCAGAAGGAACAGTGAATGTCAATATCAACCAAAAAGAAAGGGCTGCAAACCGCATAACTGCCTGATAAACAAACATAAAACTGCTTAGTTAACAATGAGAATCTAAGCATACAGAGTAGATCTTAACTACTGCCTCACTCATATTCCAACAGAACCGCATGCATGAAAGTCTGCATCTCTTCAACAGTATCTGTAACCATCGTTACTTCGCAACAACCTCCATTGTACTCTTCCTTAACAAGAAAGATGTCTTCACAGAGAAGATCAAGAAAGCCCATCTGAGTATTTGCTTCCCAGATTATGATGGTGAGTCTAGGGTTTATTGTCAACACTTATTATCCATACCCTCCAGAATAAATGTAATTCTTCTTACCCTGACCTACAGAGCCCTTAAGAACTCTTCACCGCCCTATATCTTAACACTCCTATACAAATACTCCCCTAACCGCCCTCTTTATCCGTCTCATCAACTGCGTCTCTCTTCTACCGTCATTACCTCTTCCCACTCCCATATTCAGGATTTCACCCGTGCTGTACCACTTCTCTGGATTTCCCTTCCCTGTTCCATCAGACTTTCCCTCGTATACAACTTTCAAAAGCTCTCGAGAAGCGTGCAATCTTTCTTCCTAACACTCTCAGCCAGCATCCTATCCAAGCCATCTGAATACCAACAATCTCTACCAACTCATCCCCATTTAAGCTGTCCTCTCCTACTGTTTCACCAACTAGATTGTAAACCACCAAGAGCAGGGCCCTCTTTCCTTTTGTACCGTTTTTTTATTGTGTGTTATTTTAATTTATTTTACTGCTCTGTTTTAACAGCATTACGGAATCTGCTGGCGCTAAATAAATAAATGTAATATAATGTAATGTCATTTACTCTCCTATTTGCTGTCTGTCTTTACATAGCATAAATAATCACACTGATGTTAGTTTAGCGCCAGAATACACAAAATAACTGGAATATATTGCAGGAATATGGAGGGAATCCAAGGAATTTGGGATTTGCTTTACCTATATTATTTAATTCTTCATAACATTTTTTCATAATATTTATTATTATTTATTCATTATTTATTATTATTATTCATGTTTACATAGGGCCAAACACATATGAGGATGCTGGGAATTATATCAAGACACAGTTCCTGGAATTGAATATGCGACGAGATGTGAAGGAGATTTACAGTCACATGACCTGCGCCACAGACACAGAGAACGTCAAGTTTGTGTTTGATGCGGTCACAGACATTATCATCAAAGAGAACCTGAAGGACTGCGGCCTGTTCTAAGGAGGTACAAAATAACCTAAAAACAATACCCCTAACACAGTTTTCTAGTTACCCCGACCAACAAATATAACTGCTAATACAGACAGACACTACAAAATCTAAGAGCAATGCCATGACTAGGTTCACTCGTACAATATCCATATTCCGGAGGTTTCAGCTGCTACTAGTCAAGAAGTCCAAAAGGCATGAAAGCTCAGCACCCCTCTTACTTCTTTACTGGTTGAACTTACCTTATCTCCCTCTAATTCTAAAATTACTTCAACTGCTTTCCTCAATGTTAATGGTGCAATCAGCTTTTGTCTCCAACATTTCATTCACCCTCCACATCTTCTGTTTAAACAATTGCGGTTTCCATCTTAAAGAAAAAGGGCTGCATTTGCCCCTAAAACAAGATGCTGCTAAGGCTCTTGTTCATGCCTTTGTTATCTCCTGTCTTGACTTTTGTAACTCTATCTTAGCTTGTCCCCCTTGTACCCGTCTCGCCCTTCTACAATCCACCATCATATCCACGTGCAAGTAATAGCCAGGGTAGTATGAAAGAAGTCCAAAATAGGAAGTGCAAGAAAGAGGCAATCCAAAATCAGAACAGTAAGCAAAATGTCAGGGTCACAGGCAAAACTAGCAGAGTCTCACTATTTCCCTATAGTAGTCCAAAATAAATCACGCTCCCATTCTACTTCCTCTTCCAACCAGTGCACCTGTGATAACAGAGTGAGAGGGAAAAGAAAAGTAGAACAGAACCTCAGGTTCAAACATGGGGCCCTTTCCTCAATTTATATGGCCTCACTAAGGGTGAACCTTTATTTATTTATGTAGCTCCATCATAGTTTGCAGCACTGTACAATGGTCAAACAATGGGTAATGGGTTGCATGGGTTGCAACTGTACCTGTGACCACTTGTTTCTGTCTCTTCATGTTGGTTCAAAATTGTTGAAAGGTCCATTCTAACCCAAACAATTTTATATACAAGTGTATGTGAGCATTGATGTCTATATATATAAGTGTATTTAAGCATGGATGTATTTGTATAAGTGTATGTGACCAAGAATGTGTATGCATGTGTTTGTGATAATGAATGTGTATGTAAGGTTGTATGAGCATGGATGTGTATGTGTGTTTGTGTGTGAGCATGTATGTATATGTGTAAGTGAGTGTGCGTGAGAATGTATGTATAAGTGTTTGTGAGCATGTATGTGTAAGTAGAATGGGATGGAGTGTGTCCAAGCATGAGTGGTGTGTGTATTAGAATATGTGTGTACACATGTGTGTGGGCCTAAGTAAGTGCATGTGTACATTTGTGTAAGTGTGTTTACATATGTGTGCCAGAATGTATGTTGGAGAGGGCAGGGGACAAAGAAGGTCCAAAGAAGTTTGAGGGCAAAGAGGGCACAAATAAGCTATTTGGGAGCACTGGGCTGGGGCTAAAGATGGCACAGGCAGGCTCCATGGGGGTTTGGACGGCACTGACACGCTGCTTGAGGGCACAGGTGAGACATGCTAGAAAAAGAATGCAAGTCCTATGTGTGCAATCTGGGTTCCAGGGCTGGCCTTTGGGCTGTGTGACCTGTGATCTGTTGTTGCAATTTAGTGTTTCCATGCATTATTTATTTCATCTATACCTTCAATGTTGAGTTTTCATGTGATTTTCAGTTGATCTATACCTGCAAGGCCGGTTATGTGTATGTTACTCAGTAGCTCTATATGGCAATGCTATGTTTCGTTGTGTTATTTATTTATTTACTCTATACCCGTAAATAAGGGGTTTGTATGTCATATTCTGTTGCTCTATACCTGCAATGCTGTATTTACATGTGTTGTTTATTTGTGTTGTTTATTTGACAAAGGGATGATAACATGGCTGGCACCTTGGACACCTTGGAGTCATGCTAGGGTCAGAAGGAGGGAAGACACACTGACCCTAACAGCTCCTTCCTAATTTACAGAGTACAAGTCAAATGCTTACCCAGGGTCCAATCAATATCACAGGAGGCCCTGGGTGGCTGCTAACACAACATTCCCATCCGGAGACGCTAGGGAGGGAAGCAAGTGGTCATATACTGAATATCCCTTTGGGAGTGCAGCCCCAAGAGATTTGTGACCTTTTAGTCCACTGTGGACTAGTCCACTCGCCACTATTATATTCACTTGATAATTGCAGCACTACTGTATAAAAGTAGAAATATTACCCAGCCACATACTGTGGATCTCTACCAAGCTCTACCACTTCTATTGTTCGTTTATAAGCCCTATTTGGGCAGTTTCTTAAGGGTCAGTATAACCTCATCCTTAGTCCTAGCCCATCCTCCTCAGTAGCCCTGGTGGTGTGGGGAAAAACAATACATTCCCTCTCTCTGTCTTCTATTATGGTAATCAGTATTAGAAACTAGATCCAAGAAAGGAAGGAGTATTAATGCATGTTCTATCTAAGTATGAACTTGGAGGCATTCTACTGATGCAAATGAATTGCTTGTCTCTTATCCCATTAACACTGGCATTTTCTTGCCTTCTTCTATTTCTTTTTACAGATGTCCGCAGAAGTTACCCTGGTGAATTTGCCCCAATCCCCACTGCCTCCCCAACAAACCAAACAAGCCCCTAATGGAGCATCACACCGTGCACATCCTACAAGGGGACCCATTGGACAAGAGACAAAGGAGTCAAAGTGATAACTGTAACATCAGTCCTCCCCTCACACCACCCTCTGCAAAAGAGGAGGGCAGACATTGAACCTTCAGTAGACATCCCCTACGCTTTGTTGTAAATTCACCATTCCCATGATTGGCTTCTCAACTCTGTAACAGCCAATGGGAATGTAACATTTTATAATAGTTGGTTAAAAAAATGAGAGGCATTTAAACATGGCAGCCCAGTTGTTGGGTGCTAATTAACCTATATATACTGAATTATAATGCTTTTTTGATCCACATTAAAAAAAATACATTGGTAGAGCAATCTCTGATAACCAGACAGAGAATAAATGAACCACAACAGATGCTGGCCTCTTAAGAAGATGATCTAAGCCGTGTGCTTACTTATAGGAGATACATTATTGTTAGAGAGTCAACATTATAGTGAGGGCTGCCAGCCTGTTTATGAGGAATCGACCTCTTTATCAGATTGGAGAACACCCCCATATGTGACTCTATTAACATCTTCAGCTGGTAGAAGAAATTCTATGCCTAAGAGATATCAAAGTTGACATTTCAAGAAATTCTGGCTGATATGTATATTTTTATAATCCCAAATGTCCTCTACTTTTATACATAATGTTTTTTATAACTCCCTTAATGCTCTTTAGTTTAAGGGTTTCTTCTCCATCATTATGTCACTAATTTTGAAAAAAAGCACTTTAAACATTCTAAATTTCCTGTTTCAGTTCCTTTGCTGCAAATGGGGGTCTATAACAGCAAAGTCAAAGTATTAACACTTATTATTTCCCAAATCACTCTACACTTATTTATTAGCTGGGAAGGAATATTGTTAATCAGGTCCTAGATACCATTTTTGTAAGGAGAATTGCATGTTTTCCCACTCACCTATGGCTCACAGTCATTTGTACAGGTAGAGTATAGATGCAAATGAATCTGCTTCTCATAAATTAAATGCCATTATTAGGCAGAATGATTGCATGTGATGCATGTTCTCTCATTGGTGTCAGCTACTTAAATGAATTCTTTAGAAGATCAATGAGTTGTTAAATGGGAGTATAAAAACTTTGGTTGGGCATCCATAGGTGTGATACCATGGTACGTTGGGTCACATGGTGCAAAAAATGGTGAAGTTGCCGTAAGAATCAATGGAACGTTCAGTGTTATTGTCGCATATTTTTTTTTTAAAATCAAATATATCTTTTTGATCATTTAGCTACAAAGCACTGGTTGGTGGTGGATTTTGGAAAATTATATTTCAACAAAAAGTTTTCAGCAAAAGGTTGCCTACCACTTACATATTATAAACTCTCAAGGCCTGCCCATTCCTACATATGCAGAGTACAGACAATATGTGACCATTGTAGTCCACCATGTGCAACAGAATGTACCAAAATTGCCATCTGTAAGGTTTAAATTTGAGTAAAATAACACTAAAAACTCAATGACTATATTGGCTGCGTAGCCAACCATTTTTCTACTAGGCAGTTCCACTAGGTGGCAGAGGACACCAAAGCCAATGTCTGTTGGTTCTGTACCCTGTGCCCATACGAAAGACAGTATACATTCAGCTGTATACCAAACACCTACTATGTATCTATCAACTGTCAGCTAGGGCTGTCAAAAATGTGCAATTCTGTTTAGCTTATTTTAAAAAACACCAAGATATACTGCACTTGTTACATATTCAGCACTTGAAGGAGGACATATCACATGCACACATAGTAATGCATCTGTCTCACACACTATGCTGCAACATATATGACAAAATATAGGGTAGATTGAGTATTTCTAGGCATTGATAAATATGTTTCAGTGTGTGTGTACAGATTGTACATGCTACAAACATATCATTGTGTTACATGCATTGCTATGGGAGAAAGGGCTGTACAAAACACATCAGTGTTACAGTACGAGAGATACATACTATGCACAGCTCTCTGCACAGGAGTCAATATGATCTGTGCAAATAATTCAACCAAAAAGAAGCAAATTATTTCATTTTATTGTACTCTGTGTTGTATTTAGCATGCTACATGCGCAACTCACGCTTAATTACATTTTCTACCAACACTTGCCTGAAAAACATGTTTCAGAAACCATACACAGTGCAGTAGTGACCCAAATTCACATGTAAAGCTGTGCCTGCGCAGGATGCATCATATATGCTCAGTAACCCTCTGCACCCTGGAGTCACCTACACCTGTTAATGTATGCAATAAGGGTTCCACTCATTCAGTGCGTATCATGCTGCTAGGTGACTCCACAGGCTGTCCCAGGTCAGGGACACCTTCCTGCCAGCCAATAGCTGAGTACTTTTGAGGGGTGTGCAGGAGGCAGGACTCCGGGGGAGGCCTGTCTGTTCTAACCCTGTGACTTTGTCTGCATGTGATGATGTAGGGGGTGGTGTGTCAGGGGTTTGAGGCATAATATATATCAACACAGCGTGTATTTATAGAGAAGGCTCCTTTTGTATTTCTCTACATATATACGATCACATGTAAACAACCGGATAGATTTACAAACACTTGTTACAACCTATGACAAGGTCACGGTGTATCCATAATATCACAACATTTCTCACCACAAAGGTTTATGTGGCAGAAAGCTAGGATACATCATTCCTTACGTAATTTATATGTACACAATCCTATAAGGATGTGCAAACCCTTGCAGAATATATATAAATATACACTTATATTGGTCTGTATATACAGGTCTATCTGGAGATGTCATGAATTGAATCACATTCTTCTGGTTTGAACACTGTAGTCTCCTCTCTCTCCTTTGACACATTCTTTGCTACATTCAACGGATGCAAAAACCTGACCTTTTATAATAGAAATGACACCAGATGTTGCTTGGCAAGAAGGGGGCATCTGCCGTAGTTTGCTTGATGTCATTTTGCACTGTAATAATCATTTGCCCACAGGATGAATGGCAGATGGCCAAACTCTGACTCCTGTACAAAGCATAGAGGCAGTCAAATCTGGTTGACTTCAATGCTAAGAGAGACCAGCAGGTGTACACAGACTGACTCCTCTGGGAACAAACAGCTGCAAATGCGTGGTACCTGAAAACATCATGGATTAAACTATACTCTACCCCTTGAGAACAAAAGCAGAAGTCTAAGGGTGCTGTATGGAGCAGCAGAGGAATCAGGATTAGGCATATGACAGGTATCGGCCCAGGGACATACCTGCCATTGTCAATTCTGTCTGGTCACATCAGTGGGGAAGATCAGCCAGATACAATGTAAAACCACCACGGGATGCAGGCATATCAAGGTTAGCAATTCCTTTGCTAACAACACACGTAAATACATAAACTGGAGGTGAACAGCGGCAGATAATACACATATAAAATAATCTAGTTCAGGCAAAAAGAGCAAAGTGCTATTCAGGGTCTGGTCAGGCTGAACAAAAGAGTTGACAGGATGATTAGACAAAAGGGAGGCCAGTTGTGTCAGCTCCCTGCCTCCCAGACACCTGTGATTCCTATCTCCAGGTCTGATACAATTAAAAACAATACTGCCTGCCATGTTGTGTGCCTTCAGGACAGTGAAATGCTGTCCTTTACTCCTCTGTGGGGCAGCATGAAGCACGCCAGACCTAACACATGACAGAACAGAGGCATGTTCCTCTATGACAGGAATGTAAGCTTGTGATATTGTATCACCATTGGGTTATGGCCAATTCTAGCCCTTTTAAATCAAACGTTTTGTTATTACCCCAAAATGGCAACTGCATTGGACAATAACAGACATGCTTTGCCATGTTCCTCTACCAGAATGAGTTAAATATTTAGAGGGACAGGTGGTAATGACATACAGTTTAAGCAAATTAAGTTTGGGACCACCTTCAATCTCTAGGTCTTTATCCGATAATGGAGTATAGTTTTTATTTTAAGCAAACATAAGATCTTATTTATAAAGCCCAACAGTTTCTGAACCTTTAAACTCATTGTATGTACTGGAGATCCCCTTCTACACCTAAATATATTTGCTTAGGACCTCTCAAAACCCAATGCCACAGCTGTCAAAAAGTATCCTCATTCCTGCTTCCCCCATGATCCCATCGCAAACAGATAACTAGAAAACTAGCAAGATGATGCAAGATAATGTAGCGTTACCAGTGTGTGGCACTTCTCAACACGTTAAACTTACTGCGAGACATTTTACAAGAAGAAACCAATGCCCACTGCATGTAAAGTAGACTTCACGTCCATCCCAAGAGCTCTGGCAGTTTTCTTGCAATTAAAGTAATTTATGATTACAGGAAAAAAACATCCCTTGAGTTGAATGTGCTGTTCCATCGGCTGAATTTATCACAACTAAATGCAGCACAAAATATTTTATTATTATATACATTTTGCCTCATTCATACTTTTGCCTGGGAACCCTTAATTTTTATCTAATAATAAGCAGGCATTGAGAAATCATTGCTATAGGTACTGAAAAACCTTAACCATTTATGTGCTGCCATTGTTGTCAGCCTTGTTACATTTTGGGTGACTTTCTATGGTCAAAAACCACACTGAGCTTAGTGGTGTACTTGGGGGAGCACAACATTTCATTACTCAGTGTCTAGGTAATTACTGACACATTCTATTGTATACCATAAAGCAGTATGATAAAGAATCTGATTTATGTCTAGTCAATTGGGCTAAGAGCTAGAACGCATAAACACTGCTTATATGTGTTTGACACATTATACTATACAAAAATAGAACATTGGACCATCTATCTTAAAGAGGATATTTGTGTAATGAAATTAATTTATTAAAATCCCAAATAGCTTGTGCTATTTTGCTTGTCAACCAGGGCATTTGTTCCAGTAGTATTTAGTGCCAGTGGAAGGTACATATTTTCCCCTTGGGACCCCAGACTAATTTCAATAGTTTTGTTGGTTTTGTTATATTTAAGAGATAACAATATAACCACTTTATTGATGGATCCCATCATTATAATAGTAAAAATAAGGAAAAACCAAAAAGAAAATCCACCAATATTCTTCCACCTACACAAAACCTCTCTTTCCTTAGTATTGCACATGTAGACCCTTACACAACATATTGCAGGGCAAGGACAAATAAGAAGGGTACATTCTGTGACTGTGGTAAAAATAAAATATTGGTAAAAATACAAATGAATTGAAAACTATTGAACACTTTTACACACCTGGTGCATCTGCTTTTGAGGGCTACAACCTTAATCACCCATGTCATTATTCTGGCTGTTGTAGTGCGCAAAAGCTTGTGAATCCATTTATATTATTTTAAGGGTATTTTGTATTATTTTGGGATTTATGGTGTCTCAGTGTGGGACACTCCTGAAGTCACAATCGCTGATCTCTGCCTGTTAAAATAATTCAGGCTGGTTTTCCAGTATGATGGCTCAGCTGGCCGCAATAGATCACCTACCAGCATGCTACAACTTATTAGGCTACCTCCTGCATGGGCTGATCGCTGGCTAAAGGTATTTAAAAAAACAAAAACTTTCTCATACTCACAGTGATGCTGCTGATCAGTTACAGGCTGATCTGTAGGCTTTATTCGTTCCCAAACGAAACTACAGCGTTACAAACAACATATTTCATTCCTCTGATGTTTACCACTGTTGATAAAAGTCGACCAAAAGAAGTGCTATTTGTTGTTATTTATATAAGTTTGTAAATCACCTAGTTTGCAAGACCTGCTACTTAAACATGTATTTGTTTTTTTTTTCTCTTTTTATCATTTGGGTTATTTTAAGCCTAGCACACAGACAGTATCTACTATTTGTTTCCATTAGAATGTGTTAATATATTTAGCCATCTATAAGGACACTTCTGATGATTAGCGTAGACACACTAGTAAATGTGTTTTCACTAGACATGTACACACACGCTTAGACTTTAGCTGCCCGGTCAGGTGTATACACGCTCACTCATAACATACAAGAAACAGCTCATGATCTATAATTAAAAATAAACCTTTCATTAAAGCTAATAACTGTTTAGCCTGTATTTTCAGAAATGTTTACCAAGCACTGCTAACTCTCTCTAAAGAATGACTCTATGTGCCAGAAACCCGATGAACCTTGGCACTGTATGGTTTGTGAAGCAACCCTTAGGTAGAATGAACCATATAACCCACCAAGCCAGGAGTCTACCTGAATTGGCTGGTTTCTTTATTTGGCAGGGTCTGGGCACCCAAAACTGGCCATTCAAAGATGTTTATAAAAAGTTCTGCAAGGCTGCTTAACTGAAAGGTTAACTTATTAAATAAGGGAGGATTCATTTGATAGAAACATAAAAACATAGCAACTAATATGATAAGATAAGCACCTATGGCCGAATTAGTCTATTCAGGATAGCTTTACACTTATCACATGCATGTTCAAATCCCCTCTCTGTGTTACCCTATATCCATTCTACAGGGAGGCTGTTTTACTTATATACCAGGTAGGTGGCTAGGCT
>VKOC01000004.1:30965271-31021701 GCA_009364415.1 Spea multiplicata
TAGCAGGGGCAGTGTATTCAGTGCCGTATTTATATACATGTAGCAGATGCAGT
Organism: Spea multiplicata; assembly: GCA_009364415.1. NCBI lineage: Eukaryota > Metazoa > Chordata > Amphibia > Anura > Pelobatidae > Spea > Spea multiplicata. The sequence goes on from VKOC01000004.1 coordinate 30,965,325, forward strand.
GTATCCAGTGCTGTATTTATATACATGTAGCAGATGCAGTGTATGCAGTGTATACAGTGCCGTATTCAGATTAATGTTACATGGCCTTCTCCCGTTACAATGTCTTTACTGTGTATATGACCCCAGACATCTAACTCGTTTGGTTATGCAGTTTCCGGGCCAAGGCGCATGTGCAGTAGGTAGAAACGTGCGCAGCGGCCCAAGGACAGAACTTTGCTGTAGAGTCAAAACCAAGATTCCTCCCACTGAAATTCCATTCGCTCTCTATAGCTTCAGTTCCTAACATTAAGTGGGTTTATTGTCACTAGTCGTACTTGTCTCTGTGGAGCCAGACCACAATATCATATTGTGTTCATTCAGCTCTGTACCATGTATTCCCAGAACTAATTAATCTGCCACTAATATGTATTAAAAATAATGCTGATGCGATGATCCAATCGGCAGGAACTTCCAATATATTAATATTGTATCAGATCTAAAATTAATTAAAATATAATGCTATTAACCAAATAAGAAAGTATTATGTATTGCGTATGCGCTATAGTATGTTTCTTGTTCTGTTTGGTCGGTACAAAAGACCCCATCAGTGAAAAGTCCTGGTTCCTTCCACTTATAATAGGAGCTCATTTTTTAGGCGCTCACATTTTTATATGATGTTTCTGCGGTTGACCTCTAATTTGCAGCATGTGTTTTATATAACGCATTTCCACAGAAAGAGAATTATGTATTTCTACAATGAAATACGACGTATTGTTTGCATCAACTACTAGGACCAATAGGTTAAAATTGTCCAACGGTAAAGGTTTTTCTAGAGAAGGCTTGTTACTGCCTGCCTGTACCTTAAGGTGGCTGGGTAATGACCTCTAAATGGGCCACATCTGGCCCTTGGCCTTATGTTACCCATCCCGGCTACTACTATACTCGTATATTGCTTCATGTAGATGATCTGTATAACACCGCCATATAGTCCATGTGAAAGCTTTCATTTCTTCCTCCATGAGCTTACGATAAGTCCCTCTTCTGGCCCATTTTCGAGCCCCCCATGTAGTTTTTTTTTAATACTGTATGGTATTGTTCTGCGTGCAATATCAAAGGGTTTATGTGTGTGCTGGCTACACGCCAGGTGCCTATTAAACTTAAATGACAACATCAAAAGACAATTTTTCTTTGAAAATAACATTAAAGTTTGCTTCAAAAGCGCCCACTTCCCTATCGCCCCCTATCTTATCTTGAAGTGGCCAAGTAAATACTCCCCTCTGAGCTTCCCTTGTTTCTGGATCAAACCCTATGGCACTTCTAACAGCGGGATCTGCGTGTCTGGAATTGCCTCGCCATCCATGTAGAGGGGTCTCTCGGCCTTTTCCAACCAAGTACCGCTAGCAAGAGTTTTTTGACCAAATTCAAACATCTACTTGTTGACTTATTTTCATCTTTCCAACCCAAGCATGTGTTATACCAACCTCGACTTTCTTTTACATATCCTCTATTTTCTCTACTCATCGTTATTTGCGTAAAGCCTGAATTTTTCCATAGAATCCTCTCTATGCATCGGAAAACAAAATATCGGGTCAAAAAACATAATTTGCACCCATGTGTAGACTTGTAGTAAGTAAGATATATTCATACCTGTGAAATTTATAGATTGACTGACCCCAAGACTGTTCAAATACTAATCGTTATGACGCATCCAAAGATCCTATTGTAGTGACTCAACAATGGTGACAACCAAATGGTTCTAATGGAATTTCTTATGATAAGCATAACTATGCTGGTAAAGAAGTCACCTGCTTTCAAGCAGGGATTTTAACTGTAATATTTTGCTGTAAAGCGCCACTTGAGGTACTCAGATATTAGGTTTTTGGCTCTAGACTGATCCGGTAAATCTTCCCACTCGCCCTGAGACAAGAGTAAAATGGGGTATATTGTTCTTGCCACTAGAGCAGTAGTGTATTTGGGAAGAACAATATACCCCATATCAGGACTTTTACTCTTGTCTCAGGGCAAGTTTGAAGATTTACCGGATCAGTGCCCTACTTTGAGCCTTCATTCAAATAGCAGGAGGTTGGATCCTCAATCTCATCCCCCGATGTTATCTGACCAGTCTCCCCTCTTTACAATATCCCCTCCACCATTAAAGTCACTCCTCGGAGTCCGTCCGGCGTCACTATGCTAGCTGTAACGGTCCGTTAATACATGTTGCCGTTTCTCTTGTCTGGCTCTCCTGCATCCAGATATTAAAAGAAAATCATTTTGTCGCTTGCCGTTCCCACCCCGGCGTGTTTGGGAAGAAGTGTCAATGTGTTCACAGCTGGAGGACTTTCATTACTGCCAGTGAAATATTTGAAGTTTCTATGGTATTCAATGCAGACTTGTTTTCGGGATGTCGAAATGAACCTTAACGTACACATAACCAGCACGCTGCAAAATATGTTGTCCGTTACATCATTAAATAAGAGATAACATCTCATGATTACACAACTCCCCCCTCCCCCCCCCCGCTGCCCTACGTGCGAGGAATTTACTAAAATGTACACCAAGTTTGGAGGAATATTTTTGGGCTTTGTTTTTAAGGGAGTGCTTTTATTCCTTGAGGTTTCATTATATATATATATATATATATATATATTATATTGACAGTTGCAATGTTCAAAAAAAACTGGTCTAATCACCGTAGCAGCCAACAGAAACCGTCCAATAAGTTTAAATAATTAACTAAAAGAAGACAGCGCTCAAGCAATATGTAGATATAAAGATGTATAATTTATTAAAAGAAAAACAAGTTAAAGGTAATATACATTTAAAACAAAAAACATTGGAGACATACAATAAAAGACATTGAGTATTGTGGTTAATACAATCAATAGACAATGGAAGAAAAAGAATATAATAAAATATAAAATATAAATATTTAGGTGGAGGGGGAGATTGGTTGAAATGTTAGTATTTAGGATCAACCAGGTGTCCTGGGAATGTAGAAGGGAATGTGAAGAACTTTGGGAATGGATAGAGGGAGAGGTACTTGTGGAACCAGCACTCCTCAGAGGTGGTACAAGCAGATCTACTATGGAGGATGGGAAGGGCTTGTAGCCCAAGATTTAGACAATACAGGAGGTGCAAGAAGGATGAGCTAAGATGTTCTCATCAAAATTGCTATGTTTCTGTATTATTTTCTTTCTCGTGTTGTTCCTTTCTCTATCGCTCTATTTCTTCATTCTGTATCATTTTAAATACCCGTATCTCATGTCTCTGTACCCCCATACATCCCATGTATATATGTGCCAACGTTCTACCTCATTATGTAACAGTCACTCTATCATTTCCATGTGAAATCCTAGCTCATAAACCTATCCCTTTCTTTTGCAGAATAAGAGCTCCTCGGGGGGCAGTTTCTCCTTCAAGATGATACCCCTCTGGGGACACCTGTGTCTCTACATTTGTCTGTGTTTGGGAGTGAGAGGGGATAGAGCGATCACCCCCCGCCTCAAATTGTCTTATCAGGGTGAGTGACATTAAAGATTTACTTATGAATAGTTTTATCCTTTATATTCACATCATTCTAGGACATCAACTCCCAAGGCCATCAGCCATCCTCTGTACTGCTTCGTAACCAAATTCTGTTACTGTATGCATTTATTAAGCGCCCCAGGGAATGACTTTCCAAATATTCAAACCTCACACACTTGATTTGTGACTTTATTATTATTTTTTATTATTATTATTTATCACTTTAAATAGCGCCATCATATTCCGCAGTGCTTTACAATGGGTTTATAGGACATAAGACATAGTGCATGCTCTTAGCGATGGACCAGCAACCCTAGTTAAAAAATAATAATAATGTTGTTATACATAAGCTTGAGAGGGACCAGGAATTGTAAACTAAAGGTAAGCGGGAGTAAGGGAGTTAACGTGTAAGTTCATAAGCCTTCTACTAAACTGTTAAATACATTCAATTATTGTATTTATATTGAGATATTTCAAAAATACTACAAGATGTTTAACGGCACTATTTTTGCTTTAGATTGTAATAATATATATTTTTTAAATATGTTTATTTGTCTTGAAGTATACATATAGCAAATAGAACAGAGGGCATCGCAGGGGTGGCCAACAAGTGTAGTAAGCAAGTTAATTACCCAATAAGAGTAAATTGCAGAACTATCCATGCCCCCCAAATCTTCTCATAACCTTTTCGGGTATGAGAAGTATTGTGGGACATTTATTTCATAATCCAAATATGTGTTATCAGGTCTTACTTTAGAGCAGGTATAATATTAGATTTCCAGATTCTGTTAATAAATACTCAATGATTCCATCCATGAACTTCAAAGGCATTGGCGTTAGCAGGGAGTACAATCCGAACGTAGTTTCCCATTAAAGAGCTTTAATCAATGGAGCAGAAAGGAACTGTCTGCATCTTGCGTTAAACGAGATTAGAACTGTTCAGCAGTTAGTAAGATATTTCTTAGTAATGAATGATGACCTCATGGAACACACGGCACAAACGACGCGCAGCGTATTAACCCCAATTCTTTCATTCTTACACCAGGTCTATAATAAACTAAGATTAGACGCTCACATGAAGGAAAATCGGTCCGAGATAATATACAGTCTTTAGTTGAAGGTTATATATTTATATAGATAGGCTATAGATGAACTCTTATTGAAATGATACAGGGCCAAATAAGCTTTCGGGACCTCAGAGGTCTCATCTTCTGTGGGTACAGAAGGGAGTGCTTAAATAAAAAAATATATCATATATATTGAAAAAATGCTTCTTCTCTTTTTATAAAATGGTTTTATTTTTACTTTATTCTTTTTTTTATTGTTACTTTATTGTCTCCGTCCCAAACCTTGTACAGACCTACTTTCTACCTGTTACTTAGCCCGGCTCATGTGTCACTGCTTTCCGCTTGTTCTTTTTCATCCTCACAGATCTGATAAAACATGGCCTTAAGACATACGCAGTTGAGCGCTCTTGCTGTTACGACACTCTCTTACTGGACGAAGAGCGCAGCCGTCTTTTTGTGGGGAGCAAGAATTACGTGGTGTCTCTGAGTCTGGAAGACATCAGCAAACATGACTTTCCGGTGAGATGTCTTCTACGTGATCATCTCTTCATCCTCACACTCCCACCAGCTGTCTAATTTCCCATAATCTGACGTTATCTGCTCTCTCCTCAGATTCACTGGCCTGCTCTTGTTGAGTGGAGAGAAGAGTGCAATTGGGCAGGAAAAGACATAAATGTGAGTGCGGAATAATGCTTAGTATTTGAATATTCATGGATCAAGCACTGAAAGTTTGAATTTTTTTCATTGGGATTTCTAAACATTAAAGTGATTCATGGGGTCTCCCACAGAACGTTCTTTTACCGGCTTTGGAGCAGGTGCAATGAAGCAGCATTAATTCCTTTTAAAGGGAACACTTCTTGAAACAATGACCCAGACAAAACTGGAGGGGATAAAGAATGGAAGGTCCTCTACAGCTAAATTCTGGATGCAGTGAACACTTACCAGCCCCTTTTGAGTTCCCCAGTGTCACATTAACATTTCATGGAAATAACATAAGTGAGTGCCTATAATGTCCCTTTAACGAGCCGCGGCCCCATCAAGGGTTTAGGGTTATTCAAATTGGATACATGGGCAAGAGTCCCCTGGGGTATTTTTGCCATATACAGAGGGCACTGCAGAGTGTAGCATGGACTATGTTTTCCAACTAGTACATACTCATAAGTGAATGACATAAGCTTCCGACTTCAGAGGTCTCTTCTTCACATGGAGTCATATGTGACTACATCTTCTTCTATGTTGGCCTGATAACAGATATCAGTTGGACTCAAGACCCCATTTTTCTCTTGGCTACATCCGTTTTCCCTATTAAGTAGATGTTAGTGTTCCAGAAAAACATTAAAATAGTTCAATATTCTTTGCAGACCTTTGCAGGGCAGATGTATTGAATTCGTACTGAAGGCCTGTGTTGGCTCTTCTGTGGTCTGCCATCTTCTTACAAGGTCTGGTGAGCATCTGCCATGAAGTGTAGCGTACAGCTACTGCCGAACTTCATAGTGATGGGCATGGCTCCATTGATCTCTTTGTCCCCAGTGACCCCCAGACATTCACGCAGTTAAACGGTTCACAGTCTATATGGTGACACACCCTGTACAGCTGTGACACACTAGTGCGATGTGCATACAGGGTCGTATGAGGTGAAATACCTTTAACCCATGAGTAGTGTGAGCACAGACTCATTTACCCAGGGTGCATTGCTTTCCCAGGGCTTGTTGTAATGTTTGTTTTCTGAGCTGTTAGCGTGACACCTATGCAGAAAGTGTCAAAGGTCCTCAGCGTTCAAATAAAGGTGTGTGTGAGCCAAGGGATGGAGACAGGAAACATGGAAACTATGAAGAGGACAGGTGCAGACGGGGAGGTGGAAGGAACTTATCCTCTCCCACCTAGCAGTGGTCCTGTTATCCTGCCACATTTAGGTTAAGAGGGTATCCCTAACTTGCAGTGCGAGGGCAATAGGTTTTAGGGGCACTAAGCCAAAAGATGAAGTCATCGCCATACAAACCAATGGAATGGTCCAATCAGTAGGCGTATTCCATTGGGTGCTATGACAATAATACCACTATTCTAACTTAGCACCAGTATCAGATTTTATACATAGCCCTCATTGAAGCAGAACACTCCCTGAAGTATGAGTAATGTCCGTATAATGCTCCCGGCTGTGAGCTGGCAGAAGGAAGAACATTATACTGCAGTAATAAGAGGAAAGTAAAAATGACAGCATCCGAGGAAGAAAGCGTGTTGCAGCGCACGTACTCCCAGCAATAGAAGTTAGTGGTGGATAGAATACCCAACAGCGTTATCACTGAATACATTACCGCCAGTGTGATGGTATGGTATCAATGAATAGTGCACAGTGCAGTGTGCATTAATGGTAAATATTGCACAGCGCAGTGTGAGTAAGCAGTGAACAGTGCGCAGTATGTATTTTATGTGTACTTTAGAACATTTAATGGCTGAGCATTGTTCTCTTCAGCCGTTGGTTTTGTGTAGATCAGGTGAAGGGGTACACAGGGTGTGGTGGTAGCGGGCAGAGCACATTAGTTTGTGATTTAACAAGGGTTACATTCTTCGCAGAAGGCTAACAGTGTATTAGCATAAACCTATATTGTTATCAGCAGCAGCAAGGAGGTCAGGGTCAAGTGTGGGGGTGTTTTAGTGAATTCCAGCCTGGGGGTGGGACAGTCCCTCTCCCCAGCATATTCTGAGTCTATTAATCAGTAGGTCTCCCAATCCTTCTCTGAGCTATGCCAGATATCTGAGATATGGAAAGAGATCTCTTGAGTGTGAATGTTGAACAGAGAATATGAGAGGTGGGGAGGGAGGACGGGGAGACAAACTCTTGGAATTGTTAGTTGAAGAAGAAAAGAAAATGTGGAGTAAGGGAGTGGAAATATTCTGAGACAACAGTTTGTGACACACATGTCCCATCCCTGTCCCCGCAGACTGACTGTATGAACTTCGTCAAGATCCTGCAACCATATAATCGGACACATCTGTTCGCGTGCGGAACTGGAGCTTTCCACCCAACCTGCGGCTTCATCCATGTGGGACACCGGTCAGATGTGAGTGGAAAAAATGAGATATGAAATGATCTGTCAATTTGACTTAAGAACAGGTTTTTGGTGGGTGCATGCTAGGGTGACCACATTCAGCCATTCAGTGGAGTATTCTGGCCTAGGGTAGTAGGTCCAGGGGAGGGCAGCCCCTCTGCCCCTCAGCCTTCTATCAGGGAGCCAATTGCCCTTTTGAACAATCAAGCTACCTGTAGCGCCAACTCTCACTTAGTAAGTTAAAATGGAGATCACCGGCCACTAACAATATGGAGTGTGGAAGGTGCAGCTGGTTGAGTGGCCCTGGGTTGGGCGTAGGACAGCACTGGGGGTGAATAACTGATCCATGAATGTATACATCCCACAACCTTATATATGCTGATCAGCAATATCTGAAATGTATACATGCTCTGAAAAAATGACCAAATGTGGTCATAAGTCATAAGAATAGGGTCACCTGTGGAAGGTCATTGATTTTGACGTACAACATTTTTATTTGCAGGAAGCAATATTTAAATTTGATGGCCGAGGGACAGTGGACGGCAAGGGACGCTGCCCATATGACCCAAAACACACAGCAGCTTCTGTTCTTGTTGGTGAGAATAAACCTTCCCAATATAATGCTTCCCCATCTTACATTGCTCTCTCTATATATCCATTATACATCGCCAAGATTGCTTCCTATGCCCTGCACACCCAATGATGCCATTACAACCATGGGCACATTCCTGCATCATTCACACACTGTACAAAATGATACCCACCTGCTGATGAACTACGTTTAACTTGTCCAACTTGTCCAACCAAAAAAGGGTAGTTCTGCAACTGCAAAGATTTTGGCCAACGCGGTGATAACCTGCCATTTTGTTTATTTGTTCAGTACATATACACCTACGAGGCTTGCCATGTTCTCCGTGAATCACCTATTGCTCATTTCTCTAAATTGTCCTCTGTCTCCCCCGACTGTCTAGGTGAGGAGTTATACTCAGGTGTCGCTACTGATCTGATGGGCCGTGATTTCACCATTTTCCGAAGTCTGGGGAGACGCCCCCCAATTCGCACTGAGCAGCATGATTCTCGATGGCTTAATGGTCAGTGAGGGGCATCCAAACGCCCTCTGGTGGAATATTTAGAAATAACCGAGTGATATTCTATTTTGCTTCTGTAAATAACCAACTTTTGAGAAGCTTTTGAGAAGCTTTGTGAACCTGAAATCCTTATATTTTACTAAGCTCCATAAAAGCCCTAACAGGCTTTTCTATTCTATTACTAATGATAACCTTGGCTTCTTTCAGTCTGTTGGTAGTCGACGGAAACATACGTTTCAGGGGCGAAGATTTTTGTTTTAGGGTTTATTATTCTTGTTAAAGCGTCACCTAGATGAGATGATTGAGCAGGGCTTTCCTAAGCATGAACGACATAAAATACTGAATGAAAATAGCTCATGATAAATGGGAAGTAACCAAAGTTGTAACTTTGTTTAAAGATGAGGTGACAGGAAAATAAAAACATGAGATTGGTGTGAAGGATTCGGACAGGGCAGAATACGAGGAATGTGAGTCAGCCCCAGTCTCTGGGGGGCATGTGCGGGAGTAGAACCAGAGTTGAGTGACTAAGTGACGTAAAGCCAAAGTGAAGAAGCCAGATTCATTTTATACAGGGCAAATATCAGCTGTCTATGGTCACAATTATCCATTGTTTCTGACTGAAATGAGAGAGGAGGAAAAAAAGTTTTCACTAGTGCTGGGATATAGGGGATGCTCAGGGAAGCTTTGAGTTGCCCAGAAGCAATGTCTCGTCTATGGACCCATGTCCATCACTTGCAGTCCTAGACTGTATTAAAGAAATGGACTGATATAAGAAGCGTGTTACATAGAGTGGAAGATTATGTGGTATTAATTGGGCAAGCTGATTGATGGGCTGGTTGTACTTTTGGTTTGATGATTAAAAAAAGTAGTGGATCATGTATTCATCTACTAAGTTGGGTATGAAATCCTTGTTACTGAGCAGAGTGGTGTTGTGGTTCAGGGATGGCGTCACAGATCAGTGTGACATTGAACTCTGTGTCTTCTGGTATTCACAGAACCCACATTTGTGAAAGTCTTTTGGATACCTGAAAGTGAAAATCCTGATGATGATAAAATGTACTTCTTCTTCCGGGAGACACCGGTGGAGGGCCTGGGGGGAGTCAAGCAGTCGTATGCCCGCATTGGGCAAGTATGTAGGGTAAGTACTCCAAGTAATGACACAATTCCTCTGTTTGGAAATTCCTGATGTGGCTACATCTCAGAGGTTGTTCTTAACTTTGTTTATTTCAGAATGATGTGGGAGGTCAGCGCAGTCTTGTGAACAAATGGACAACGTTTCTGAAGGCCCGGCTTGTGTGCAGCGTTCCTGGGAATGAATCGAGGGGCGATACTTACTTTGATGAGCTCAGTAAGCATGTAGTTAATTAGACCCTGACATATCTATATACTTATTCTTTGTGTATTCATAGTGGATTTAGATAATCCGTTAGTAATGAATGCCAGTTGAGTAGATATCTTTAAAAGAATTTGCTTATTTATAGAATAGAATAATGCTAATACCTAATTTAATGAACACTAAACCCTTGCCTCTCCCTCTTTACAGGAGATGTTTATTTGGTGCAGACCAGAGACAGGAGGAACCCGCTCATATATGCTCTGTTCTCCACATCTAGGTAATGCTAACAGAGACTTGGAGTGGTGGCGTGATCATGGTCTTAACTAGCGACACGCATATTGAATGTATATACAAAAGGCAGGGCATTCTACCTAAGTCAGGGGTATAACAAAGTGGGCCATTGATCACCATTTCTGTCCTCGTGAATCTACGCAGGTCCTAAGGGTGGGTTTGAGGTCCAATGGTTTCAGCAAGGAGATCTGTGGAAGTCATTGTTGCTTATTGGACACTCACTGGAATGTCCGCTTGGGTTTCGTTAAAGGCCGGAAGCTGTATTATTGTATGCTGGTTGTTAGGCATTTGTCTTTGAGTCAGGGGCAAGGTGTTTGCTGGGCATTAGGAACATGGTATTATGTCTGTGCGTTGGAAGCAAAGTGTTTTGTCTTTGAATTACTGATGAGGACTAGTTTAACGATAAGGCATTCTTCTGTCTGCTCCGGGATTATGTGCATTGTGTCTTTTAAGTTATCAGTAGGGTGATTTGATGTTGTTAGAAGAAGGACATTCTGTCCATGTCCAAAGGTGTTTTATCTGTGTTTTGGGAGTAGAACATTTCGCTTGTATGTGTGAAAGCCAATGTACCCTCATCTTGTGGGGTTTATTCATTAAAGAGGGAATCGATAGGAAATTGTGGTTATAACTCTATGTAATGCATAATTAAAATGGTGGCGATTTATGGAAGATCACCTCGCAGAACAGACTATATGTTACCATGAGACATTGAGCAAGGTTTGGTGATTAAATCAAGTGAAGCTCTTCTAGCTGCTGAAGCTCACAGGAGTTGGATCTTTATAATGTATCGTGAAGTTGGTGATTGCATCTCTCCTGCAATTTCTGCTTTAGTAAATAAATATTGCCTCTTATGTATAAATCATGGGATACTTTGAATGTTTGGCTGGTTGGACCTGAGACGTGAAGGCGGCCATTGTTTTCAGTCATTTGCTATTTTGAGTAACTTGCATGCTTGAACATCACACTGAGCTGATCCTTTATGGTGATGCCAATGAGGTATTTTCCTCCATAGATGTTTATAAATCAGTGTCCATTTGGATGATTTACATTAATATACATTATTATATACAGACACATCAAGACCTGCCTGTAAGCTTGCCATGTAGCTTTAAGGTACTTTTATATACAGTTCCTGATAAGAACGATGGACTTATGAGGGCTCCAGCTCGTAAACTTACAATCACTTTATCTAGGTGATAAAAAGTGGAAGTTGCCTTTTTTAATTTAAGACTTTATTGTCAGATCTGGATAAAATAGATGAAACAGTTACACCGAAACAACAGATGCAATTTAACATACAGCTTAGGCTGTACATTTTGCATGTGGGTGAACGCTGTGCGAGTGGTAGATTAAAAAGCTTTGCATTTGGCGGTAGAGAATTTACAGCATCTAGTGGAATGCTTTGCATGTAAAAGAATCTTGGAGATGTGGAGAACTGTTTTTTATGGTATAGACCATGTGTTTGAATGTTCTGCATTATAAGAATGCTCTTCCCTGTCTCTTCCTTCAGCTCTGTATTCCGTGGCTCCGCAATCTGTGTCTACACCATGAATGATGTGCGCAGAGCATTCCTGGGACCCTTTGCACACAAGGAGGGACCCAACTATCAGTGGATCTCATACCAGGGCCGAGTGCCGTATCCTCGCCCAGGGATGGTGAGTGATCATATGGAACATATGTATGGGGGGGGAATGAAGAGATAAGTATGAGCATCAAGAGATGGACAAAGGAATAGAAAGGAACAGATGTTTAAATGAAAAAGCAATGGGTTGCCTTCTGCTTTGGCGCAAGAAAGTCATGCGGTGAGCTCCAGTTTGCTATGAGAGATTGAATGTAACTCCATAGCCAATGGAAAAAGTAAGATTTCACTTAGCAGCAGTCAGCACTATACTCAATAAGGAAATATTGCATATAATGCATCTCCTGACAGGCCCTGCTAGTTTTAAAGTTTAAAGTGTACATATATGACAGAGACCCGTGATATGCATGTAATCACTTGGTTTGGTTCCAGTGCCCAAGTAAGACTTTTGGCAGTTTTGAATCTACTAAGAATTTCCCAGATGACGTCCTTCAGTTTGCTCGGAATCACCCACTTATGTTCAATCCTGTGGTACCGGGGTCTGGGCGGCCAATCTTCCTGCGCAGCCACAGTGATGTCACTTTTACAAAGCTGACGGTGGACAGAGTGACAGCAGCAGACGGAGAATACGATGTCATGTTCATTGGAACAGGTGAGTGGGTCCTGTAATTTAACACATGGGACCTAGAAAAAAAATACCTGAAATCCTAAATACATCTAAAAACCTAAGCTCGTCACCCCTTGTTGATCAATGTCCTGTCTACTTGTGTTTCTCTCCAGATGTGGGCTCTGTGCTGAAAGTAGTCTCTGTGCCAAAGCAGAGCTGGCACCATACAGAGGAGGTTGTCCTGGAAGAGCTGCAGGTCTTCAAGGTATTTGAGAAAGGAGTAACATAGTATATATGAGAGAAGAAAGGAAATACTTAAATAAACTTGAAAGAAAGGACTTGTTACAGTAATATTCAATAATCCGTGACTGTTATATATATAACAAATACATGTTTAATGCTTTTCTCCTTTTTCCCTTGTCCTCCTCTTTTTTCCCTCTGGTGTTCCCCTTATTTCTTTTCCTCATATCTTCTGCTCCCTCTATCATTACTGCTGCACGTCTCCTGCAGGACTCATCACCCATCACAAGCATGCAGATCTCATCTAAGAGGGTAAGCAGAATTATCCTTACCACAAATGTACATTTTCTTGTGCTTTTTTGCCCCTTCACCTTATATCCCAATCTTCCCACAGCAACAATTGTATGTGGGCTCTGCAAGTGGAGTCTCCCAGCTACCCCTGCATCGCTGTGCAGTGTATGGGAAGGCATGCGCAGAATGCTGCCTGGCCAGAGATCCTTACTGTGCATGGGATGGTGTCAGCTGTACCCGTTTCCTGCCCAACACTAAGAGGTAAGGAACAAGTCCTTTTCAGAACCTTCACACCGTTTCACGTTCTCTTTCTGTACTTAATTATTGTGCATCTCAATGAAACTTGTGATGTATTTATTTTTAAGGCGTTCGCGACGCCAGGATGTTAGGAACGGAGACCCCAACACCTTGTGTTCAGGAGGTGAGTGTGGAAGCTTTTGGTGTCCCTGTGCATCAACAAGTAATGCAGTGCTGCATACACTACATACACTCCAAAGCATTGACAAAAGTAGAACTGACAGACATCGGGTAAAGAGGGCCCGGCTTACAAGCCTACAATATAGACATATATGTTTAAATAATTGCATAATGTTCTCGCTTGTCCATCACAGAGCAGCAACGGTTCACCATACAGGAAAAACGTCTGTTAGGGGTTGAGACCAGCACTGTCTTCCTGGAATGTCTTCCAAAGTCCTTGCGAGCGCAGGTCACCTGGACTCATCAGAAAGGACCAGACACCCCAAGAAAGGAGGTAAATAATGTCAACTTCTCTGAAGCTCCATACGAAACACAAATGTTACACTTGGGGTTACACTCGCTGAAAAGTAGGAGTGAGTTTGCACTTGGTAAACGCATTAGTTGAAGACTAAGTACCATTTCCTGTGGATTCTACCGAGTTGATATTAACAAGTTACCCTAGAAGGACACAATATACAGAAAATTTACAGCATCCACGTTTTCATGAGTTTCTGGATAAATTATTCAATGGAAAGCTCTCGGTGTGACCCAGGGGGTTGCTGTTGGAGAAATAACTCTCTGTGGGCACTTCATTAAGAAAAAGTTTGAGAGTTTGAAAGTCTGGTCTCTTTCAGTGCTATTTAGTACTAATTAGTACTATTAAATTCTTTAACTATTAGTGAACACTCCCGAACATTGTCTATTTCAGACCCCAATTATACAATTAGATATCCAGTCTAATGATTAATCAAACTTTAGCATTTAAAACTGTGGGTGATATCTTATTATGATATTACATATTTCATGTTATAGCAGGTTATAACCCACTGCTGTTATCATGACTGTAGATAAAGGTGAGCCACAGGTAGCGCCACAGGTATCCCTACAATTCTCATACAGTCTGATTCTGGCCAGAAATTGGTTTAGATTCATGAGCATTCATCTTTGGCACCCCCCCACACCACACACACACACACACACACTATAAAATAATTTATTCCCCAATTTGGACAACAAGGGATTTATTAATATTAGAAGATATAAAGTATCATGTAGCCACCAGCTGCTAAGTTTCAAACTTCCCGTAATGCTCATTAGTACAAAGGAACTGATCGGAGACAGATCACTAGGAGAAGCTATGCATGGCTTTCTTAACACTGCATGTCTAATTATGAGCTGATAAGGCTGAGTAAGGTGCCCTTGGCTGTCTTCTGCAGTACAAAACATGGAGATAGGTTGGAACAAAACAGATAAGATTTGTCTACAACCAAAACTTTGCAGGTTATATATATCTATTTAATTGCGGCTCTCCTTCAGCTATCATTTAGACATACCAAGTGTCATGTTTCCTTCCCCAGGTGCAGTTCGATGACCGTGTTATACAGACAGATCGTGGAATTCTCCTGCGCAATGTTCTACGCCGTGATGGAGGAACCTTCCTTTGTTACTCTTCAGAGCACGGATTCACCCAAACCCTGCTCCGAATCTACCTTGAGGTCATTCCGTACTCTCGTGCAGAGGAGTTCCCGGGACAACAACGTGGCCACCAGCATCGTTGGTATCAGGACTTCATGCGCCTCGTTCAGCAGCCAGGCTCTGCAGAACAAATGTGTGAGGAGCTGTGGGTTCGCAAGGGCCGACCTTCGCACCCACCAGGCCCACAAGGATCCCCACAACTACCAGGGTCTCAAGGACCTAGCTCTCGACCCCTCCCGCCTCTCAGCGTTAAGGCCAAAGCCCAGAAATGGAAACACCTAGAAGACAAGAAAAAGGTGCGGAGTCGCCGGACGCATGACCCTCCCAGGGCAGATCGTGGCCCAAGGAGTGCCCCAAGTTAGGGAACTTTGTATAACTATATGAACCACTAGACTGTACAAAGGGGAGGGGTACGTTTTAAAAGAGTAGCCAACAAGAGGGGCAGTTATTATTTATAATCTGACAGATATTGGGGTTCACATATATCACTGAGCAAAATGGATTTACGTTGCTCTGTAAACATAGTAACTGCCAAAGATCCACAGAGGAATATGGCTTTGTTTAATAACCCAATCTCAGCCAGATGGACTTACAGACAATTGATCGAGTAGTACACAGAATGGAGTGTCTCTCCAATCGTCCCTCTCCTGCTATACAACTTCCATCTTCCAAGGTGCTCACCGAATATCTCACAGCTCATCAAACAAGGATTTTATTCCTGAATAGACAGACTCTCTATATCCCAGAGAGTGGAGATAACCTGGGTGAAAGGAGGTACCCTGGCGTTCAAGACTCACATAGGACTGCGATCAGTACGATGAGGCTGAGGATTTCAAGGATATGACTTACTGTTGTCAGACCTTCGTTGTTGATTGTTATGTAAAGAGGTTTCAATGTTTGGAAGAGGATGTACCTTACTGAGAGTTTGTGAAATAATCCTGTGTATGCAGTGGGCTGGACAAATCCTCGAAGCCTTTGAGACATACCGGTAGTTCCTGCCAATAATTTATAATTTCTCTCTCTATATATAAATATATTCATTCCAGGATCCTAAAAAACATCCCTTGCTTTGAAATGCTGTATCTGTCCAGCTCTGCTGATAACTACATATTTTGTTATATCTAGAAATATACATACAAAAATTAAGCATAATTTCATAATAACACATAATGACAAGCACACAGATATAGCAAAGGATAGACCTCTGTGAGCTACCCATATCTCAAAACAGTTGGCTTCCTACGAGTCAAACTATACACAGTCATACTATTAATGGTGACCAGCAAGCAATATTTATACCTGGGAGCATCCAGGCTCCGGCTATCCGGAGCTCTCACAGAATGCACGTAGCAGGTCCCGCTGACATTGGTGGGTGGTCTGCAGATGTTGGTGGACAGTCCCCTAATGTCGGCGGGCAGCCTGCTGATGTTGGTGAGCGTTCCACTGATGTTGGTGGGTGGTCCCACTGAAAGCTACCCCTTTTTGGCGGGGAAGTGGCCGGGGAGTGGGGGCGTGCTGCAACACCGCTCCTGTAACCAGGAGTTCCTCCATGGAGGCCCAGAGAAGCAGAGCTTCACCCAGAGTCTCCAGGCAAAACCCAGAGAGTTCCCAGGTTTCATGTAAACATACAGTTCAAAGGATATAACAATATGGATGTTTTTTGTTACTCTAACACAGGGGAAGCCAACAAGATGTTCTTTACCTGATATGAAACTAAGTTTCTCATAAACATACCAGGCAGTCCCAAATCTATCTTTCCCTCTTTCTTCTGTTGCAGTTTTCTAGGAACGCTGAATGTTTAGTGTGTATGAAAGTATTACAATGTTCTACAGCCCCAAAACCTATAGTATGCACATAAACATTACAAGCGTATCCTTCTTTGAACAATTTAATAAGAAGGCGGATATAGCTGTATTAACCCAAAAGAAAATGGAGGTTTGATTCCTTTTATTCAGCCAACATAGAAAATGATGTAACGTAACATACGCGTTTGGGGCCTCAGAGGCATCATATTCATCCGAAGAAGAGACCTCTTTGGACATTTTAAGCATTTACGGATATATAAATTAGCCAGCCATAGGCTCGCCTTGTTTTTAGGAGCCATGAATATTATGAGAATCTCTACTCTCTCTTATGACGTCCTTGTAAGCTCTGGGGCCCATGGGCTGGCATGGACTGCTTTCCCTTGGTAAAGCAGGGCTGACCATTTGCATTTGGCTGAAAACTCCCATCGTAATCATTACAGGTAACTCTCCAATTTTCATTTTGACTTTTACACCTGGTGAGCAAATACCTGGTCCCCATCACAAAATGTAAAAATATATTTTAAACATACTGACCTGGCACAAGTAAGCCGTGATGAGTGCAGTACTCGACTATGAGCATAATCTTCAGCCAGCCTCAGAAGCAACTAGTGGGATAGAGATGGAAGAAGTTAGGTTCCCGTGATTGGATGTTCTTTTAAACGGATATGCATAAAAAAGGCATCTTGCGGGGCAGTTTTGGTTTTAAGGTAGGCTGAGATTGTAAAGAGGCGGACGTTAACCTCCCAGTATTTTACTGAATGCCTGATGCAAATTTCCAATTCAGCAGCACCTCACATTATCTGACCAGCACCCAACAGGTTAACTTGATTAACAAAACCCCTCTTAATCGGGATCCCACGCGCTAATTAACCCATGAATACAGCCATGTTAGTGTATATATTGATATATATGATGTATATATTAACCCGTTTCTGCTGCTACAGATTGTGGTCAATCACAATATCTTTATCTTGTTAATGGTGGGGTTAGAGATAAAGTTTTGACATGGATGGAACTGTATGGGGGAAAAACTGGAGAGGTAAAACTAAAATGACATTAAATTAACACAAAAAAAAACATTTACTTTGAGGATTTGTGGATTATTAACAGCAGATTAACATTACATGTATGTATCGTAAAATAGGTATTGTATCAATACAGTAAGAGAGCTGTATCTTCATGTACAAAACATAACTTCACAAAGTATAAGAGTGAAGAAAGTTAATAAACAAATCCGTTTAAAGAACAGATGCCTGGCTGGCTCACGGAAAAACCTAATGAACAGCGGAAACAGCCAAGAGCTAATGAATTACAGTTTTTGGTAAGACTGAAACAGAAACGTTTGCCATTACATCATTTGGCAAAATGACATTAATTTATTACAAATAGCTGTATTTTGTGCATTTTGTTTGGTAATCTGTAAAATCGTTGGAGATATTTTGTATACATGTACATATGGAAGCTAAGATTGGTGGCAGCCAGTGGCAGGGCCATCATTGTGTCCAGATCTGTTTAAGAGGTAACCATAAAATGTCACAACAGTGAAACTCTACATTACACATGAAACTACAGTTTAAATAATAATCTCAATTTTAATATCCAAGATGTAACTCGGTATATTACTCGGGAGACAGGAGTGTAATCCAATAGTACCATCACGAATCGAGATGACATGTCTGCACTCGTACTCACTGTGATATAAAGTGGCAAGATCTGAATGGTCTTCTAGACTTGTGTCCATATAGGAATATCATAGGCTCTATGGGGCACGTCGTTTTTCATATATTTCATATGTGTTGTTGACATAAGCCAATGGGAAGTGAAAACTATGTTTTTTTCCTTTAAATGTGCATAGGGTGCTCACTGCTTCTGGATGCATTATGGAAGAACTGTTCTGATGTTAAGGGATATCTGGAGCCCAGTAATATAGAGTGTTGGCCATAGTTCAAAAGAAATTGGATTCAGAAGCAAGTGTTACTCATCTGATGTTCACTTCAAAGTCTGACTGATCTGGACCAAAAAATGGAGAAAGATTCCCTGGAAAATCTGTGCTTGTTTTTATGAGCATATGTGTGGCATCGGTTTAGCACACTGTGCACAGCAGGACTAAGGGTGTCTCTTAGGTAGATACTAGGGGGGCTGCAAACAAAGTTAATGTGCTAACAAGTAGTGCTAACTTAGCTTGTACAGACAATAGAGAGACATCCAATGGAACTGTCAATGTATATACGTAAAGAAAAACTCATGGAACAATAAAATTATTAGTGTGAATAAACTTAGTGCAAACAACTCAAACTTTTCTGCTCTGTTCACTGGTTCACTTTCAGACCCTTTGAGTGACTGTTATATTCTCTTCTTCACTCTCATGCAAAGGCTCAAATATAAGACAGGAGACTGACCCGCATGAAAATCATGGTAATAAAGTGCAAAAGGATAAAATGTCCTTACATTAGCTTAAAAAGTCCATCCATCACCCAGCTTCTGGTTCAGAGCAACCATTTCAGAGCAATGGTAGTCAATCTCCTGTTTGAGCAGAGAGTAAAGGGGAGTAGAGAATATAACAGTCACCCAAAGTGAACCAGAAATCAGAGCAATGGTCAACTCTGAAAAGTGTGAGTTGTTAGCACACTGATACTATATATATATATATATATACAATATCTCACACAAGTGAGTATACCTTTTTGTAAATATTTTATTATATCTTTTCATGTGAAAACACTGAAGAAATGACTCTCTGCTACAATGTAAAGTAGTGAGTGTACAAGTTAGAGCAAGGTATTTAGATAGTAGACAAATATGTCTTCTTATTGGAGAGTGCTCCTGTATTTCAAACAAGCCGGACTCAAGTGACCAGCAGTATAGGTAGTATATATATATATACAATCATGTGAAAAAGTACACCCTCTTTGAATTCTGCCGTTTTACATATCAGGACATAATAACAATCATTTGTTCCTTAGTACGTCTAAAAATTAGGTAAATACAACCTCAGATGAACAACAATATATTACATATTACACTCAAAATATCTCATGATTCATTAAAAAAATAAAGCCAAAATGGAGAAGCCGTGTGTGAAAAACCAAGTACACCTTATGATTCAGTAACTTGTAGAACCACTTCTAGCAGCAATAACTTGAAGTAACAAGATTATATTTAGAAAGACAGATGCTCACTAAATCATAAACAGTGACTATACAGAGTAGAATATTGCATTACAGTAAGATAGATAAAAATTACAGTAAAAAAGCACTCCCTCCAAGCTGTGCGCCCCTAGTATATCTTCTGCATTAACAAACGCTTTAGGATTAAAAGAATTGGAAAGCCCTTTCCTTCCTATTCCCACCATGGCCATGACCCAAGCAGCACTTGACCAAAGTGAATTACGGGGTTTGAAAGAAAGGACCTGGCAAGTAGAGTAGTAGTAGTAGTAGTATAGTTGCAAAACTTAAATTAACTACGTTGCAGAATTCTCTTTCCAAAAACACATAATTCAATGCATTAAAACGTTACTTGATTCAAAAACTTGCTTGGGGGGAAAAAAAAGGTACAAGCCCCTTTTTGTTGAAAGGCATTCTCTGTGGGCACCTGTCTACGAACCTGTATAGCTATAGACACTGGACCTCTATTATGTTCTAGGCAATTCTGTCACTACCCATTGCAGTAAAAATATACACAGTAACCAAGACAAACAAAAATTCACCTTTGGACACATCCCATTCTGCGTTTGTCGATTTAGAAAATCCTAAAGAAAATAAAAGGTTAAATCTCTTGTTTGGCACATAGTCACCAACAAATACGATTGATCTTCTGGACACACCATCCATATACTATACAGGTGTGTTGCTGGGTCTCCAAAAGATCCGAGGCTCGAGCCCATAGCACATTTGATAGCAGTGGAGTCCGCTTTGGGGGTAGTTGCTCTATTAAAGTGCAAAAATATTTATTAGTTTAGGTCATATCGATGTTTCGGTCTCCTACACGGAGTCTTCGTCAGTGTAGGAGACTGACCTAAACTAATAAATGCGAGTGCTCCTGTTTTTTCCATGAATGTCTAATTGTGGTCGAGGATCAACACCGGGGCAAGTAAATTTATGGATTACAGTATGCCATTCTTGGGACATTTATATATATCTGCCAAACATTTTTTTAAAATCAACAAAGGTCTAATTTCTCCGTGAAGATATGCAACCAAGCATATCTGCTGTAGACATCCCATTTTTACTATATATTTTATACCTAAGGAATTGCCCCAGCAGCCAGATTGCACCCACAGTACCTGCCCAGATTATATTCTGAGGATTTACCCCGTACCTACAATGCACCCACAGTGGTCTCCTCTCAAGAGAGCCGCAGGTCTCCTCTCAGTCTGCCTCATGCCCAAAACACTCATATACTCCAATTTTACAAATGCCTGCCCATAAACACACATACATAGACACACACACTCAAATTTGTCATAATCCCAGTTTGAAGTCATGAAGTCATATCCCAGCACTTGGCATTAATAGCCGTCGCGCAGAGAGCGAGTGGTCATTATAGGGACAGACCTTGCGCTCGCTTCTTTTGGATCTACGATCTCCCCTATCAGACCAAAGCACCAAAGCACCAAATGAAGACTCCGGGGCCAAAGTTTGTTTTAGCCGCTAAGGCATACGTTAAACATTCAAGGCTTTGAAGTTAAGATTTGGGACTCCAGCAACTCAACTGTCAGCAACCCTATCTACTCATCCAATCCATCGCGTCAGCTATTACTAAGTACCAAGCGCTTGCTCATAGTTAACGCGTATAACCATTATAAATCTCCAAATTAGGATCCATAAAACATGTAATGCCCTGCATGACTTCATTTACTGACATTGTTATGTACTGATTATTTGGATACAATGAGATCACACTTGTTAAGTTTTTAAAGCTGATCATAAATCACTCATTTGCAAACATCCAATGACAGCAGTGCAAATAATAATACTAATGATGTCATTGTATATAACGCGCTAACTTCCATAGCAATCAACCACAACAAGACGTCGCAAAGCATTGTGGGTAGCGTATCACCTTCCTTACTCTTTCTACGTACCCGCCCGCTTACTCCATACACAGCTTCATATCCCGACATGCCTTGCGGCCAGTGAAGCGCGTGAGCCGAAAGTTACGCCCAGTGCCTGACGGGAGTTGTATTTCCTTACTCCGTTGTAACCGGCAGTAGGCGGCGGTGCTGGAACTTCATGTCCCAAAAATCTTCGCGGTGGTCAAGTCCCACATTTCGTGGATACACGCTGACAGCTGCTCGGGACCATGCCTCGGGCCCGGAGAGCCAACTTATCCTCCAAGAAGGGTAACGGAGGCCGCGGTGAGTCCGGGGAGCAGGGTTGGGGACTAGAGCGTGTGATAAGGGGCACATTTAGGGCAGTAGGTGATCGTTATAACGGGGCGTAGTGCTCCAGTGGCGAGGAGCTAAACCGGCATGGTGTGTGGAGCAGCCGGTTGCATGGCCGCTTAGTAAGTAGTCAGAGTTAGAAGTAAAGTGGTACACGGGGCTGGTGTTAAATGACAGAGTGAAGTTGGGGTAATAGAGAGGTGAATGGGGCAGTTAGAGGGCATGTGGGTTATATGAAGGTTGGTGTGCTGTATGCTGCTGTGGCATATGGTATGTATTCCCTTCATTAATATACATGGGGGCCATGACTCTATGATTGGTAGGGACAACCTTCATCCTCTTCTGCTTGCTATATTTAAATGGACCTGGGTTCCCCCCCAAGCTCAAGAATCTGCCCCTTCTGCAGTTACGGTAATACCACCCATGCTGGGGTATACGTGTCCGTTTACTCTTATACCGCATACGGTACACAGAAAGCTTTGGGCTCCCCGATCCCTCCGCCTGGCAGTACTGTGTATACACAACCATCTGAGTGTACACTTTGTGTAATATTTGTCTCCCAGAAAATAAATATTGAAACATTGTTTTTATAAGCGGCTGAAGATAGCTGTGTACTCCGTACGTGTCACTCGTACATTGATTTTTATATTTAAATGCTTAGTATAGAATAATACCAGCTGGAATGACGGCTATATATATATATATATAATATAAAATATATATATATATATATATATATATATATATATATATATAATATATACGCTATTGTCATCCACATAATTATCTATTTTCAGCTGCATTTATTATTTATGTATAAACTGGTATTTTCATTAAAGTCGCCAACCCCTTTTTTCCTGGAAAAAGCCTTATATCCTCCTGTGTTTACCCCTCCTGTCCCCTATGGCTCCATTGCCCCCCTCAGGCTCTCTGAGACAGGAGCTGCTCCAGCTGAAGGTTTCGGATAAACTGAACCAGCTAAAAGGTACACCATGTGCTTCATTCCCAAGCATGTAGCTCCATCCATTAAAGGAAAGCTCTAACTACAGCGCAAGGTTTATATATAAAGGAGAATTTTGTAATATTCATGAAAATCTTTTCCATAAACGAACCAAAAAAACTATTTAAAATGTTTGTTATTCTATCAGAAGAACGGGGGAAGTAATTCTCTTAGTTCCTGGGTTTTCTGTGAATATTATACTGTTGATATAACAGGAAGTAGAGAGTGCAACAAAAATAGCTTCCCCCAGACAACTGAATAGTTGCAGATACAGTCAACAAACAAACTTTTTTTTTTTAGGAAAGGTTAAATAAAGCAGCACTCCTTGGAATTATTTTTATAGCCATAAAGAGTTGTTTTAAGACATTGAATGTTCGCAACAATTTCTCTTCACTAAATGGAGAAACGAGAAGTCAATTCTGCAATGGTTTTTGCTGGTTTAATTACGATTTATGTATCTTGTCAGTCATTCCATTGCATTAATCCTAATTAAAATATCAATCTTGTTGCTTCCTATTTCAATTCTATTTTGAATTCTGTTTTATTTAAACTTAAGGAAATAAAAGCCTTTAGATGAATACTAGTGAACGTTACAAAATGATCCTTTATAAAAATGAAACCTGGATTTTAGCAAAGGCTTTTTACTTTTTTTAAACATTTTTCATGCCGCCATCTTCCTTGGCACCCCCATCTGCTTTGCCATAGCACTGCATGAGACTTCCATTCATTAATAATTCCACAGCTAAGCAGTAAAATCTGCTTTTTGTTGCGCATGGATGTAGGTATAGAACAGAATGCAAAATTGTTTGGGCAACTACACGTGACTGCGTTACCGTTCTGCACTGGTGGTCTGTCGCATGCCTGTCATACTTTCTGGGACATACAGGAAGAGAACGAGCCCCCGGGGGTGACCCAAAGAGAAACTAGTTTCAGTCTGGAATCTGGTATTTTTCTTTTCTTGAACTAATAAAGGTCGTGTTTAGTCCTAACAGGCAGCACATGTAGGGAACTATGTGAATATTCCCCCAAAATACGAGGCTGAAGAAGTTCCAAGAATATAGAGTTTGCAAGAAAATAGCAATCGAAAGTAATTTTTCCAGACGCAGCAATGCGTCTAACACGACCCCCACCCTGTGCTTTTTTACAACCCGAGATAAGGAAAGACCTTTTAGCTTGCTGGGCACTTGATTATTCCCATGAATCCCGAGAGCGCCCACTTACATGAGAGCGCCCACTTACATGAGAGCGCCCACTTACATGAGAGCGCTCATTCTTCCTTCATGGGCTGGCGATCCATGCTAGTGTCCTTGCAGGAAAGTGCTTCCACTGAAATCAATAGGCACACCTTCTGTTCATGCACACGGGGTCTGAATACACTCCCGCCTGCAGCATCTGTAAAGTCAGTGCCGGAGTTAATTGGAGGTAAATATATCATGTACGTGTCTCCTGCATGGCAAATAGTTGGGGGGGTAGTATGAGCATGGGGGGGATTCTGCAGAATTACCCCCATGGATGTGCAAGGGGTTACACAAATGGACCACACAGCTGTCATGTGCATTAACATACAGATACATTTCTCATCCTGTTGGTACAAGCACCCTCGCTATAGTAAGGAGCCATTTATAACTCGGCTCAGTGAATGGGATGTTTGTGTAGGTTACGTTTTAAATCGTTTTTGAACGAACGGATAAGGCTTCCAACAAAACCCGTGTCATCTTCGTGTGCTAGTAGGTTAAAAATGCATCTAAAACTTCATTTAAACATTCAATAGGTTCAATTCCTGGTACGTCCCTATGTGCTCACCTTGTGTTTTATTTAGCTGAGTAATGTATTTATTCTGCTTAATATTTAAACACTGAACTCCGCTCTATTTTGTTTATGCAGCTGTGATTTAAATGCCACCGAGCAGCCCTCTGGTTAAAAGGACATCCATAAAATGTATATGGCTTATTAAAATGCTATAGTTGGCTAAATGTGCCATTTTGGGAAAACACCGTGACCTATGTCATCATGGGTGGTTTTGCTCATGATGTAACACTTCTATTTGGAGTCCACATGGCTATAAAGGCCTGTGAAGTGATGCTGCTGCTGTCTGATACCTGACAGCAGTTTAGGACTTCCTATTTTTAGTAATTATTTACCGCCCCATAGGCTTTTGGAAGCTGAGCGGCTGTGGTTGCTCCTGGGCCGTAATGTTAATGGGTGTTTGGACTTCTTGTTTCAGGTTCTCGACCAGGCGCTCGTGCCGACTCCGAGGCCAGTGAAGATGAGGCAGCCAGTGAAATTCTCAGTCACTGCAGCAGTGCCAGCGAAACGGTCAGCTTGGCGGAGGACGGCTCAGGTAACGCGTACACTTCAGTATTCTTTATTCTTGAATGCACTAGGGCAATGGGCAAGATTCTGCCGACACCAATGGAAAGCAAGATGTTTGTAAGACACTATCCTTAAATGTGCTGCTGGCGCTAGTAAATTATGGACGACCAGAAATTCAAATGAGTAAAGTACCATGATGATACATTATTATGTCATCGTGTGGGCCAGTGAATGAAAGGGTTGTTAACTTATATATATGATTTTATGAACATGATGTACATTTATGCATGTGACTATTGTTCTTAACCAATGGTAGCTACATAGTGGTGTATATTCTTTGACCAAATCTTACAGTATTTTTTTTTCACATTTCATGGTTTCACTTTTAATATATTTTTTAAATCACATTTCAAGTATTTTCAACATCTATTAAATCAACACACCCCACCAAAAGCTTTTTTGATTTATTCTTAACCAAACCCGTATAATAACGTACTGTTATTACTCTCTCCTTTCCATATCTGTGTTCCTGTAGGAAGTGATGTGCTGGATAACCAAGCCCAGCAAGATCAGCGGGAGGACAAGTTGAGAGAGGATATAGATAACCTAATGGACAAGAGGTGAGGCCGATGTCGATAACATCACTGGACGTTAACTGTATCAGTTTAAAATCAACTTGACTTTATTGGCTACCTGAGACTGCGCTTCTTAACACAGCCCCGTAATTACCCCTGCCCAGCGTCCCTACATGCTGGAAAATGTACAAGGGGTATGGTATGGCTGCCCATTTAACATGATCACTTATAAATGGGCACCAACTATTGTGCAATCACACAGATAACTGCATAATCATCACAAACCATTGATGTGACTTCTCTGCTCTCTACCCTTGCAGTATAAAGACCAGACAGGTTGCATTGAGTAACTTGCGCCTTGCTTTATCCTCGCACACCTTGGGGGACTTTCTGATGGAGAGACGTGTCACTTTCACTGATGCTCTGGAACGCTGCCTAAAGAAAGGTGCGTATATCGGTTTGTCCGTTAAACTAGTTTGTAAGAAGATGGTATGTACTTCCAGCTTAGCATGGGCGTTTTATTGTCACCAGTTTGTATGGCGGACCATGTACCAGACCCTTATGTGTTCTTCAGCCAGCAGGTCAGTCTTGCTCAGTGATTTCACCCCAGCCCTGTCTGTTTTACAGGTAAAGAGGAGGAACAGTCTCTAGCGGCCACCGTGCTGTCTCTGCTCTGCATACAGCTTGGTTCTGGACCTGAGGGGGAAGAGGTCTTTCGCTGTCTGAAGCCACTGCTTATCAGCATCCTAACAGACTCCAGCGCAGGAGTGTCCGCTCGCCAGAGTGTGAGTACCAGGGCTTCTTGAACAGTTGTCTAATGTAAAAAAATAATTTGCTAACTGGAGCACGTTTGCAAATATCACATGTTGCGCTTTGGTATTTTAAATGATAGTGATAGTGTAAATGTGTGCACGTGAAATATATACCATTTTAAAACACTTGTTTAGACAAATGGCACAAACCATAGGGTCGTTTTCGTTAAATAATTTATTATAAAGGCTATGTTGGTGACCTCTCAGTATGCCTTTTGTTCTTTTAATGATTATTTTTATCTCTCCTTGCAGTGTGCTGCGTCTCTAGGTCTGTGCTGCTACATTGCTGCTGCTGATGTAGAGGTAATATTCTTGCCCTTCATGTTCGCTATCCTGCCTGTGTGTGTGTGTGTGTGTGTGTGTGTGTATATATATATATATATATATATATATATATATATTATAATATATAATTTTACACACACACACCTACAATGTCTGGGAACTGTATCTTGATACGATCACCTTTCTTCCCTCCTAGGACCTCATTAATAGTGTTTGCTGCCTCGAGGGGATTATCTCTTCATATAATTCAGACTGTGGTACAGCCAACACTGCACTACATAGTCTGCTATGCTGTGCCATCCAGTCCTGGGCGCTGCTTCTTACAGTGTGTCCGGCTAGCCGCATCCAGAAAGTATTGGAGAGGTAAGTGGGAATAACTAGAGAAGTGAGAAGATTATAGGAAGTCTCTGTACGTCAGACGGACCGTAACTTGCTCTTTGTCCTCCAGCCACCTACCTCGTTTGCCTGGAATGCTGTCTAGTGAGAATGTGAACCTACGCATTGCATCTGGCGAGTGTCTTGCGCTCCTTTACGAGCTTGCTCGGGATCTTGATGTAAGGATTATTAGTAATTTGTCAGATTAGAACAAGCACATGCTGATTCAGTCCATACATTTTCTCACATTTGATTGGTATTTCTGTATTTAAATAAGCCTTAAATATTTATTAGAATCCCACATTATTCATATACCAAGGGAACAGCCAACAACCGTTAATACAGGTGAATAGGCAGAACATAACAAATTGTATGATCACCAGAATTTGAGGAAACCCTGCAGACATATGTCTTGATCATTTGGGGATCACCGGTTATCCTATATTTTCCTATAATACATCCTATTTGGAATTCGCAGGAAGATTTCTTTTATGAAGACACAGATGCTCTATGTTTGACATTGAAAAAATTAGCCACGGACAGCAATAAATACCGGGCAAAGACTGACCGACGCAAGCAACGGTCTATCTTCAGGGATGTCCTACACTACGTAGAGGTATGAAAGTCTGAAGGAGTGTTCTTATACATATGAAGGTTTTTGCGATATTGGCATATAGAACTCTAATGTATTTTTTTCTATAAGTCACATGATGTTCACTAGAAAGGCTCAAGATGTTTTATTTTAACTTGATTTTTTTTAACATTAATATAAACACAACTGTACCTTCCATATCAATCCTTGTACATCTGTTCTCCGTTTTCCATCTCGTGCAGAGTGGTGAGTTCCAGGAGGAGACCATCAAGTTTGGTCTAGAGGTGATGTATGTGGACAGCTGGACACGTAGAAGAACTTACAGCTCCTTCAAAGAAGCCCTTGGCTCTGGAATAAGATTTCACTTGCAGGTAACGCAATGTGGTTGAAGGAGACCCCCCCACAACCACCACACATATACGTATTTCCTGAAATGCTTGGCCAGAACGTTCCCTTTTATGTACTGAATCTGCTTTTGATCTCTTGTTAGTATAATGAAGTTCTGCGTGATATATTCTCCCTGGGCTCACCACTTGTGTTGGATGCAGCAGCTATCAAGGCCAGTAAAATCTCCAGAGTAGAGAAGGTATGTGGTTAGCTGCAATGACATTTATTCAGAAAGGAAAGTGTGAACAATGTTTTGATATTGTGCTTTATGTATTTATATGAGATGACACAGTGACTGTGAAATTACCACCCTCCTAGTTTTGTGGCCACAACTTCCATACGTCTTCACGTAGTATGATGAGTTGTAATTGGGGCTAAGACGTAATGGCATTTGGCAGACATTTCAATAATCTGCCTTCTACTAATATCTGTGGCTGTATGTAGCTAACTAGTAAGGGTTTGCTGTTGCAGATGGGGCGAGATGTACATCATAGGTATGCTCGTGCACACTTTTATATTCTCTTGTGTTGCTGTGCCTTAATATACCTTATTCACTCAATTATAAGACAAGGTTTTTTTCCAGAGCATTTACCCCTCGTCTTATATTGCATGTCATCTAATAATCAGACCTCAAATAGAGGTCTGACTATGAGACTAAGATCCAGATCACCGCAGAGGAGCAGGAGACCTGGATCCTCCTATCTGGCAGCCGGTGGACGTCTGCACGATCCATGCAAGCAACCTCCCCTGCTACCTGTGACTTCCCCGGGCTTCTGTGACAGAGTCCCGGGTGGCCGCAGAGGTTATCTTTGCGCATCGCGCAGACATCCAACCAGCTGTCCCCACTTGACACCGGGGAGTCTGGAGCACAGGGGGCAAGTCTATGGATGCTTCGATAAGTCGGGGGAGGGGCATATAGGGGCCTATAAGGTATGTCAGAGAGGCAGAGTGGCATATAGGGGGGATAAAAGGCATATCTGGGTAGGGCAGAGTAGCAAGCCATGGGGCAGATGTGCATAACTGGGGGGCAGGCTGGCAAATGCTTTTAGTTTTTATTAAATATGAAAAAATAGTTTACATATGAATTAACATTTACTGGTAACTTTTTTCTTATAGGGTAGTTTTATATTGAGGCTTTTTTCTTCTAAATTAATATTCAAAATTTGGGTGTTTTATAATCAGGGTGGTCTTATAATCGAGCAAATCTGGTATATATTGGTGATGCAACATGTGTATATGTACGGGTTATATCTCTGCAATTTCTCTCTATCCAGCACATGTTTAACTCGGCTGCCTTCAAAGCCAGAACGAAAGCACGGAACCGAGTTCGGGACAAGCGGGCCGATGTCCTCTAATGGAAGCGATCACTGAAGTCACCTACTTTGTTTCAATGACTTTCTTTCTGTTGATGCCAGCTCCTGCAGAACTAGAAAACACGGCAGACAATGCTGTTGGTGTGATTGAAATAATGACAGCAGGAGTTGTTTTATCACGACGTTTTAATTGGAATATATCACTGTGCGGTGCGTACAGGTTTCTCGGATGGACATTGTTGCTTGTGCAATAAGTCGCAGGATCCTTCAGGGAAGTTTTTAAAAGTGACCTCCTTCGTCTGCTCCGAATGGTGCTTAGCAGATCACTCTGCTACTTCTTCCCTGAGCCCTTTGGGGCGCATTAACCACTTACTTTACAATCTAATCTTAAAAGTACGACGACCCCTCCCCCTTTTCCCTCTTAAAATGACTGATCACCCACTTACTAATGCCTTTTTTACTTGTACAGAACCCAAAATTTGAATTTTTAACTTCTCTCCGGAAAATGAATACTGGGACTTAACCATTGTTCGTATAATTATGCGACATATTGGGGCCTTTGCACAGCAGGCTCTGGGTTAAGCACATTCATAAAAGGGCTTCATGTGTTCCAGGATAGCTCTGCGAAGGTTTGCCAATCGATGGCAGTGACGTGGTTAGTTTATCTTTAACTTGTATAGCAGGCAAATTTAAACCCCCAGCTTTTGGAACCTGGTGTCCAGCTGCTTTCCATAATGGCTTCCAGTTCTCTGTGTTTACATGGAAAAATATTCTAAGGTCCAGTAAGTAGGAAAGAAAAAATATCCCTTCTGCCTGAACGACAGAGCCTTGATCTCACATACAATCCTGCAGAGCCTGGAGCTGCGACCAAACTGGGGGGTGCCTAAACTACTGTGTATTAAAAAGGTGCATCAAAACAATATCGGAATATGAAAAATATTTATATTTGTGGATTTTATACAATGAATTCTACAAAATACTTTTTTAGGGGATAAAAGGAAAAAAAAGTGTTTTTTAAAGTCCATGTTTCACAATGGGAAAGGGTGGGGGTTATGATCCCTGCTTTTGTCTCTCAAACAAAATTAAGATTAAAAAAATGTCTATTTTTATTGCATATATAAAGTGAGAAATTCTGCTGCTTTGGTGTGTTTTGCTTAATTTGTCAATCTGTGTTAGCAAACAAAAGACTTGGCTTGCAACCATAACCCAACCAGCCACATAAGGGCATTCTTATATGCATTTGTGTCTTTTGGGATCATGAAGGTGGGGTTTGTGGAATATGGGAACGATTCGGGTTCAGACGGTCCCGCACGTACGTAGAGCTGGAGTTATGTAAAAAAAAAAATTCCAACGTGTGCAATCTACAGAAATTTACGGTACAAACTGGTAGCGTAAGGTATCATATATAACCTGTCTCCGAGAAATGTAAAAATCCGATAGAGTTGTGGAACTATCCATTTCCACAAGCTAGGGAGTCCAGGGAGTCCTGGGCGTTCTGTAACTGAGGATTTCTCAGCGTAAATGAATTGTGATGACGTTACCACCGTTAAAAGAAACTGATGCTGGGAAAGTATGTGTGTATGTGGTAGCACCCGCGGTATGTTATGTTCTTTTTTTTTTTTAGTTTTAGTATGTAGACATACAGTATCGACAGTGGGCCCAAAGTGTCAATATTTTGTGTGGCCGCCATTATTTTCCAGCACTGCCTTAACCCTGTTGTGCATGGAGTTCACCAGAGCTTCACAGGTTGCCACTGGAATCTTCCACTCCTCCATGACAACATCATGGAGCTGTAGAGACCTTGTGCTCTCCCACCTTCCTTTTGAGGATGCTCCACAGATGCTCAATAGGGGTTAGGGCTGGAGACATGTCCATCACCTTTACCCTCAGCTTCTCAAGCAAGGCAGAGGTCGTCTTGGAGGTGTGTTTGGGGTCGTTATCATGTTGGAATACTGCCATGCGACCCAGTCTCTAAAGGGAGGGAATCATGCTCTGCTTCAGTATGTCACAGTACATGTTTGCATTCACGGTTCCCTCAATGAACTGTAGCTCCCCAGTGCCGGCAGCACTCATGCAGGCCCAGACCATGACACTCCCACCACCATGCTTGACGCCATCTGAACCAAATACGTTTATCTCGGTCTCGTTGGACCACAGGGCGTGGTTCCAGTAATCCATGTCCTTAGTCTGCTTGTCTTCAGCAAACTGGGCTTTCTTGTGCACCTTCTGGGTGACAGTCATGCAGACCAATTTGATGCAGTATACCGCGTATGGTCTGGGCACTGACAGGCTGACCCCCCCACCCCTTCAACCTCTGCAGCAATGCTGGCAGCGCTCATACGTCTATTTCCCCAAGATAACCTCTGGATGTGACGCTATGAGACAAGCGGATATATTCAATCGTGAAACCAGCTAGAAAAGGAAAATCACTAAGTGGGTGCCGTGCGCTGATCTATTACCAGGCAGACACAATTACCTTTTCTGCAAAGTCTGTAACAAAAATTTAAAAAACTATTAGGGTGCAAAAAATACTTCTTTATCCATAGTGATGTTGAATAGAATACTGCCTTAACGGTGTGTGTGTGTATATATATATATATATATAATGTGTAGCACCTTTAAGAACATATGTGTGCCTGATGCCAATACAGAAAGGCACATGCAGAGCTGGGACAAAAACACAAACTGATGACAGCGGAGAACCATTCGGCCATCTCATCTGCCTGATTTCTCTTTCCTGCTGCACAGACTCAGATCTTAATCGGTCCTTAGATTCTGGATAGCACGCATGTTTAAATTACCTTACTGTGATAAACACTACCACATCTGCTGGGCGCCTGTTCAACGTATCCACCACCCTCTTCCTTATGTTACATCTGCGCCTCTTGTTCTCACATTTCTCTTTTGACTTAAAGTTTCCTCCTGCGCAGACAGATGTTAGGATACAAAATAAAGCGATGCTGGCTGCTATGGGTTAATATATTAACCCCCATTATTTTAGATGTAATAATGACAGCTCTAACGTGCAATGAATTGGATTTAACCCTGCAAGCAGTATTGGTTTTACAGGAGACGAAAATGAAACGTTAACGTATTGCAGTTGTCAGTAAATGGGTCGGTAGCGATTACCCGGTGCCGTACCCAAACTAACAGCCATAGGGCAGGTATTACAGCGATGAAGCAGAATCGTGACGTAATCAGTACGCGCCGTGAAGGGTACCGGAAGCACGTGTTTAGGGGACTGCCAGCTTCGGAAACGTGGAGTTGTCTCTCAAAAATACGAAGCGATCGCAATGGATAAAAAAGTGAAAAAGATCAAAAAGAAATCGGGTTCCAACCCCGAAACGCCAAGCAACGGTGATGCGAAGCCGTCTGGAGACGGAAGCGGCTATGTAGCAGGGGAAGTGGCCGGCAGCCTGTTTGCAAAGCAACCAGGAGAGAAAGAGACCGGTTTATTTTCACTCTTTGACTCCAAGGCTGTCACAGTCCAGCCGGTCTACGTCCCTGCGCCAAAAATTAGCACCAAAAGGAAGCTACCAGAAGCTGAGGTCACAAAACCAGAAGAAACACAGCTTGAAATCCCAGAACCCACTAAAAAGGCAAAATCCAAAGAGCTTTCTGTGGCTGAAAGGAAGGTAGCAGACAGAGAGCAGGCGCTGGCAAAGGCAGACGAGGAAGAGATCGCCCAGAAACAAAAAAAGAAAGCACATAAGACTGGGAAAACAGAAATCACAAAAGAAGAGGCGATCACAAAGCGCATCAAGAGAAAGATCCAGAAGAAAGAGGAGGAGGTAAAAGGCAAAAGAACGGTGTTTGTGGGGAATTTGCCGGTGGACTGCACAAAACAGGCTCTCAAGAACCTTTTCAAAGAGTTTGGGCTGATAGAATCTGTACGATTCCGATCGATAGCTAGAGAAGAGGCCAAATTATCAAGAAAAGCTGCCACTATCCAGCGCAAAGCACACCCAAAAAGAAAAAATATCAACGCTTACGTTGTGTTTAAAGAAGAGGATAGTGCTGCTCGAGCCCTTAAGAAGAATGGGGCGGAAGTTGGAAGTGGGGTTCACATCAGAGTTGATTTGGCCTCAAAGAGTAAGTCCCATGACAACAAGAGATCTGTGTTCGTGGGAAACCTTTCATACGAAATACACGAAGAGGCAATGCGGGAACATTTTTCTGAATGCGGAAACGTCGAAGCCGTCCGGGTGATTAGAGACAAAGCCACTGGAATTGGCAAAGGTTTTGGTTATGTTTTGTTTGAGACTTCCGATGCCGTCCAGCTTGCTCTTAAGTTAAACAACTCTGACCTAATGGGAAGAAAACTGCGGATAAAGCGCTGTGTGACAGAGCCTTCATCTCAACCCAAAAATAAAAATTTCAAGCAGAAGTCGGATACTGTAAAGCAGGCGAAACCAGACAAGGCTAAGGCTTTTATTGGAGAAACTGCAGATGTGAAAAAAGTCAAAAAGAAGAGTCCCAAACCCCCACGCAGGCCCAAGAAGAATTAAAATGCAGACAAATTGCATTAAAAGGCTGTGTTGGTTAAATGTGTTCATTTCTTGTTTTGTTTAACTTTTTTTTAATTGACCCGTTTTAGCATTTTGGACAGTTCAAGTTCAGTAAGTAGCTGGAAAGGGGATGACATCAAGATCTGCTGTTACAAAGGATGGCGCTGAGTTGTGGTGGACTGCGCGTAATGCCTAAGCCCAGAGGTGCTCGCCGGATGGAGCGAGCGCCTTGCGTTTCTAGGTACTCCTGCACAGTCACTATGACGCTAAGTTGGTCTTTACAGCATATCCTCTGTTCCTGATGCATTTTCTCATGTCAAAAAAAACATTCCGAACAAGGTAAAGGGGAGCTATTTCCTCAAACCCGGACAATAGTGTAGAAGTGAAAAGAAGCTG
This sequence comes from Spea multiplicata, assembly GCA_009364415.1. NCBI lineage: Eukaryota > Metazoa > Chordata > Amphibia > Anura > Pelobatidae > Spea > Spea multiplicata. Next base: position 31,000,051 of record VKOC01000004.1, read on the forward strand.
TGTACAGGGATCACCCGTGTGGGACACCCCATCAGTGAAGAAGTAGGCTTTACAGCACTTGTATGGTCTCTACAGACCATGGAACCTACATGTCATGTTGTCTTCTCTAGCGGCAACAATAGGGTGAGCGTCATGGCTTATTCTCCACCTCCTGGGGTTTTGGTCATATACTTGGACAATTTCGACATTTGGATGGAGTCCAGCCGGACTGCTTGTTAATTTATGTGGGCTATAAATTAATTTTAAATTCATGGAAATGTAACCATTTATGTTTCAACGCCCCTCCATCTTGCCCAGGTACTTTTGTATAGGATACATAACAATCTTTTTTTTCCTATGTAATGCTATGACCTATACATTTGAAACCCCCACAGGAAATTTATCCTGTTTTATCCATTCATGCAATTTGAGTCATAGAATACATTGTTGCCTTGTTTCCGTTTATTATTTTAAAATGTAATAATAATAAAAAAAAGTTGGAGCTAAAAAAATGAAATGCATTAAATTATTGTGCATGTATGGTACAAAGTTTCAATGTCTAAAAAAAAAAAAAAAGTTACTAAAATGAACAGAATTTATTTAAATGGATGGCAGGGTTATCGCTTAAACCATCGTGTGTTCTAATAGTTAACATAAATACACATATTCAGTGCTGCAGAATATAAAATGAGAAATAATGTCCACAAAGCATATTTTGTGATATCCGACTCTAGTTAAATGCTAATTATTTAGGTAAAATTATAGACATGGACCAAATATCACAACTTAAACCTAGAAACCGAATTTGAGTTCTGTGGAATGACATCTGGAACTGAAGGGGTTGCGAGAATGCGTAGGCTAATGTTTATCTGGGTTGTGTTCCTCTTTTGTTTAACTATTTAACAGCCAAATCCCATTATGTATGTAGCAGCGTAAGTGATGTGTGTGAAGGCGCCACCTGTTCCCGGGACGGATAGGTGACAGGACTTCTCTCCATCGCTGCCCACCCCCACCAGTGGGCTATTAATAACTTCCAAGTCATTCCTCCCAGTCCTATATTAGGGAGTCGGGAATTTTGTGCGCTCAGACTCGCCTGTGTCTCTGCCTCTCCACGCTTACTGGCATCTTAAGCCATCTGCCGTTCCTCCGTACTGTGTTTCAACGCAGTTTACTGTGTTAATACGCCCTTTGACCCAAAATCTTCACCTAGTTTCTCTCCGTGATAATTTTTTTTGGATATCCCGTCTGTTGCCCCTAACTGCCCCATCAGTTTGAAGTTCAGCAGGCTCATGTTGCACGCGGAGCCCATTGTCAAGGGGCTTTCTAGTCCGGACCAGGATCACCAGCCTGAAGTCCACCTGTTGTCTGTGGAATCCATCAACGACCTGCACGCCGTGTCTCTAGAGATAGAACCTCCAGGGGCACAAGTCGGTAAGTGATCCTCAAATGGCGGGGGAGATCATGTGCGAAGAGTGTAAAGTGGCACACCTAGGGCAGTTACCATAGCAACCTATGAAACTTTTTCCAACCATCTCACTTTGCAACAGAATTGCTCTTTAATATTATCAATGTAAACAATTTTAAATACATATAAAACTATGTGGTATTTTAGTCCGCTACCTCCTATTAACACTTGGTTACTACAACAAAGATATGGCTGTATAAAAATAATTGTACTGTTGTATTGTCGTCGCCTGCCTCACCTGTCGTCACAATAACACGGGTGACAACAATCAAGGATCTGCCAATTCCTGCTATATGAGATGTGATAATAACATGCGGCATCTGTGCTGCGAGACTCATAGAAACAACTATTCCAGCTGTACAGAGCCTTTATCAGACTCCATGCCCTTCCTGTGATACTCGAATGAACCAAATGCTCTGAAAAATAACCATCGTCTTTATTCGAGGTCGTCTTCTAATCAGACCTCAAATAGAGGTCTGACAACAAGACTAAGATCCAGATCCCCCGCAGCGCTGCAGGAGAACCGGATCCTCCTCTCTGGCGGATGGTGGAGGTCTGTGCAGTGCGGATCTTATAATCGAGCAAATACGGTGTGTATATATAATATATATATATCACACCAACAAGTGCCTGGTCTCCTCTATGATTTCGCTGCCAATTCACCTTTAGCCTGGGCAATAAACAGGACAGGGTTATGGTTTCTAAATTTCTGGTACCATGTTTATTATTTTTTTCATGGTGAGTAAGAAGCCCCTTTAATGTTACGACTCTCCATTTTTTGATATTTAGGTCGTGCCCCAAGCTTGCAGTCCCTGCGGTCTGAGAAGCAGGTTGTTCCTGGAAAGGAGCGGTGCTTCCCGAGCTCTTACTGTAAGGAGGCCAGCTGCAGACAGTCCTGTATACTGTTTAGTTTTATTGTGACAATCTTCTTCATTATCGTATTGCTGATCCTGCTAACGTTAACCCTTCATGTCTGTGGTGAGTATCTGGAGAGAGCCCAGAGCTGCTTTGCTCGTGCACAAACTTCGTGCCTGTCCGTTTTTTTGTTCCCCAGGGGTGTTATAAGGCTTGTGGTCCAATAATTTCTTTAAAAAAACTCACAGATTGTGAATTATTAAGGTGTGAATTATTAAGGAAATTACAGTCCATAGCCCCAGGAGCTTCAAGTTGCTGAGGATCAGGGGCTGCCAGTCCAAAAGTTCACAAAGGGCTGGTGTGACCTGGAACATAATGATTAGGGTGAGAGGGAGAGGGTAGATAGTGAGAAGAGGGTAGATAGTGAGAAGGGGGGTAGGGAGAGGGTAGATGGTGTGAGAAGGGGGTATATTGGGTTGGGGGGGTCCTGAACAGATTCTAGCCCTGGGGCCCTGAGGCTTCTAGTTACAGCCCTGTTTTATGTATAGGTATGTTAGGGAGTGTATGTGAGAGGGACTGTGTGTTAGCGTGAGTGTATATATGTATATGTGCTAGCGTGAATGTGTAAGTTTGTGTAAATGTGAGAGTACGCATGTACATATGTGTGCCGGTGGGTATGTGAGTTACAGAGTGGGGACAAGGGCCCTGTAGTGGCCACTTGCCTTTTTCTGTCCACTGGCCCGGAGGGTGCCAGAGAAAGCTCTGGTATTGCGTCTGGAATGTATGTCCCAGCATGCTTATTTAAATGGCTGAGTGACAATTCAAATAGTTACCTGCAACAACTATGCCAGATTTTGCCAGTAAAGGTTAGGAGATGTTTAAGAATTAAAGTTGGGACGCCCTGGACCCAATAAAGAACTACATTCAAGATTAAAGCAGTAGAGATAGCATGTAGTTAATTGTTCTCCTTCGGCACATAGTTTCCAGTGATGCAGTCACTTTATGTTAACTGTATCTGGGGCATCACTCAATTCATGATCTCTCCTCTTCCAGTGAATCTAGCCGCAGTTGTGAGATCCTTCTCCAGCACATTGGACTCTCAAAATCATGCCTTACATCGGCTTCAGGATATGGGATTCCAGCTGTGGCTCCACGTGAACTCCAGTAAAGCCTGAGCACCCGACGTGGCGCATATTGTAGGAAAACCCACGTTTCACCTACTGATCCTACCAATGGGACTCCAAGCGATGAAACCAAATGATTGCGCTTACCGCGTTATATGTAGTTTTACCGCTAGGTGTATTCGTTTAAATTGTTGAATGGCTGTATATAAGATCCCTAGGGTCTGTCTGCCATCTGAAGGGACCAGTTGACTAAAACCCCTTTTTATTAGAGATTATTATTCCCTTTTACATGACAACAGTTGTTCATCATTGGCTCTGATTGTGGTAGTGCAGGAGAACAATTATTGTCTATAAAAATAAGTGTTAGTGACTCTTTAAGGACCAATAACTATCTTCCTCGTCTAATATTGTGGGAAGTAAAGACCCCGTGCCTGCAGGGCTGTGAAACACCGGCCATACTGCAGTCAAGGTGTTTAAGACAGGAGTTGGGTGGCCAGGCGGCTCCTCTAACCGGGGACAAAATATGTCAGGGCATTAAAGTCCTTTCTGCCCTACATTGGCAGGAAGGATCGTTGGGTAAGCTCTCTGGTCACCTAACTTTAAACCCCTATGGAACCAGCTTTGTGCCACTTAACGTTAATTTACTGCATTTCAGTGCATATAATTCTGTACATATTGTATGCCAGCACATCGCTGGTCATGGCTTCTGAATTGGCCCCATGGAGATTGCGCCCTTTAACGTTTAATTATTTATTGCCATTTTTAGCGAATCAGCCCAATGTATTGATGCGCCTTTTGATGGGAATTTAAAGTTCAGATAAGTGGATTTCCAAAGCAAAACATCGCATGCATTTTCCCAATTTGTAAACATACTTTGTAAAGATTGATCTGTCCTTTACATTTGTCTCCACATTTCTACATCACCAGGTGTAATTATTAATACATGTATTTTAGAAGCTTGCAATTATACACATTTATCATAAATGGTATTTTGACCAAAATTGGGGTGGGGATATCCCATATTAACCCCTTACTGACAAAGCCTGTACACGTACAGGCTCAAAATGCAGTTTTCAATGGGTTTAGGGACCGCCCATTGTCCTTAAGGGGTTAAACTCCTAGTATTATGGATTTTCATCATTTTCTGAACATCGCAGGGCCTGCCACAGTATTTTGTAGTCATTTCAGTATCATCTGCTGTCAATTTCTCTATGGAAAGAAGTATATTTTGCCTGCGCGTGTACATGTTGCATAACAAGGAATAAAGCGTTTAAAACACTGTATTTTTTTCTTCTTGCTGGCAAACATATAGCTGCTTTCCTGGAAACTCTCTAAGTGAAGCGCCTCTCCTCCGGGAAGCACAGGGAAACTCCGGGTCATGGGAGCGGGGTTGTGGCACACCCCAATCCTGTGACATCAGCAGGACCGCCCACTTATATGAGCAGGACCGCCCACTCCGCCTGCGACCGGTAGCCATTCTCCACATACATATTTTTTTATGTTCCAGAGGGCCATATACATGGTTTACATTTTTTACTTATATATAATGGCTTAGCGGCACTTTTTTAATACCGTATTGGCCCGAATATAGGCCGCAAATTTCCCCCCCCACTTTAAGTCTTTAAAGTGGGGGTGCGGCCTATATTCGGGGTCGAGCGCCCGACGCCTGGGACATGCAGTTCCAGGCGCCAGGCAGGCTGCAGGGTTAGGATACAGATCCCCCGCAGCGGTGCAGGGGACTCCCGGCTGTCTTGCGGAGCCGGCCGGCACATTCCGCTGAGTGCCGGCACCGGGAGTTGTATATGCGTATTGCGTAGATGTCCCCCTCCGGCCCCGCAAGACACCTGGGAGTCTGCTCTGGTAAGTCGGGGTGGGGGGGACAGAGTGGCAGCATATCTATTACAAGACTTTTTTCTTTAAAAAAGCCGCAAACTTTTAGGGTGTGGCCTATATCCGAGCCAATATGGTATATATATACTTTTTTTTTTGTTCGTGGTGCAATATGGCATGAGATCCCTTTGGGGATTTTTTTATATCTTGGCACATCTCAGGCTCCTAATTGATTTTATTTATTTTTTTAATTTCATTTATATTTAATTTTTTTCCCCTTTTTGTTCTTCATTTCTTGAAAGGGGAGAACCTATTCTTCTCCCTCTCCACCTCCTGACCTGTGTGTGTTAATTACACTGTGATCAGCAAGCAGGGCCCCAAAGCCCTGCATTGCCGATGACAGTTATTGCGATCAGCCAGCAGAGGGCGCAAAAGGAGAGCCCAACAACATTTTCTCACGAGGCTCTATGGTCCTCAGGTGAACTTTTGGTGGGCTTCAGCATTGACACATACCAGAAGGAAATGCCCGATCTTGCGATCAGGCATTCTTTGAATGACGGTGTACCGGCGCTCATCACAAACGATCAGACGGCAGGAAGCCATCGATGCTGCGTTCTGCCGACAGGGTAGACTCCAGGCTGTCACTGTATCTGCTTTTAAATGTGCCAGTGAGACTTCTGTGTACAAACCCTCGCCTGTACCTTAATAAAATGAATGAGACATCAAGATTAGATAAACCAACAGAGCTAAAACACAAACCTATAGAAAACATACAGCTTTCCGGAAACGGCTGTTCCCCTAAATATAATGATTTGCATGGAAGATGTTTTTGGGTCATATACATAAAACATAATATATGTAAAGACAACACAGGGTTTAAGAGGCAGGGGGGATTTTTTCATACAGGTATCTACTGAGAGATTAAACATTTTATTGTGAAGGGCCAATGTTGGTTAGTTTTTCCTGCAGCAAGGGCCGTGTTGGCTGAGCATAAATCTTTTCATATTTGATACTCTTATAAATAAAACACTTATAATGCACAAATAACAGTGTTTATGGTTTTAATAAATACATTTAAAATGACTTACTTGCTATTTTACCTATATAGCACCGACAGTTTACGCAGCGCTTCTTACAGTCCATACATTGAGTGCAACTAGAACTGAAGACAAACGATACATTAGGTAAAGAGGGCCCTGCGCGCACGCTTACAATCTAGAGGATATGGCAAATGTGATTCAGAATAATTCCCTGTCACACGCCTTCACAGAGGTGCTTTTTCATCCAGAATATCGGCTGCCCACGGAAATCCCGATACTGGGTTTGTAAACTACATGCAGTTCCGTCCTGTCGCTCTTCCTGGGGGTGAGGACTACGTAAAGACACTGGACGTGGAGGGAGTGCAGACGAAGGCAGGGAAGGAGGAGGAGGAGGAACACCAGATGAAGGAAAGGAAGGTGGCGGCATGGCGGACGTTGAACAAGGTGGGGTGAAAACTGGAGCTGGTGGAACGAGACATTTTGTGTGTAATAATGAAGAGGGAAGAGGAGGTGGAGGCGGTGGTGGAGATGGAGCAGGAAGAGTTGACGGTTGTGCTGAGGAAGATAAAATATTAGGGGGTGATGGAGACGGAGAAGAAATATTACTATGGTGGGATTCAGAAGTAAAGGCTGCAGGAGGTGGAGGCGTGATAACAGATGGAAACGTAGGAGGGGAGGGTGGTGATACAGGAGGTAGAGGGGGCGCAGAAGGAAATGCTGGGCGTAGGGGTGATTGAGGTTTCTTAATCGAGGTGAAGTCAGTCTTCATCGCGCCCTGAAACATTCCTGAAGGCAGCAATGTGCCCAGTGTGCCCATGTTCTGCACAGGCCCGGACAGCGAGTACCCCAGGTGTGCATAGAAGTACTGCTTGTCGTGGGTAGTAAGGTGAAGGTTTCGGAAACCTCTTCTTCTAGCGTAGTTCTCAGTGGCTTCCATCAGCTTCCGCCCGTAACCTTTTCCGCGTAACTCTTCGCTGACCACCACGGACTCCACAAAAAGGCTGTCCGACAGTCCTATCACTTTGCAGAGGCGGACATGGCCGAGGGCCGGGCCACCAGAAACTCTGACGAGCACGAGACACACGGGGAAATCATCGCTTGAGCGCTCCAGCGAGTGCATTCGGGCACCCAGACTTCTGCGCCATGTCTGGTTCAGGAGGTCAGCGCAGGATGCTGTCAGATCGGGACGATGGTGCAAGGGGACGAGGACGAGATCAGATGGCAAAACCACCCTGAAACAGAGGGAGAACGATGATTTTCACGGCAGACGGTCGTTTCCCGCCAAAGGGAGTAAGAGAAGCTTTTTAGGAAAATGAGTGAAACGAGGGCAGCCAAAGGGGGTTGATTTTATGGTCCATGCCAAATAAAAATATCTACTCTCATCCTGTGTCACATCAGGCACCGCGCGGACTGTACCCGCGTCACACACTGCATCGTAGGGGTCGGGTGGCTGATATACAAGCATGGAAGGCGAGAGACTTGTGTAATAAAGAACAAGACATTTTAAAATGCCATATTATATACAATTGCACGATTAAACTAAAAAGTTATTTTTTCATATAGGTTTATTGCCGTTACGCAGGCTTCTCTATATATATATATATATACATTTGCCCTTATAAGGATATATACCTAGCAGCCAAAAAAAAAGCCAAACTCAGGCAACACAGAGAGCAAGACCCTAAGAGAAGAGCATCTGCAGGACCCCTAGCCGGACTACAACTCCCCTGCTTACTGAGCGTGGTGGGAGTTGTGGTAGAACATTAGCTGGAAGCCACTGTTTCCCAGCCCTGTGGCACAACATAAAGCGAAAGGCGATCCCACTCCCTGCATGAACTACCGTATAAGGTCACATGAGTTATAAAGCGCTTTTATACTATACTATACTATACACCCGCAGGGTGCTGGGTATAAAGCACACCCGTCTCTGCCCTCGGAGGTATTGGCCTCACGAACCCCTTTTTCAAATCACACCCACACTCACCTCTCTCCTGAAGGGTCCCCCATGTGCTCCTAGGCTCTCCCTTGCCCGTCCAATCAGATTCCAGGATGTCACAGGCCAAACGAAGGTCACCGAGTGCATGCTGGAACCTGTAGTTCTTAGCGCGCCCCCTCCTGGTAAATGTCTGTAAAGCACCCTGTTAAGTTCGGTACAGTGAAATGGTGCCTGAGTAAGGAGGTTTTACTTCGCTGAAAGGGTGTTCGATACATGGAACATCCTTCCAGCATATATGGCAGAAGTTAATCCAGTGGGTGCTTTACACACATTATCACTGACACATTATTGCAGGTATCCTTTTACCTACAGAGGACGTTATTGGTTCCAGCGGGGCCCTCACACTTTAGAGCCCATTGTTTTCATGGCACCGTGGGACATCCTGAAGGTGTTTTTAAACATATTTAATACATTTAACGCTATCCTATCTGCTGTCTATAAACACAAATCTGTCTGGTTTACAGAAACCTAGGTGGGTTCTTGAAATTAGTATTTAAATTACCCAGCCCACGTCCTCTCCCTTTTATCTTCTCTTGTGTGGGTTATTTGTCTCATGTTTGTTTATTAAGATGCATACAAAGAGACATACTGGTAGATAAATGGAACAGACACCCAGCAGAAGGGCCATCACAGTGAAGGAATTTAAACATGGATAGGAGAGACATAAAGCTATCCTGAATCTAAGACAAGACCAAGGACTGATTAAGTTTTGAGTCTTTACATCAGGAAAGATGGCCGAATGGTTCTTATTTGCTGTCAGATTTTATATTTCTATGTTCAGAGATGTATTCACCTCTTCAGCCGCCCGCTCCGCGTTCTCCAACCTCCAAATGCTGGGTGCAAGGGGTGCGAGGCATCCAGCCACCATGAGCGCTTGTCTGGGTAGCGTGAGCCATGGGGGGTTCACAATCTCCCTCTAACTGGACCAACATAAGGGGAGTAAGAGGTCTGTCACTTCATACTTCGGCTGCCGTGCTCTCTAATCACTATGCGCCGGTGATTAATGCCATATCCCGGGGCTCGTCATCAATTGGAAGCAGTGGCTGTAGTGGGGGGAATAGAGGCTAGTAGTGGTCTAGTGGGCCCTCCAGTACAAGCCCCCTGTCCCCCCACTACAAGCCCTGTCCCCCCACCTACAGCCCCTGTACTCCCCACTACAGCACCAACGCCCTATTACAGGACAGGAGGGGGCCCCACTATTATATTGTTTGCCCAGGGCCCACCAGAGCCTTGTATATGGGTAGTGCATATGTGTGTGTAAAGGCAGTGTATGTATATGGGCAGTGTTTATATATATATGTGTGTGTTAGCAGGTGTGTATGAGGGCAGCGTTTATGTGTGTGTGTGTGTAGAGGCAGGCATGTGTAAGGGCAGTGTATTTGGCTATATGGGTAGTGCATATGTGTGTGTAAAGGCAGTGTATGTGTATATGTGTGTAAAGACAGTGTATGTGTATACATGGGCAGCGAATATGTGTGTGTATGGGCAGGCCTGTACATGTGGAGTATATGTGTTTGTTTGGACAGGAGTTTGTAAGGGCAGTGTATATGTATATGTGTGTGTATTAGTAGGCGTGTGTAAGGGTTGTGTTTATGTGTGTGTAGGGACAGGTGTGTGTAAGGGCAGTGCATTTGTCAATATGGATAGTGCATATGAGTGTGTAAAGGCAGTGTATGTGTATATGTGTCTACATGGGCAGTGATTATGTGTATGTTTGGACAGGAGTGTGTAAGGTGAGTATATGTGTGTATATTTGGACCGGAGTGTGTAATGTGAGTATATGTGTGTATGTTTGGACAGGAGTGTGTAAGGTGAGGATATGTGTGTATATTTGGACAGGAGTGTGTAAGGGCAGTGTATGTGTGTGAGGCTGTAGGCTTACAACCAGGTGCACAGGAACAGGGTGGATGGGGGGCAGCATGAATTTTATTCTGCTCCGGTCAACCATAACTCTGGTTGTGCCACTGCCTAGGCCTACCACCCCTTTCTGCGTTCAGTGGAGCTTTAAGGCCCTGGTCCCAAACTGGCTTCCTTGTCTTTCTTGGTGATCTGTAGGAGGCAATGTTTAAAAGGCGTAAGTGAGAAGAAGGGAGAGAACCTCTGGACAGAAAATTGATCAGATAACGTAAACTCTGTTACTCTGAGACAGATTGACAAAGGCAGCGATGGCAACGGTTCCTCTTAGATGCACAAAGCACCTTTGCTACACCAGAACAGAGAATGTGAGGTGTTCTGTATAAGAACTATTGTAAGCTTTATTACCATTATAAAAGAAAGTGATGAAGGACAGTCTGAAAAGGGTGTATACGGAGAAAACAGTGACCAATATACTTCCCTTTTTTCTTGTCACTGGTTCCGGATACCCAGCTGCAGCCCGTACAAAACACTCTCCAGGTGTTTTTAAAGCAGAAAAAAGGACACTAGGGGGCGCTCGTGTATACCGGTGGAAAAATGAAAAATAAAACAGAAAACCAATGATTGTGTAGTATTATGTGCCAAAGGAGCGTTATACGTTTATATAATGCACTCACACTCTGTGTAAATTTTCAAGCGTCATAAAGCATCCAGTCCTCCAGGTAGGTATGTTGTAAGGATATGCAACGAAACAGAAGACAAGTGGAAACCACAATGGTGTTGTATCTAACAACAGTGTAACCCGCAAATGTAGCAAATGTAGTAATGTTATTTTTCATTTTTCCACCGGTATACACGAGCGCCCCCTAGTGTCCTTTTTTTTTTACCATTATAAAAGTCTGCTTTTCTTAAGATATGTTTATTATGTTTGTAGGAATAACAAAAGCACACTTTCTGATGTCTTCTGTAAAACACTTTCAGGCAGATCTATACAAGTATATTGAGAAAGAGGAAAAATACTAAATGGCAATGTACGCCAAGAACGCTGTATTCTCAGATATGAAAACATGTTTGCTAGAGTTTTACATTTTCCTATAGGGTATGCAGGGGTTATAACTAGGCTTTGAAGAGTACTGAAGAGTTTCTGTAGCCTTTAAGTTGACTGAGTCACAACCATGCTTTTTTCAGAGCAATCAGCTCCTTTCCACCCTGAATAGCAGCGACACTGGAAATATGTTGCCATTTGTGTGATGTCCTCCTTGGTGCTCTGTCCAGACACAAGAAATCCTTGGCCTACAAGGTTCTTCTTGATCATGAAGCTTCCAGGATTCAGGTGAAGATAAACCTCGGATGAGCTATCTTTACGTACGCAACGGCCATTCCCTGAACACAAAGCCTTACTGCACAGGATAGCTCCAGTGGTCACATTTACCACGTACATACCCAGGGTGTTATCTATGTAGGATTTCACAGCCAGACAAGACTCCTGAAAACATCAAGATAATAGCAAAAAAATATATTTATTATTAAAAAGGGATCGGATCTCTCTGACCCAGATTAACATAGACATAAACAGGAGAAAGTTATTTAGGTTTGGAAGTATTCAAAAGTTTTATGGATTTAATTATACACAGAAAAAGGCTTACAATTTATTTAATTGATTGGGGGTCTCACACATATTATTTTGGCATATTAAATGACATAAAGTGGTTCTTATAAATATATCATCAGGACCAAAGCAACTACAAGAATATCAGAACAATTAATGGGAATAAAATAGAATGGAATGAAGTCCGATCTGCAAGTAAATGTAGTAATGGCAGAAGCTGCTTTGGTCTGGCTAAAGACTTAAATTCTTAGTATTGGGCTATCAAACGTAAGTCCTTGTGGCGGTTTGATAGCCCAGTCACTCAGTGATACACTGTTTCGGTTACACAATTATACAATTCCAAAACACAGGAGATCTACCTATCTACTACATCTACAGCTGTTGGCTGTGCGATTCACTCATCAATATAGCCTTTAAGGAGTAAAACCCAAGTTGCTAACCACCAGAAAGGAACGCGATAAAGTCAGCAGAGACCTGAATCCTTTTAGTGTTAAATATTCCATTTTTAGTTACCTTGCTCACACTGTAGTCTGCATTTCCCCAGAGGATGACACCAGCTGTACCCAAAGCTGCACTCTGCCCTAATGTCTGGATGAGATCCTCCTGAAGCGAACATACATAATAAAGGTAAATACAAGTCACGGGATGTATAATACACAACAGTATTCAGGAAACATTCTAGGGTTTTTTTTATGTGGTTAACATACTGTATGTTGTTTAAATAGGTAAGCAGAAATCCTAACTTGGCAAAGACCTGAACTCAGCAAAAAATGTGTTTAGCAATTTCCTACTGAGTTGAGATAAACACTCGATAGCTTTAAGCACATTTTGAAAGCACTTCCTGAGCGCCTTTGACCTGAGTGTACAATCGTCAGAAAGATTATGGTATCGTTCACATCAACAAACATTTGTACTTGTACTTACAGCATTTTTGGGGGCAGAATTGTAATTGTGAGCTCAAACTAACTTTGCTTTATGAAGGACCAACTTACCCCATCTTTCCCAATTGGAATTTTTGGATTTGGCTTCCCATATTGCATAGTTATTTAGCGAGATAAGGTTTTGTATTTAATGGCAATACACTAATAAGCCCCTGTTTCATGAAAAAGCCCTATGTCTGACCTCTTCATACATCCATCCAAGGTCGTGGCATTAAAAAGTGAGCAAAACTCACTGGCTGAAGTTTTCACATCTCTTTCAGGGAAATTCAGAAAACGTAGAAGCAAATACAGTTGGGAAATTGAAACATGAGTCTTTACTTTAGGAAAAACAGGCAGACTAAATGGGCCGAATGGTCCTTCTTTGCTGTCAAATTCTATGTTTCTATCTAGATTTTCAGTATTCAAGGCCAACTTGGCTGATGTTACAGTTTTTCACGACCCTGGGTTAACAGAAGTTCTCTGAGTCTTGCTGAGATCACACCAGACCTCCCAGATCTCTGGCTCCTTTGTTTTCTCTAGTTTGTGTCGATTGCATCCAGCTGGCTCATATTTATGAGTCAGCGATAAGCCACTTCAGTGCTCCATGAATAAATGTATTATACACTTACCAGTAAAATATCACTGAATGCTCAATACCTGACATAGCTTTTGGTATGCAAAGGTGAGGAGAAATCACTTCTATTCTGAAAGTAAGACGAGACCAATGACTGGTTAAGGTCTCTACTCCAGGTAAATTGGGCAGACTAAATGAACCGAATGATTCTTATATGCTGTCAGGTTCTATGTTTCTATGTTAAATGTCCTATTTGGGACCTACATTCCCTTCTCATGGACTGCCTCTTCAAAGTTGTAGCCATCTTCAAAATCTGTACTTTTATTTTGCAAAGTATCATGAAACTTCTTCCAATTTTAAGAAACTCAAGTGCTATATGGAATGGGGCGATATAATCAATATAACTTCCACACATTGGTTCTTACCCAGACCCATACATTACATTAAAAAAGAACTCCCACCATCCTGTTCACTATTTTCAAACAAAGAATTAATCATTAAAGGCAATACATACATTTTTATGTGCCTTGGTATTTCACATCTCACCTACCTATGATCTTCTTATACTTGTGAGGCTTTTCCTTTTGAAGCCGAAGATCAGAACACTGCACTGATTACGTTACTCGCAATGTACCAAGCTACGTAATCACGTGAATACAGATGTCACAAATAGCATCTAACACCCATAAACAGTCCGCATAACCCATAAACTATACTATCAATAAAAAAGAACGTGTGAGTTTCTCTTTATGAACCAGTGGTTAAAAAACAAATAATTTGGGCATTGGCACATTGAGTACCCCACTTCAGGCTAATTATGGTCCCCACTGATTCCCACCCTACTTCTCCAAGCTTCCAAGCAATTGCTCAAATATAATAATATTTCCTTGAAATAATACAAAACTGTGTAAACATACAATAAACTTTTAGTATTTCTAATCTCTGTTGCCCCCAACCCATGTTCTTCCTGAAGCTTTGTTGAGTACTTGGGGACAGGTGCATCATGGTAAATGGCTTTTGGAACTTACCTGCATGGTTCACATCACGTGTATGTTATGATGAACCTTTGCCCCTGTTTGATTTATATTCCATCAATTTGTCATTGTATGATATTGTTTGATAGGAAACCAGTGACAATAGAAGTTGGTTATACCAAGCATCTCTAACTTACCTGAGTGAGGAAGTCCATGCTGTATGTGTACACAACACGAGCGTAGGGAAGGACAGGTAGTTCCACCCCTCCTGCAACCTTGGAAACTCTGAAGCCTTCCTCTATCCTGTGTTTCACAAACCTTCCAACATACTCTGACATCTTCAAATCCTGCTCCAAGTATATATCCGGAAATAAGGCTCGGCTAGCCCCCCACAACCAGGACAGAAGGTTGTTCCTTCGTATCTCTCTTTTTGGGCATTCACCTGTGTAATTTTGTCCAGGTTTCTTGTAGTTATAGTTATAGCAGCTGGGAAACCCATAAAAACCCCAAAGTCCACCAGGCTTCATCTTATATCCCAACTCCAAAGTTGACTGCATAAATTCCCGAGCAGCGGCTTCAAATTCCAACTTGGCCGCTTTCAATATCTTTTGTTGTGGCCACTCTGGGTATCTTTGTCTCACCAGGTCAGCCGAACGATCTTTATACACTGTCATTTTATCCCAGTTACGTATCCACAGAGGTCGCCAGTTCTCCCAGTCTACCACTGCTACCCCCTTGAAAAATGGATCAGGTATGGCTGCCTCCAGGTCAACAGAGGCCTTAGCTAGATGGTCTCTTAGGCTGGTATTTTGGGGAATCCCACCATTAATAGGGTTCTCATCTTCATCAAAATAGGGATAGAGACCTATTTGGGTGTTGTAAAAGATCACTACTTCAGAGCCCAGAAATGAGTGGTTTTGATTCTTCACAATATCAAAGGCTCCCAAGTCAAGAGTGACTCCAAAATGTTCATAACATCTAGCGGTTGGGGCATTCCAAACCGTCACAAATGGTTGACCATTAAGAACAGGGTCAGCACTGGCAGATGGAAAAAATACTAGGAGTGAAAGTGTAACACAAATGATGACCTGAAAGAGATACTTTGGGGACATTATTTCAGGACACATCATGATCTTATGCCAGGAACAAGACATTTAGAACCTTTGAAGTCGAGGATGTCTAGTTTACCAAATTATCTCTTTCGTGGTCCACAAAGAAATGCTCCAGTAGATAAATGTCCATGTCCCCAGAAGATCCACAGAAGTTAGCAAGCTGTGTGTCCCAGCCCTCTGTCTGCTCCAGTCTGGTTTGAGGTCTGGGAGGGGGATATTATGAACGAGAATAATACACGAACAGAAGGCAGAGTGTGTCCAGCCTCTGTGAAATGTAACTCACGGTTTAACAGGATTGCATTCAGATAATTTTCAGTGTGAAATTTCCCCTCCCCTGCATTTTATCTCATCCCATTTTCAAATTCTTTCCGCCCTAAACTTTCTCGCTTCCTCTTTTCAGTCTTATGCCTTTAATTGTAACTCTTTCCAGTTATCCGCTCTCACTTCCTTGGGACACCCTCACTGAACATACCCCCCTTTCTATGTTAGTATTTCTCTTGGTATTTCTGTTTATAAGTGACACGCATACATTTGTGTAATAGCCAATGCCTAGGAAATTTTCTGAACCCTCCACGTTGAACCTCTCTATTATTTAAGACTTTTAAAATTACTTTTTCAAAAGCAGATCGGTTGGCTTTGACACTTAAAAGGGGCAGTCCTATGGAACAATATTTTTCTTTGTGTGTGAAATACAGTGATATATATATAGTAATTATTATTATTTCTTGTTTTATATAGTGCCATTATATTCCGCAGCGCCATATAATGGGTAAACAGGATGTAAAATGAGTGTATAACATAAACAAGAGGTAAGTGGGGCCCTGCTCAAAAGAGCTTACAATCTGATTTAGTTTTTGTTGTGATGCCTTTATACGCAGACCTATGGATCCCCATTATAAGCCATCATGTGAAGGTGACTCTTCCTACTCACACCGTTCCAAGCTGACTGTTCACGGCTGTGTGATTTTCACCTGTTCTTACTTAGTTTTGGTGATTTTGTAAGGTGATGGGTGGTATCTACAGCTTAGGAAACTAAGGAAACTACTAAACAAGTTATGCCATAATGACATTGACTCTATGAGTCTTCTGAACAGTCAGTTGCACTCAGATATGATATACCAGAGAGAAAGGGAGTGATCGGGATGCTCAATCATCAATAAAACACAATTAAGTATACAAAAGTTGTATGACCCCCAGATTCTGCCCCTTTACATAGAACCCTGAGACTGGTGTACAAATCCCGAGACTCCGGAGCACACCGTTAGCGTTCCTAAGTATAACAATAACTGGAAAGATGCAGGCAAAGTATGTAGGATATGAAGACACAATTCAATTCTTAATTAAACTACCGGTACTTCAGGACCAAGTTTCTTAAACGGGTGCATGTCACTGAAGAAAACTTCATAGTATTGTCGTTACAAAAGCCTAATAAAGGGGTGTCCAACCTGTGGCCCTCCAGCTGCTGCAGGACCACATCTCCCATCCTCCTCAGCCAGCCCCCGGAGATGTAGTCCTGCAGCAGCTGGAGGGCAGCAAGCGGGACGCCCCTGGCCTAATATGTTGATTGCCGATTTTAAGTAGCATTGTAATATTTAGAAATGTATCCATTTCGTTGTAACTATGTAAGGAAGGGGGATGCAAAAATACTTCCTATTGTGAATACTTCCTCTATCAGTGACTTGCAGATGCCACCCCCTTTAGTAACAATAATAATGACAAAGTAATGTAAAGTGAAATAATAGTGATATATAACGGCACTGATATCTGCGAGTTATCTGTGAAGTCTGAAACATTTTTATTCGCTTTTTAATTAATGAAACAATGTTAATATAGTCAGATCATGGGCCCCACAGTGTCATTTTAATTTACCGTTTAGGTATATTTACACACAAAAACAATGCTTCATGATCCCACATACTGCAGGGCAGCCGTTTTGTCCCGAATACTGTGAATATACATATTTTCACACAAAAATAATTATTTTTACTAAAGGGGGAGTTTTGGTTTTAACTGCACACATTAATATTCATTATGAAAGTCCCAAACTGGTAGGTTTTTTCCAGCAAGTGCTGGCTCTTTATAATGCATAATTACATGGCTGAGCAGACTCTGAAGAAATCTGGATGAGTTAAATATGCTTTATATAGGGCGGTAAAGGTCATCCTGCAGAAGAAACTCATTAGAGTTCCATCTTCATAATGCGTATTTAAGACAAGGTGCTGAAACCATATCTCTCCTGCCAACTCTCCTTTCAGTGAATAAATCCTACTGACGTTCATAAACGCCGATGGGAACTCCTACCTGCAGAGTATCTCTTCTCCTGTAGCTGCAGCTTCCTGGCTGGGGGATCCTCGTTATTCTCAGCCAAATTCACTAGCGGGCAGCCACATGGCTTTCACTCTTACCGCACGCAGCATGTGATCACAAAAGCGGCTAATACCGGCTGATCTGTCACATGACAGGAGGTAGATAAGTCTACTGTCACTAATCATAGTCCAGAAATTAAGTCTGTTTTGCTGCAGTAGAGGGCCCCACGCACCTAGTCGGTCCCCACACCACCCAGCGCACCTGTATTCCTGCTCTCCAGTTCAGACCACTTTACCGTAGCAAGCGGGAGCCCCTCACTACCTGTCATCATCATCATCACTGCTCAATACAAGCGGCCTCGTGCTGCACAAGTCTACATGAATAACAGAACACTATAGGACTTAGAAATATGGGAACAATATTGTAAATGGTACGAGGAAGGTGAAAAAAGGCAAAAACAGTCAGTATGGAGGGAAGAAGTCAAATAAAATGTAAAGTTTTGGCTGAAAGATCATATATGTTATAAAATGGTAACAGAATACTCTTATATGGGTTTATTTTGTAGGTATTGCATTTTCAGAATGCTATTAGGTGTTCCTAATGGTTTCCGTGCTTGACATCAGTACTAATTTCAGTTCTGGTTTAACTGCAGTATTTTGATTTCCACTTTTAGTAATTAAAAAATTCAAGAATTCACAAGAATGCCTAATGCATATGTTTAAAGTGGATATAAATATAGATATATAAATATATGTTTAAAAGGGAATTGATAGAAAAGTTACTATATTTCAGAATGACAAAGTGTTTTTTGGTGCTCTGGAAAGTGGGTGCGGGAGTTTTGGTTTTGTATGTGTCAAAAATCCCCTAAATAAATAAATACCTGCTGTAGTTAAAATGTTTTGAGATTAGATAGCCCCTGATTTGGTCCAATTGTAGACACTTTCTGCCTTAGTTCAGAGTGTTATCCCGGATGCCGGCTCTGTCACTGGAAACGTCTACATCTCATTGTTCTGTTGTGAAAGACCTTTTCCTGCATGCAATCTGTTCATCACAGATGACACTTCATCCTTATTGTTTGAAAACAATTTCACTGCTGGCAAGTCTTGATATTTTTTTCCGAGCTTGTTGTTTTTATAACACAATTACAAAGCATTACTAGTATCTGATTAAAAATATAAGGGGGGGGCCCCTTGTCACCATGGGCCCTGGGGCAACTGCCTAGTTGGCTCTATTGTTAATCCTCCCCCTAATCGATAGCTCTGTGGTCTATTTACATTTTATCCCTTTTGAAGTGCATGGAAGGATTCTGCAGAATCACCCCATACGTATTTTTCCCTGTCCTTTTTTGATGTTCTGCCCAGCGAGTTCTGTGCCAGTTCTCAGATGGTTTTCTCTTGGACGTGGTCAGTGTTCTGATTCAGCTGGTGCCTCAGTAATGAAATTAAGTATTGCCCACTAGCATGAAAGCACCTGCCTGCGTCATTGAAAGGCCAGTAACTGGCCCTACATATGTTATTTGCTTGTTTTGACATGTTCTTTAGCTAGATGCTGGCAATCGACAATATTTTGCAGTTACAACAGCAGAGGGCAGTCTGGGATAGCCGTATTCACAATGCCTGCTTGGCTATTCCTATGGCCAAATTTAGCTGTTGCCGTATCATATAGCTTCAGGACCTCTACTCCACTCGCAATCAGGGCCGGCCTTAGGGGTGTGTGACCTGTGCGGCCGCACAGGGCGCCATGGAAACAGGGGCGTGGTCCTGCCCGGGACTTAAATTAAAAATATCCTTTTTTTTAACTTATTTAACTCTCCATGTTGAATAAAGTTTTTTTTAAACTTTATTTAAGCATGGAGGATGTTAAATAAAGTTAAAACAACACAAAAAAACAATGTTTTAATTTAGGTCCCGGGCAGGGGCGCCGAGCGGTCACCCGTGAAGTTTTCAGCAACCGATCGGCGCCCCTCACTCTCCGTGACTCTGTCGCGGTGGCGGCGTTTCATGCTGAGCGCCGAAATATGATGTCATATTCATTTCTTTTTTTGGGATGGGGGCGCGCCACAGGAGTAGTCCGCACAGGGTGCCAGAACACCTAAGGCCAGCTCTGCTCGCAATGTCTACATTTTCTCCCTTGGACAACTAATTTGTTCTTTTGGTACCACCAAAGAACGAAGAAGCACTAATTTACTCATTGTCTTTATGAAATGGCAACCCACTACCTGAAGCTCAGTATCTCAAAGACTGATCTGCTGGCTATTCCCTCACCTTCACTACCCACAATTCCTGATATCTCCATCAAGCTCCCCAACATACCACGTTCGCTGCCTTGGTGTCACACTAGACCCCTCATATACAGCTGTTCACCAAATCCTGTCGCTTCACTTTTGAAACATATTTCAAAATGTCTTCACGCAAAAGACTCCCAAATTACTAATCTATTCCCTTGTGATATCTCGCCTGAATACTAAACCTCCTCCTCTCCCGCCTTTCCGCACTCCAGTCCTTACAGAAAACTGCTGACAGACAAATTCTGGATTGTGTGGCTCTTGATTTGCTGTCCCATTGTCTCTGTCCCCCCACTGACTCCCCATATCCACCAGGTTTAAATTTAAACGCCTGACCTACAGAGCCGTTGGAAACATTTTAACCTCCATATCTCTTATCTCCAAATACTGTCCAAACCATCCTCTTCACTCTTCCGCCTCTTACCACACAGACATCTAGGATTTTAGTTTTACGTATGTTCTTCCGGTTCTCTGGGATTCTCTACATCTCTACTCTAACTTTAAATGCTCACTAAAAATCCACCTATACAGAGAAGCAGACAATCTGCCAAGGGAGCCTAGGGGGCATAAAGCATATCTGGGGGGGAAGGTTTTCTGTTTCTATATAACATATGCTGACAAACTGATAGATAACAAAAAATGATAAGATACATGTATTCCTGTTCATTAGATAAATTACTGTTTTACCATTCCACTAATGTGTATTTTTTCTTTAAAAATATTTTTTTCTTTAAAATAGCACCAAACTGTAAGGGTGCGGCCTATAAATGGGTGCGGGCTATATTTGAGCCAAGAAGGTATATAAGATTTATAACCTGCCAACCCCTAGAAGAGTTTTGCGGTAATACTACTCGTGTTCTAGCTAAAAAATGCTGATATGGTAAGAATGTTGTTACAATGTGATCGGGAAGCATGTAGAGAAAGCGACCTGAGGACATTGAACGTGGAAGGCATAACCCATTAACCGGTCAAACCATTAACCAGCCCGGAGTCCTTCAAATACTGCAAAGCAACCACAAGAGCCTGGAGGGATCCAGAAAAAGACATAAAAATCCACCAGCACTATTGGGAAGTTAACTGCCACGTACACATACTAGTATGAAGACATATTAAGAACAGATAAAAAGATACAAATACGATATCACCAATCACACTCTTAATGGGCTATGATATATATATATGAATTTAAATTTATTTTATCATAGATAATCCTCAAAACTGGCAGAACAGAATTATTCATGTTATAGAGGATGGGTTCTTATTAATGTTATGGTAACAATGAAACAGAGATGAAGGAAGGAAAAAAGAAGGTATGGAATGGTGAAAACGGGGTAGATGGAACAATCAGGGTAGAAAGAGGAGTGAATGTATGCTGCTTGAGAGACCAATAAGCCAAGTTTGCCCTATTGACCTACTTGGCCTAGTTGTTCCCAGCTAGATCCCATTGTTCTGTTTGACCACAACCGGTTCAATACCTCATACCCCTCAACTTGGATGTCTCACAAATAGCTAGATGTCTAGTATAATGCTTCTCATCCTTGTAGATCCTGTAGATAGTTACTTTCCTCTATTAATTATGTCCCCCATAGTATAAATCCTATCAATTCTTTAATCAAACTGCTTGAAACTTTTCTTCAACCTCATAGTTTCCTCCAGCTGGTTGATTTCTTCCAAATGTTGAAGGAACAGTAATGTGTTTAATATTAATATTTTGTATATGTATATAAT
>VKOC01000004.1:31030478-31055756 GCA_009364415.1 Spea multiplicata
CCCCCCTCGTTTTGCACATCAGACTTCCCCCCTCGTTTTGCACATCTCTTACCTTTCTCTTCTTCTTTTCTTTTCTGCTTTCTCTTCCTCCTCCCCTTCTGGTGGTTTGCCGCTCTAGTGCAGTGCAGCTGCGCAGAGCTGTTTATGCTGAGCGCCGGGGCTGGGATATAAACGTCATATCCCATCGCCCGGCACTCAGTGACAGACAGCACACCGGTAAGTGTTGGACTGGTTAGGGAAATCCGTGATCTCCCCAACCAGTCCTGCACGCTGCAGCTGCTGATCGGGCAGCTGTGCTGGGGGGGATTGCTCTATTATCGGTCCCCCCCGCATGATTTCCTGGGGGGGATCTGTCCCCCCCGTCCCCCCCGGTTCCTACGCCCGTGCCAATGCCTTAAAGTTCTTAGATATTGTGATGCTCACCCGGTGTCCCAATACAATAAAATACCATTTAAACAAATATTCTTTTATTTTCTATTATTTTTTTATTTTCTGTATTGTTTTCTTTTGGGTGATTTAATCTGATTTTAATTCCCTTTTACCCTCGCAGCTGGCCTTTTCTTTTTATGTGGTTGAACCCGTAGTGTGACTCCTGTATGTTTGCTGATGTTTCTTTTGATGTCTTTTTACCTCTGTGTTAAATGTACATATTTGTTTTGGGTTTTGTTTTCAGGTTATAACATGTAACAACTGGCACGGTTAGGTTACAAAAAATAACCAATTACCTTTTATGTGTCGAATATCACGATATAATGGAGAACGTGACTGAATGCGAATGTGTTGTGCTAAAAATACAGTAAGTCTTTGTACCTCACAATTCTGCGGCATATAATTGATAATTAAAAGAAGTTGTTAGTAGTTAGGGCTGTTATGATGGCTGTTATGATGTCATAACCTTACTCTTTAGGTCACTACAGGAGGATAAACATTGAGGGAGCTGGAGATTAGATATTTGTGCTTCCCTGCTGTAAGGTGTAAGACTCTGCTGGGCTCCTTGGGACCTTGGGCTTGGAATATGATCGGTCATAAGGACAACCTGAAAATGATATAAAATGACAGATATGTTACGGGCAAATTAGGGCAACCGATTAGGCCTATTTTATACTTTTATTTATTTTGGTTCTACAGCAGAATAAGGGAAAACTAGAGATTAGTGGAACAGGGAAAACATCCCCGGGGACATTGTGTGCTCGTTGTCACTTAGGCCCACGTAGAACTGTGACCCGCACATTGACAGGAATGCGGCAGACTGGAGTTGTGAGGGGGCATGAGCGGACCAAACAGTGGAAAAAATTAAAAGACTAGGCCGAAAAAAAAGCCTTAAACGTTAAACGGTTCATAAAAACTCACATTTAAAGAAAACCTCATCAGGTACCGAACTTTGTAATAAACACACAAAGGTTAGACACCCGCAGGTAATGGTGAAAGGGTTAAATGACACCTATCTTCTCATTCGTTCTCCTAGGTAAGCTTTGCAGCAGGTGTTCCTCATCATCGACACCCTACACTTGAAGCTTTCCAGATGTTTTGGGCCATTATATGCTGACAGGTATGAATGTGGTAAAGTTTCTAGGGGTGGGGGGCATGTGTCAGTGGTGTAACTAGATGTTCTTGTAAACAAAATGTTCTTGATGCTGTTATTCGACTGCCTGGACGAGAGAATTTCACCTGTCAGCAGATTCTTCAACCCCCCTGCCACTTCCCACATCCCCGAGCACAGCGTCATCTCCTGCACCCCTCTCCATTTCCATTGCAGGACCCTCTTTTGACTGTTTAGAGAATAAGCTGGTAGGAAAACCCATAGACGCAGTTAACCCCTTGTGACTACCCCTGCTCGCTCGGAACCGTGAATGTTTTAGGGGGGGCATAGCCCAAACTCCCTCCCTTTTAAAGCGAATGGGCAGAGGTAGGAAAACTTCCTATTCTATTGAACAGAGGAAACTATTGCAGATTTGGGTGGGGGATGGAGGGAAGGAAGGAAAAGGGGGACAGGGGAAGAGAGAGAGGAGCCTGACCCTCTACAGCAAGGCAGAGTGCTACAAAAGACAGCAGTCTGACCAATACCGCAGGAGACAGCCACGTACAGGACCCAGGTAAGAACAGGCAGCTGCAACGAAAACTATAGAAGTAAAGAGTTTCTAGATGCCAGACAGTCAGAGGAAAGAAGGAAAGGGAGAGGTAAGGGAAGAAAAGGTTACACAGGAATCTGCAGGAGGTATGATTACGAAAAAGCACTGGATGTCAGAGTAAAGAAGGAACATGAGAGGCGAGGAAGAAGAGTGAAACAGAAACTGCAGGGGGTATGATGAAAATACTGAATTTGGAAGCAAATTTGAACCAGCAGGACTGTAGAATCTATTTCCTGTTTCAAACTGGCACTCCTAATTTTGTTATACTCAAACCCCATACTCGTGGCAGCTGTGGTACTACTCCAGGTACCCTTGCCCCATATATTATATATAAGTCCTTACCACTACTCCAGGTCTGAAAACAATTAAATAGGCATTATTATTGCCATGTAATATGTCACCGTTTATTTTCACAGCATGATCTCTAGTTTAGCTAGATCATCTTTTTGTAAAAAGCCTGTGACTTTGTATGTATGAATAGTTCAGTGATGATATGTCCCTGTAGGGTTACGTGAATGAGAGGGGGTGTAAGGAGATCTGTAATGAGATATGAGCAGGGAGTGGGATCGTGCGATCACAAGAGACCAAGGAGAGAAAGCAGTATGTGAGCAGAGCTACAGATAGCAGGTGGACAACTAACAAGAAGAAAGATCCGCATCAGAGTAATGAGAATAAGAGTAATGGACAGAGTTCTATTTATGTGAGGGCGATAAAGCAGGGATGGAGGAATTGGGAAGAAGAGATGTTCCTTGTTTGTACCCCATTCATATATACCCAGGATATGAACTGCTCCACTTTACTGCCCTCTGATAAATCAATGGGGTGGATATTCTCTGAAAAAGCTCTTTGTCTGGTTGTCTACTGGTTGTCTGCTAAATCTTTGGGGGTTGGGAAATGAAGCTCTTTATGAGCTTGAAGAGCATGCAACAGGTTAATTATTCATAGATAATAGAGCAGAAAGCACCCCCTCTTATCTCTTCTTGACAAAACAAAATCATTCAGGGGGGCAATTTACTAAACACTGAATAGTCTGTTAGTTAATTAAATTTATCTCATTGAGTTATCTATTCATGACAAAGGGCCAATCAAACCAAATTTGCAAGAGATGACTTGCTTGAGATGGTTGTCCATAACACATAGTTAGATTTTTCATCTTCCTATAAGTCACTGGCAGCTCACTGCTTAGTAAATAATCCTTACTTCATGGGGACATGATAGAGATAGGGGATAACAAGACAAAATACCAATAGTGCTGTGATCAAATGGTTAACGACACCCCAATTTTTCTGTTACAGTAGCTGAGAGAATAATCTGTATTGAGAAGGTGACACATGGACCCACGGAAAATACAGACAGGTACGTGAGGAAGCGTCATTGTGTACACATAGTGACAAGCGCATGTCACTGTCACATCGTCAGTTACACTTGTCACAGGCTGCTTCCCCCGCTGAGATATTTCTTAGATCACAGTATCTCCTTTGTTTGGGTCGCAGTGTCTATTCTGGTTACTGACACACTTGTCTCTTGAATGCAGTCAGAGCTGGAATGCTGGTGCCAGAGTGCGGCGATCACCACGTGCATTCCATACATATCAAAGCCGTGTTCAGGCACCGCCTGGGAGACAAATGAGACAATCTCGCAGGTTAAACAAATGCATGGAAGCCGCAACATGGACATCATCCAGAGCTGGTGCCATCACTACGCAAAACTCACCAAGCCTTATCCTACCTGAACACCCAGAATGCAGAATCTACACACATACAACTCTCAAAGTGCACAGTTTATACACAGTGCTCCAAAACACGAGCAGTCACACCGGTACACGCTTTACATACAGTCTGTACAGCTCATAATATACCAAGATCCACCATATAGACTCCAGGGAAAAAACCCAACTGAAATACTTTTTTAATGCTAGCCGAGTAAAGCATTTGGCACACAAGCTTCATGCCAAGCTCTGTGCACCCTGGCTAGGTATACCAGGCACATACCTACACGCACCATACGGCACAGTTTGGGCAAATAACGTAACAATGCAGAATGTATCCAGCCAAGGCTGCCTAAATCACCTGTAGCCTAGGGGACAGGAAACACCCTCTACCCAATGGACACCTCGCCATGCTCCCCCCATACAACACTCTAATTCACTGAAACCTGTCACACGCTGTCTCATCACGCTGTACGCATTGAAACACGCAATACCATTACACTAAAATATCTTTATAATTAAATGCTAACACCTTTCAAGACAGACCCAGATGCATGGCTGCTCATCCCAAGCCTATCTCTACAACAACTGTGTCCTATATATATATAGGTGTATAGATCTGCAAAGTGAAAATGGGTGTTTGGGGCCTTTTAGAGTTTTATATTGATCAGCCAGTGACCGTGCATTGAAGGTATTGAGGTGGCTAGCAGTAAACAGGTCCACATGTCCTACAGCGCAAAGGGGAGAGCGGCCCAGGGCTTTGGGAATCTAAAAAGCACAGGAGGGAATATTATTTCACAGAATAAATGTTACAAGAGGTCAAAGTCTATCAATGGAGGGTCTGTATGTATGTGGTATGCATGTCAGTGGTTTAGATTCTCTACACCATGAAGACTAGATTGTCCAAATTATTCTTATTTAAGGTCAAATTCTGTGTTTCTATGCATCTTATGACTTGGAAATAAGAATAGTGGGGTGTTATTATAGAGCATGGAGGACATAAGTGCAGAATGTATGAGAAGAAATATCGGGTATAGGTGGGAGTATTGATAAGGATAAGGATAGCAGAGATACTCATTAATAAGGAAAGCAATCGGGTGAGGGAATGGCAGAGATGGAAGGGGTAAGAATGAGAAAGGACCATTGAGCACACAGAATGAAACAGGCACATTGCAGTAGTGAGGCAAATGGCCGAACATCAGGGGCCCCCAAAGGTCTTTGTGGTATACAGGAGTCTTCTGATGCTGGCACTAATGACCTCTGCTGCGTTGTGTAATTGGTTATTACCAGCCACAAGGTCAGGGCTGCATGATATGTCTTGTGCTCACACAGCATGTGACCAGCATATTCTGACATGGCTACATGCTGCAGCACCCGACCTGCCGCTGGTGATTGGGTGAATGGTGTCGTCGGCAAGCAACCCATCAGACATTTGTGCCAGGCAGCCAGTCCGGGTCCGTGCAAGGTGCTTGTTATCATATCACTGAGTTTTACTTTCACACATGTGGAATTACATGTTTAGATGCAGAGGGAGGCCCCTCGACACAGGTTCAACATTTCTGTTCTGTCACTGTAATCTGTATGGTGTCCCCTCAGTGTACATTAATCAGTGCGTGTAGCCGGTGTGCTGTATGTGCTGCTCTGTATGTATGCTGCATGTGCTGCTCTGTCTGCATGTTGTATGTGTTACTCCTGATGTATGCTGAATGTATGCTGTATGTGCTGCTCTGTATGTATGCTTTATGTATGTTGTATGTGCTGCTCTGTATGTATGTCTGCTGTATGTCCTGCTCGTGGTATGTGTTGTATGTGCTGCTCTGTATGAATGTCTGCTGTATGTTCCTGATTCTGTAGTGTATGCTTGAGTATGTATGTTGTACACAACACTGTATGTATGCATGTATGTGCCTGCTTCTGTATGTGGCTTGCTCCGTGATGTGATTCTGTATGTGGCTGCTCTGTATGTATGCTGTATGTCTGCTCTGTATGTATGCTGTATGTGCTGCTCAGTATGTATGCTGTATGTGCTGCTCTGTATGAATGTCTGCTGTATGTCCTGTTCTGTATGTATGCTGTATGTATGTTGTACACACACACTGTATGTATGCTGTATGTGCTGCTCTGTATGTATGCTGTATGTGCTGCTCTGTATGAATGTCTGCTGTATGTCCTGTTCTGTATGTATGCTGTATGTATGTTGTACACACACACACTGTATGTCTGCTGTATGTGCTGCTCTGTAACAGATTTAAAGAGCGTCCATAAAAGAAGATACACACACAGTGAGCGTATGTCTGTACTTTACTACTCTGAAAAGCTATCATATGCTGAGCAGGCGCCAATGCACAGCCGCCTCGTTACCAGGATCACATGGGCCTGTAATGACACTCCATAGGAGCAGCCCGAGACCCCCTCGGAGTCAGCAGTACTTTAATTCTCGGCCCCGCCTCTTTAATAGTGGAGTGTACCACAGTGAGGGGGTTCTAGAGCCTAGGATGCCTGAACCGGACGGGAAGTGACAGTGTCTGGCATATGGTACCTCCCTGAATTAATCGAAAGGGATGGTTTGGGCCGGAGAGTCCCTTTTATATGAATGGAAGGCCTGCGCAGACTGGGCCGGTGACAATGAGTGAAGTCCGGAGGGACTGAGCGCAGATAAGGAACAGAGCGGGGAGCCTCCGGACACTGAGCGCGGGGTACACGGGTGGCAGCCGGTATGTACGTTAACTGTACAGATATGGGAAGCCATATGTATTGTGTGAAACTCGAGCTATACAAGTAAAAGGTCGAGATTGAAAATGTTGTGATAACTATTATGGAAAGTGTGTATATTCTAACAATACTGATATATATCACAGGACGTTATGTGGTATGGATCCGTAGCAGTCCTGAGACTAAGTCTTCAATGATTTCAGTATGTTATGTGCTGCTGTTATAGAATCAAAGCCCCAGAATTCTACTTTTTTGACACAAAACATAATCTAATTGCATTTTAACTCCTGGAATGAACAATTTATACCGAATAACTGGTTTAGGAATATTATTTTACCTTTTTTTCAACTTTTGTTGAATTGTGACAGTGACTGTCATTACTGCCCAGATACAGTATAGATACAATGTAACTATGGAACTAATGTCATCATTAATGTATCAGAAATATCTATTAGCGCTCAATAGAAAAAATATCCATATCGATATAAAAGACAGCCTTGCATACCAATGCAAAGATATTCCCTATTGCATGGAGTTTGGGATATTACGCAGAAAATAGTAATATGATATAATGACAGATGCCGTATTGCGCCTGCCAGACAGAAGAAAGAATATGGAGCCATCAATAAATAAACCCCTGGGGAGGAACAACTAAGTAGGTTAATAAATAGGAGAGTGGGGGAGGTGGGTGCAGTGTGAATCATTGTTCTATATCAGTATGGAGTGGGCAAACTAAAATCTCCCCATGACTGGGCATTTTGGAATTGGTTGTTGGGTTCTTTGTCCCCTGTTAATACGCTAGCTAAAATTTACCAGCGAAGGTACTTTGAGATGAAGACGGCTATCTCTGTGGACATAAAAGATATGCCCTTTTGGGGTCGATTGTTCCCCCCCCCCCAGACAATCCTATCAAATGATCATAGTATTCAAAAACGCTCCATGGCATGATATTGTCAGACCAGTTCTCCCCAAGGCAAAGCCTAAGAACGATCAGCCATTGTTTTTTGGTTGGAATGACATTGCTTTATACACTTGCTTTGTTCAAACATCCCTTTTTATGTGTAAAGTGGCAGTTTGGTGATAGTTTTTTTGCTGAAACTGATGGCGGGTTAAAGGGCTTCTGCAAGGTGCTTCTAAAAAGAATGAACATCTTGCTGAGGGGCAAACAAAGGAGGAGACGGACAATGAGACCATCAGCAAAACAAAGAGAGACACCAGATAAGGCGGTGGGTGAGAGCGGAGAGATAATCATGATACTATCACATGCAAATTTGCAGACAAGGCTTTCTTTCCACTAAGTCTGTCTTACTATTTCCATATATATTGAGTCCTCCTTAGAACCCTACTTTCAATTAAACTGGGCATGTCACAAGAACCAGTCTTTCATGTTTTAACAGACAAATCAATCAGGTGGCCTTACCCAATACTTTATTCCACAGGGAATGTATTACATGTTGTTGCGATCCTATATTCTTGTTGTATTGTTTTAAACTGGGTTTCTCTGTCCTGACAGCAGCTTATTAAGTGATTGTTATTGCAATAAGGCGGGGGGGGGCGTTAGTCATCAGTGAGTAAAATGTCTTGCACACCTTGCTTTTTAGGATACTCCCTGAATTCAGGTAAGACGATAATGATGAGTGCCCACCCCAGACAGTGACAGGTGTAAAGTCCAACCATCAGGCTCTTTTTGAGATGCTACCTTCTTTACGTTGGTAACCAAGATGGCTCTACCATCAGTCATAAAGAAAACTGGTGAAAGGCACAAAAATACATGGAGTCAAAGATGACATTTTTTCATTACGGTCTTCAGAGGGTTTTGTGTCTTTATTGACGTAAATATATTTAATTGTACCTTCTACTAGATGCAAATCCATCTGAAAAAAGGCCTCTGAGGTCTAGAAAGCTTATATGACTCTACATCTTATTCTATGTTGGCCCAATAAAATATATCAACTTCTACCCAAGAGCTGGGAGTGATCTGGTGTGCTTGGGTTCCTTCCCAGTTGGTTGAAGGTCGTGTACTTCTACGCCGCACATGCTTTACTTGAATTGAGCTTTCTTGGGTGTTGTGTGCACAGTAGAAAATAAAACTTGGAACTGAACATGTCTTTGGAATGTAGGGAGGGTCCTTCTAGGTGGGTCACGTCTGCTATCCATTATCAATCTAGCCCCTCAACAAGACCGGCCATCAAGCCACCGATCTGTCTTCTCACCTTTTGTTTTAACCTTAAATGCTCTACAGATTGAATGCTTAGAGCCATCAGAAGCTGTCCACTCTTGTAAATCATGCATACATTGAATATTAAATGTAAACTCATGGTTAAAAGGGGGACCATCATTTACATTTCTATCACTTTGTTGATGTGAGTTTTCATGCTCCAACCTGAGTAAAGAACAGTGCAAATCGTTAAGCCATGTCATTAATAATAGTAATCGCATTTGAAATTGGAGGGTGACCTCTAGTGGCCACCATTGATTACTACCCCCACTCCCATACATTACTTAGTAAATTTGGGTGATTCCTCTTTGGGGCTAGTTAAAGAATCATTCGTATTTATTGATTTATATGGCACCATCATAGTCTGCAGCTCTGTACAGCGAGTAAACGGAACGTAACAAGTAGTGCATAACATAACAATTTTGACTTGCAGAAACAAAAGCTAAGAAGTCCTGCTCAAAGGAGCTTACAATCTAAAAGATTCTTATTGGAATTGCTTAGTTGAAGAAACAGGGTAGCAGAGGTACCTGGTGGGGAACAGGCTAATAAATGCTATTCTATAGAATTCCTACATCAGTGGCCAGTTGTATTTGGACCACTCGGTGTTAACAGACTAGTAGCTACCTGCTGTGTTTCTTAGTTATGTTTAGAGATGACTGGCCATATCATGGCCTAGGCATTTTATAGAATGTTCCATGGAAAACTAGATTCTGGATGTACCACTGACAATACACGTTATAGACGTTTGGGAAAAGCTAAGACAATTAACAAAAAATAAAGCTTTTGATTTCATTTTACGTATATTCAAAATTTACCGTTACACGTTCTTGAAAATTTACCTGCCATTCTGTTTCATACAAAGCTGCATATGCATTGTACAATGCTATGGAATATGATGGTGCTATATAAAACAATAAATAATAATAATGAATGAATTTATTCGGTGTCTCGAAACTGATGAATCAACCTACGTACCCTCATTTTCTAATCCCTTGCATCAACCCATCAGACCATCACCCCTCCTACATATCCCTCAATAATTCATATCAACAAGGCTTTTTTTCATCATTTAAAGGATATGTATATTGTTGTTTGAGGTATTATCGGCTAAAAATCTTTCGGTTATTTGATTAGAAAGACCTTAATAGAAAACATTGGTGTAGGTTATGCACATTTGTTTTGATTTATTGATTGTACAAAATTATTTCTGTAGCGTCTATGATATGTTTTTATTGCTGATATTCTGTATAGAATGGGCCATGGAGAAGATATGTGATTGGTTGTGTATTTAGTCACTCATGTCCTCCTTTCTGTCTCCTGCAGATCGACTTCTATCCTCGGTACCCGATTTCAGGATGCCTTCCTTTTCCAAGTTTTTCATCATTCTGTGCCTTGTCATCTCTGCCCTGATAGATGTGCAAGGGAATGAAAACTGGAAAAATAAACCCACCTTCCCCCCTATCTTTACCCGCCGACCATTCATGGTAGCATGGAATGCACCCACTCAGGACTGTCCTCCTCGCTTCGATGTGCACTTAGACTTAAGGCTCTTTGACATTCATGCTTCACCCAATGAGGGTTTTGTTAATCAGAGCCTTACCATCTTCTATAAGGAGCGCCTGGGTCTGTACCCATACTATGATGAGCATGGGGTACCCATTAATGGAGGTGTTCCTCAGAACTCAAGTCTGCGAAGTCATTTGGACCGGCTTTCAGAGGGTATCAACAAGTATATTCCTTATTCTAACACAGATGGCCTGGCAGTCATTGATTGGGAGGAGTGGCGTCCTGTCTGGATACGAAACTGGCAAAATAAGGATATCTACAGGAAAGCTTCCAGAGACCTAGTGCTCTCAAGGCACCCAAAATGGCCCCAAGATCAGGTGGCCAAGGAGGCGCAGTATGAGTTTGAAAATTCAGCTCGTGAATTTATGATGCAAACACTGAGTCATGCTAAAAGCTACCGGCCACGCCAGCTTTGGGGTTTCTACCTTTTCCCAGACTGCTACAACCACGACTACAGCAAAAACCAGGAGAGCTACACTGGTCACTGCCCCGATGTCGAAATATCCCGGAATGACCAGTTATCGTGGTTGTGGGAAGAAAGCACCGCACTTTATCCTTCCATTTATCTCGACCAAGTTCTGAGCTCGTCTGAAAACGGGCGTAAGTTTGTGCGTTCCCGTGTCAGGGAGGCCATGAGGATTTCGTATATACATCACAGGGATTATTCGCTGCCTGTATTTGTGTACACACGTCCCACCTACATACGTAAGATGGATCCTCTCACTCAGGTAAGTGCCAAATCTGTATCCTTACACTTGAAATAAGACGTGTGAGTTTTCTGGCATTATATAGCTGCATACAATACCAATGTGGATGATGAGTTCCCATGACTGTTCTGCTGACCGACCATCACATGTTTCATAATAAGTCCTCAGCTGATATCCCCTTGTTTCTATATGTCTTGCAGCTGGAAAGCACTATCCACTAATCCAGCCAAGATTACAGAAGTGTTCATTTAAATATACTTCTCGTTATCTATAAAGAAGCGTTATCATGATTAAGGGTACAATAACCATGGTAACTGTTACTTTTAATGAATAATAATGTTGTATTCCCTTCATACAGGCTGATCTGATCTCCACAATTGGAGAGAGTGCCGCACAGGGAGCAGCAGGTGCCATATTTTGGGGGGACGCAGAGTACACAAGGAGCCCGGTGAGTAAAGGAGCACAGTCTATACTCCTTCTTGTATCAACCCTTACCTTCATGGAGAGGGGGGGCAAGGTTTTGTACTCCCCAGTCTGTTCACTTATATACAAAATGTTGTATCCATACCTGTGTTCCTTGATCTTATAACGCTTTTTTTTCTTTCTCTTGCTCTCCTATGCATGCTCTTGCCCTCTGCTCTCCTCCTGCTTACGCTTACAGTGCCTTTTCACCCCCCTCTCGTATATACTAACAGCTTTCGGTATATTCCCCGTGTATTGCCTCTCCTGTTCTATCTGCTTCATACGTCATTAAATCTTCCAATACTCCATGGGGCCTCCTGTTATAACTTTTTTTTCCTGTACTTCTCAAGTCCTTCCTGTCTACCACACTTTAAATTGGGCTTTATGTGCACCAGAGGTTGGATGCAGAAAGGGTCAAATGTGGTTTACTGTAGTACACATGAGTCCCCTTTTAGAGGACCTAGACTTATACTAACCTTATGTTGAAACAAAGAATAAATACAAAAAATGTCTGCCCAAATGTATACATTAAAGTTGCTGCCTACAGTTACAAGCAGCCTTCTGTTGCGTGAATACATTTTGTTTTCACTGGGTGGCGCGCAGTGACCCCTGTGCTCATATGTTCTGGGTAACGGTCATGTAAAGGCATCTGTACCCTGAGCAAGGTGTTAGAACTGTTTTCTAATTGCACTCTCTGCTCTTACCAGGAAACCTGTCAGAAGATTAAGCGGTACTTGGAGGAGGACCTGGGTCGATACATTGTGAATGTGACCACTGCGGCAGAGTTGTGCAGCCAGACTTTGTGCAATGGGAATGGACGTTGCTTGCGTCAGGAAAATGCCACCGATGCTTTTCTGCACCTCAACGCAGCTAACTTTAAAATTGTGAGGGTCCCTAAGGGATCTGCCTCGTCTTCTCCTCCACTTAGGGCAGAAGGCAAGCTGTCTGCAGAGGATATCAGCTCTCTGCGTTCACAGTTCCGCTGTCAGTGCTATGTAGACTGGTACGGAGTCAGCTGTGGAACACAAAAAAGCACACAACGTAGTGGAGCCGCGGGACCTTCTGCTAGCTACATGCTGACCGCATTATTGGCGTCCCTGACCCTGAAGCTGCTCTGAGGAGAATGGTTTCTTTGGCTGAACCATTTATATACTACAATGGACTCAAGGTCATGTGACCTCAATCTTGCGAGAGCCATTGAATCTGAGAACTAGTAGGTGGCAGCACAAACGGCAATAATGCAGGCCACGTGCCCTTTATTTATATGACGTTTACACACTTTGAGTGTTCCTACCTCTAGGATGTTTTAGTGACCCAGCACCTCTAGCCAACAGAGGAAGAATGGGTATAAGGGCTACTGGGCCTGACAATCCTTTGGTCTTGGGGTTGATGCAGAGCCTAATCTTTGTAGGGTTGTGCAATGTATGTTACTTACTCCCAGGTTTGTAATAACATTTTAATGCAATACGGCACTCAGGGATTCTAGTACCTGCATTTCATTGTCAGTGCCTTCATTTTACATAAAACACCGTGCCTTGGGTCATATCAATCTTTCTGAAGGAACCTGATTGGATTCAGCTCCTCACTGCTGTGAGAGGGATTGCAGCCCCCCGATGAGTGACCTCCAAATCTGGAGCTGGTCATCCAGACTCAAGAGGACGGTTCTTCTTCCATAATCATTTCGGCCAACTGTGGAAGGAGGCCCAAACGCAAGACAAACAAGAATCAGGCAATAAAGTATTGGAACAATCAGGAGTGTGTCGTGTTTTTATAAGACCTCTGTACTTGCTCTACGTTAAAAGTTTACGTACCTCTCCTAATATACAGTTCATACATTGCGCCTCTCTCCAAGTACATAAGATGTCTCTGCTACAGCAGCAGCAACATACCCACAACCTTTATCCATTTATCTCCTTGACACTCCCTTCACTGCCCCTGCGTAGTTATCTGCACCAGTTCCTTACCTTTGTGTACACAAATAGAGAATAGTGTCCAATTTTAAACAGGGGCCCTAATAGTTGGTCCTACCATTAGCTGGTTAAGGAGCTGCTTACTGTTTTTGTTCCGAGGTGCACTTCAGGGTATGGAACTTTAAAAAAGGAATGTTTTATCATAATGTAGGAGTCTACATTTTTAAAAACAAGCAAATGTTATTTATATTGTAATACAGCAGTGCAACCACAAGGTGTCACTGTGGATGCCAGACATTAAGAACAATAAATCCCTCAAACTCATCATTACTATAAAGTGTATTTGTTAATAAAATTGTGAGAAGTGAATCCAGAAGACATAATGGACATCAGAGACACATTTACGAAAATAAACCTGCCTTGTGGTCACGTTTCATATATTTAACACACATTCCCTCCTACATTCATATTTTAAAATACATGAAAATTGTATTTTAGAGCGCTAGGTCTAGATCGACAAACCCATTTGTTTCAGGGAAGACCCTAAAACACCATGCAATATTTTTCCATTATTATAATAATTTAGAGTAAAACTCCAATGCACAGAATATTCAACTACCTCTTGGGTATATGGTATAGCCAACATATGGGGTGGGGGGATGCCATTGAACGCCTTTTTCATTTCTGTGTCTATTTAGTATCAGCTAGGGAGTCATTACAGAGAAAGGAAACAGGTGAGAAGAATATGCAAAGAGTCAATGGACATTTTCTATTCAAAAACCAATTGACACAAACATTGCTTTTAGGATATTAAAATTTCAGCACAGGTGGCTTATTATAAAATAAAATAACTTTTAAGCAATGTTATACCGGACTATTCAATGCACTAGAGGGCTGAAGTGGGAGAGCTCTGGGACGGGAGGAGACCTTAGATTATGGCGAGCAGATGGCGCCCTCATACAGGGACCATTGATTTTAATCTCACAATGATTTTAAAGGATAAAGGAACCATCTGGTTACCGTAATTTAAATTCTAAAACGAGCCCCCTGGGTATGGGTTAAGGCTCACCCCGCAACAGAAGATAAATCACAATTTATGGGGTTCTGCACTATAAAGCATAAGGTTTAGAAAAACAAGTAAAAGATCTTTTAATTAATGGAGATTAAAATGTCATGCTTTGGATTTTTTTTTGGCTTGATTCTTTAGATGGAGACATTTTATGCATTTCTAACATCCTTACATCCTTATGACACGGTCACTAATTTTCCCTTGATACTATTATTATTTATTATTTTATTTACTATTTTATATAGCATTAATGAAAAGAGGAAGCAAATAAGGAGTTTAGTGCCACTTTTTTGAAAATCCTACGGATTCAAATAAGTATTTTTTATATTATAAACTCATCTTATATGAATACCAAGACCCAACAGGCCCTCTGAGTTGTAATATAGGGAAGAATATGTCACTGGCCGAAAGAGTTCAATATATTTTGTAATTTTGTCAGACTCCACACTGTGCAACAAAAGGCATACATTACCGTCACAAAATAAATGATTACTTTTTATAAGAAAGAACAATCAAACTGCAACCTGACAAAAGTGGAGCAGTCACCAGGGCATTTATTACCCCTTTACACTAGACTTTATATATTATATATATATATATATCTTTATATATTAATAAAACACTCTCTATGTATCTTCATAGGCAGCAACGTATTTATCTTCCTCGCTGCCCTAAGCCAGCACCACCAGCCTCTGTCCTTGCTGCTGAGCAGCGAGATATGACATTATATCCTGGCGCTCTGCCTCTCATGGTTGCCCCAAGCCTGGAAGCAGCATTCTGGGTAGCCTGTGCTGGCTTGGCACAGTCCATAACGTGAATCAACCGGTTTGGGAGATTAGACATCACCATTGTAACGAGCCCCTTGAGCAGTGGTGTACCGGGAAGTCTATGACAGATGTAGCTTCTACTCAGGGGCCAAGCTCAGCTCAGTTGCTCAATTAAATAAAACACCAACACAATATGGGTTTGAAAAGGCCGCAGCCGTTTTATTGAACAGTCATTGTCCCATAAAACCTGAAATAATAAACATAGATGCGTTAACAGACAATGACGTAACCAAAACCAACCTAGCTTGCCAAGTTATCCAGGTACCAAACCACACACCAATTTTGGGAGGGGACCAGGATGCCCCAACCCAGAGCTGAGGTTCCGAGCACCACTCCTTGCAAGGAAACCCCCACAGGTTATGACCACCAATGATCATACCACCACATTAACCCCTTTTACAGCTTTGATCTAGAATATTCCTTTATGCCTATGTATGTATTCTAGCATCAGTCAGGGGTATGGAGCAATGTGTGGTGCAGGTTACCATTCCTCCGGGCCAGTGTTATCTCACAGTTCTTGGACCCTGGAGCATGCTAGTGTTGCTAAGTCAGAAAGAAAAAATAAATCATGGAGAAGCATTGGGGTGGTTCATTGGGTGTCCTTCTGTTTTCTTTAAAAGGGAGATTTTGGGATTCTTTGCAGAGAAATTGCCTCAGATGATTATAATCCAATGGGGGTCATGTGCATGTGATATTCTTCATAGTTTGCTTTCTATATGCTTTAAATACCCTTAAATGCACTGGTTTTATGCACGAGAAGTGAGCTGATGTTATCAAAGGACAAAACCCCGTCAAGCTCAACGGTCCCCGACCAATATTCTGTAATTGACTGCATCCACAGGTCAGTTACAATACAATACCTGGATGAAAAAGTATTTGCGGGAAGCTGAGATTTCTGTAAGAGACCTACTTTCAGCGAAGTTCCCTTTAAATCTGAAATTGAAAGACTGAAACTCATCAAAGTGTTAATGGAAAAAATATACATACAGAGAAATGTAAGCAGCATACTTACAGTGAGTGAGTTAGAAGAAAGTAGGGTGCCTTGGAGACATGTAACCTGAGAAGAAGGAGTTACTCCACAAGCCTTATATTATTAGCTGTCATTGCAAGTGATTAGACCATGGGAACAGGACTGGCAGGGCTCGGAGTCGGGACTAGTAGCAGACCAGCTCATATCGCTCATGTGATATGATGGAAGCATTTAGCAGTCTTTGAATTCAACAATTCCCAAAGGAACTTGGAATTCAGGTGAGACCCTTATATTGAACACCAGAATCACACAAGCAGTCTGCATGCATTGTTTGCATTGTTTTTAGCTTTTAACAATTTGGTAGTATATGTTTCATTTTGCAAATTTTTTCTTTAGTTCTAAAGCATCTGAAAAAATAAAACAATGTAGGTATTTGTGCAATCCTTTATATGTACAAGATAATAATGTGGGAAATGTAGCTTGTTCTATAATTCCCATTATTTTCAGCTAGGATCATAGATTGGGAAGCAAAAGGTTGTGGGATCTGTTGTCCATCAGCAGTTGGATAGTTGCATATTGGCTTCACATGGTCTGAAGGTTATTTTGTTGCCCACTATGTCATTCTTGAGTAAAAAGGTCAGTACTATAGTATTCAGATCAATAGAGTGATATGATTCCCAAAAGAGAGATGGGAAGAATGGGAAAACATATCCTAGGGAAGAGAAAGCAGCGAGGAGGCAGAGTAGAATTCATGTGACAGATGGCCACCTTGCCTAAAATATTTTATTGTCCACTCTTGCTGGTCATCCTTTCACCCCCTCCCCATTTACTGCCAACATGTGAGGGGGGAGTTATCCCAGGTTTGATCCTGATGGTGGTATAGTGCAGGAGTAGGATATTTATGTCGCCGTCACTCTTCTCCCATTTCCTGCATATGCATGAAGACTTAAGGTGCCAAGTTATGGCATCATACCCTGGCACCATAACCGACAACATAGAACAAAAGGCATAGGTCTCTCTGCCCACCAGGCATAGAGACAGAGGTGATAAAGAGGCATTGCACCCAGTAGTAATCACTGCTCCTATACTGCTCCTATACAGTTAGTACATTTTTAACATCCATCTTTCTTTTCAGGAGGTATGTGGTACGTAAAAGGGTACAAGCCTGCATCCAGCTAAAATGCAATCCTTAAGGGGTTTCAAGACCATTCTGCGCATTCTTCCTTCCTTCCTCTCTTTATTTTTTCCTTCTGGTTCTGATCCAGTTCTGTTAGACCTTCCATTTGTCACAGTTTGGAATGCTCCCACACGCCCGTGCTTGGAAAGGTTTGGTGTAGAAATAGACTTGGATGTTTTTGATATTGTGATGAACCAGAACCACTCGTTCCTTGGAGACCAAGTGGTGATCTTCTATAGCAACCAGCTGGGCCACTATCCTTATTATGACCAGGACACGAAGCCTGTCAATGGAGGGCTACCCCAGAATGCCAGCCTCGAGGAACACTTGATGAAAGCAAGACAAGACCTAGAGGCAACTATATCTGGAAAGAATTTCAAAGGAGTAGCAGTAGTAGATTGGGAAAACTGGCAACCCCTCTGGAATCGCAACTGGAAACAAAGGATGTTATACAAACTGCGCTCCCTAGAACTAGTGCACCAGAAACACCCAGAGCTGCCTTTCCGAAAGGCTTTAAAAACAGCCAGGATGGAATTTGAGGATGCCAGCCAGAAGTTCATGACATCCACCCTGGAGCTTGCCCAAAGATTAAACCCTAACGGTTTGTGGGGTTTCTATGGTTTTCCCAACTGCTTCAACTATGAATACAAGGACTCTAGTTATAATTACACAGGCATGTGTCCTGTAAGTGAAAAACGCAGGAACGACCATCTTACATGGTTGTGGAGGGCCAGCAGGGCTCTGTATCCTGACATATACCTGGAAAAGCAACTGAAGAAGTCAAAGCATGTTAGATGTTTTGTGAAGCACAGGGTGGAAGAAGGTTTCAGAGTCGCTGAGGTGGCACCTGGACTCGATCTGCCTGTGTTACCTTATGCTCGCATTGTGTATACATACAGCATGGACTTTCTCACTCAGGTAACTCGTCAGCCTCTGTACACCATTTAAACATGATTATTTATATATTTGTTCTTTCATTCATACGTAAATAAATAAATTTATCTGATATATATATATAGTGTATAGCAAATTGTCATCATTCACTTTAGTTATGTTCTATAAAGTCCAAGTGAATACTGAATTAGTAAATACTGAACCTTTGCTCGTAGGGCTAGGTTCCTGCGAGCCTTTGGTCTCAATAATGTCATCACCCAATTCATGCGTAACCTTGTTGTGAGTGTGTTTCTGTTTGAAGACACTTTATTTTGTACATTTATTTATTACAAATAATTATATGCAGTATACACATGCTGTACAGTACTCACATACAGTAAACACCTACTAAACACACAGAAACATACTTACACACACTGAGATACAGTGCTTGTACAGTAAGACACAGATACACACACACTTTCACACTTCTGGTTTTGTTGTTGTAGGAAGGAATGGTCACCAGCTCTCCTGGTCCCTTGCGGACTCCCTCACATGCTGATTACATATGAAGGCAGGGAAATTATGTCATATCCCCACGTTCAGACCATGCGGGGACCCTAGCCAGGCCTAGACTGACCATCTGGCAAACTGGGCAAATTTCTGGTGGGCCACCGGCCAACAGTGCCTCACCCAAACTCACCCAATCTGCCGCATAAAACAGTAGTGAGCGTCTACTGACCTTAAACTGTCAGAGCTGCCTCTTCATCGTCAGTCTGGCCCTGAACCTAGCCCTAGGTCCTATGCTGGATGGGTAGCGACCCTAAGTTTTCCCAATGATTCAGGCACCCCAGACAGCTGCCTGGGACACCTGGCACTAAAGTAGGTCCTGGGCAGCAGCAGCAGCATTCAAATTGTAGGAGCAGTGTCTGCAATTTATCAAACCTGCCATATAATAACCATAATATCTATTGTGTGTCTGAATTCCATTGTTGCTTCATATGTTCTGTGCAGGAGGATTTGATTCAGACAATAGGACAGAGTGCAGCACTGGGAGCAGCTGGCATCATCCTTTGGGGAAATACAGACTACAGTGCGAGCAAGGTAACTAATAACCAGACTTTCCCATAAAAAGTCACCACATAGTATTATTTTCTTGATAAATTAAGGCAATATGTATGGATCGTCTCACAAGTCAGTTACCTTCAGGCTACAATGGCCATGAGCTTTCAGAGGGTCTTAGCATTTTTCCTATTTTGTTGCATTACAACCTGGAATTAAAATGGATTTGTTGGGGGTTTGTATGATGCAAAATATTTTTATTGTGAAACAAAAAAGAGATAAGACACAAAAACAGAAAACCCTTAAGGGTGCCCCAGGCCTGGAAGCAGCATTCGGGGTAGCCTGTGCTGGCTTGGCACAGTCCTCCATAACGTGAATCAACCGGTTTGGGAGATTAGCCATCTCCATTGTAACGAGCCCTTTGAGCAGTGGTGTACTTGGAAGTCTATTCGCCAAGATGGCGACCTGACATCCATGTGGTGGCAGAGGGCCTACCACCCACCAGAAACCTATCACCGCTACTGATTGGCTGACTTTGTGAGTGCACAACTATTTACCCCCCCCTGCAAGTCTGTTGGGGTGCGTCTCTATAATTTAACAATAACAATCTATATATTGGCCCCTGGGATTTTGGCCTGTTCTTTAAGGTAAAACTGGTAAAGCTCCTTCAAGTTGGATGGGTTCCACTGGTGTACTTTTCCACAGACTGGACTGAGGTTTGGGCTCTGACTAGGCCATTCCAAGACTTTCAAATGTTTCCCCTTAAACCACTCAAGTGCTGCTTTGGCAGTATGCTTAGGGTCATTGTCTTGCTAAACGTTGAACCTCCATCCCAGTCTCACATGAGAAAAAGTGGGGTCGATACAAGGAGAAAAAAAGCCAGTTCCTGAGGCAGCAGGAGACAGAGCAGAGGAACATCTGGAGTGTGGCAGAAAGTGGTGTTATTGTGACAAGATTTAGGAGCCTTCTCCCCATGTCAGTCTACGGCTTTACCTTCTATTCAGTGCTGGGACAAGGAGGGGTTTGGAAAGGTCAGGTTGGATTCTGTCCCCATCAGGGATTCCATGGTAGCGATCAAAATTATCTGCAAGCCATAAAGCCCCAGTGCCTTTCCAAACAAAAATAAACACATCTTCCACTCTGAATATTTCGAAATGAATCCTGTGGTATATCACAGAATAATATATTTTGCATCATCCTAAAATCACAAAGACTAAGGTCCTACATAGAGGTCACTGATTCTACTGAATCTCTAGAATAAGACAGAC
Source organism: Spea multiplicata (assembly GCA_009364415.1). Classification (NCBI taxonomy): domain Eukaryota; kingdom Metazoa; phylum Chordata; class Amphibia; order Anura; family Pelobatidae; genus Spea; species Spea multiplicata. The sequence continues at coordinate 31,051,137 of VKOC01000004.1, forward strand.
TTGGGTAACTAGGTGAGTAACTCAGTATGTCATCGCATTGATTTCAAACAGAAGACTTCAGTAATGGCTTTTTAAAGCTAAATAAACAGCAAAACTCCCATTTACCTTCAAAGTAAAAATTGATTGATAACTAGTGTCATGTCCTAGAGGCAATTTCACTAGCATTTTGCACTTATGTCCTTGAGCCAATTTTACTGGCATTATACCTCGATTGGCCATTGAGCTTGTAATTACATACTGTGCATAATTTAGCAACGAAGGCAAATTCCAGTACGTTTAAGTTTTGCTATGAGCAGAATTAAAAGTCAGGGTCAGAATATCTTGGTTGGAATATCTTTGTCCTGACCCGTGTTTAGTCCAGGGCAATTGTATGTTTTTCTAAACCTTCTTCTAAAGGTAAAAAGGCAGTCAAGGTAAAAAGTCAGGGTCACTTGGTGCCCTCAAGCAAAATAGTTTATACCCCAGATGTTTACAAAGAGAATTTTGATATGTAAGAAATATCCCCCCATCCACTGTGTCTGCTGTACCGCTGCCCTTAATATCTAGTAAAATATATGCTCAAGCAGCACCAAAGTATGAAAAAAATCAAGGTAGATCCAACAAAATGCATACATTTTTGCTAACAAAATGGTATACATGAATAGTCACACTTTATAATTAGATATTTTATATGTCTTTCTGCTTAGGTTATCTTTAGTTGGAATGCTCTTTCTTGAGTTATACAAACTGAATTCAAATTTTATTTTAGGGAAACTAAACGATATTATGCAAGGCCAATGATCAATGATGTCAAAGTGTATACAAAATAATGTTATTTGATTTTTGCCACAAACTGTATATTGAGGTCTATAGACTACATATATCTATATAATAACTAATGTTATGACTGACCAGCATTAGGCAGCAAAAATCATAAGGACTTGATGATAGACACAATATTTCCATTTTGATACAGACCGCAGAAAATTTAAATAGTTCAATATTTATTTGACTTAATACTGAAATTTCAATATTTTGTTTGAAATATTCTATTGCAACTCCATGTGCACCTGCAATATAGTTTCACTAAGAGGTTTTGGTAGATATTGTAGTTATCATTTTTCCATCTTGTATGAATATTTCTTTAATCTTTATCAAGCTCGTATTTAATGGAATTTACAATTACTGTGTGTCTGTGTCACTGTCCTTTACCTAGGAGTCCTGCCTTGCGGTGAAGTCCTATGTACATGAAACCTTAGGTAAATACGTAAAGAATGTGACCAGAGCGGCGATCCTGTGCAGTCAGTCCAGGTGCGCTGGTCATGGACGCTGTGTACGGAAAGATCCTTCCTCTGATGCCCATCTCCACCTTGACCCCAAGATCTTCAACATCACAAACAATCCTCTCAAAGAAGGACTCATTGTGGATAACGTGACCTCCAACGGGAACCTCAGCCAGACATGGACACAATTCCAGTGTCGCTGTTACAAAGGCTGGAGGGGTACAAATTGCACAGAAGGGGCCAACACTACACAACACATATGAGAATGGTTATAAACCACAGACCACAAATAAACCTCGGCTCCTTATTTACACAGCTGTGAATATACGAAACATACTTTCCATTTATAGTCGGTTACCATGAAAAAAATATTACTATGTAGATATTGCACAAATAATAATAAAACAGTTTTAAACAATTGTAGGTATTTATTTCTTTTATTGAATCTCTACAGATGTATTTATTTCCCGAATGTCCTCTGAAACAGAGCTCTGGTTTGTTTTGCCCAATAAATGAATTAGAAATATTTCCAGTGTTAAATATACTGGTATTTCACGCTTTACCTGTAACATGTATAACTGTCCTATCAATGGGGACAACCTGGGTGGTTAATTACAGTACAGAGCTGTGCAAGACTCTTTGTTGAGGCCAGACAAGCGTCGTCAAGCGAGCTATTCAAGATTTTAATGGTCAAGGTCACTGTAATATATTTTATGACTTCTGGTTAGACTTGTTTTGAGATTCATGTTACTTCTGACTGTGAACGTTGGTTGTTTACGATTGTTTACCACAAAATCAACAAAATCAAATCAACAAAAAGGAAAAAAAATAAATCAATAAGCAATTGACCCATCCCAATCCACCCATTCATGAATGGTCAGCCCACTGTGACGGGTATATAGAAATATACCTAAACAAAAGACCCAAGTAGTCTTGAAAGCATGCAATCTACTGCAATTCAGTTAACCAATAAATATGTCAGTGTTTCCAAATTTTCTTTCTACAATAAAATTATAAAGCTCCATACGATTAATAAATGTTCAAGATAATAAAGAGGAATTATAATATCCTTCAGCTAGGATTAACATCATCAATATTTTCTCGAACTGGTAGATTCTTTTGTTGTTTACCATATCTTTGAACAAACAAAATAAGTAACATCAAATCAACAAAAATAACAACAAACAAAAGAAACGACTCATCTGGGGAGCAAGAAATCATGCTAGGAATCGACTAAAGCGGATTAATCAGCATCACAGAGTTTATTCCAGTATAAGGAAGCGCCAATATTTTTATTTTTTTTTAAAAGTTGTTAAAAATGATACAATCTATTAAAATGATGCATAACATGTTTGAACTTTGAATAAAATGTACTTACTGGAAAACAAAAGTGAAAAGCCTTCAATGACATGCTGACCATGCAGAAATGCAAAAATGCTTTGGTAACTAGTCTTTCTAGGAAAAATACATTTTTTTGCTGTTATGTGAAGGTAGACACACTGAATATGCACTTCATCAACGCAACCTCTCTTCAGATTTTTTTTTAAAATAAGGTAGGGGACACAGGATTAAATATACTTAAATATCACATCTCTGAATATATGGAGGTAACCACAAAAACATACATTTGTGTATGTGTATTATTACACACCAAATTACTGCATGCAATAACACAAGTGCGATAAGTCATTATATGGATGCCTTAGTGTTCATCCTTTAATGAAAAGAATTTTAGGTGCCGTGTTATTATATTAACACGGTGTTAATATTAAGTGTACACTGTAGTCATACCAGTCTGTCTCTGACCCATTCTTATGTTAAAGAACAAATAAACTGTATTTTACATTAACATTCTGTACAGATCTTTATAGGTTAATAACAGGTTCTGTAATCTGTTTTATATAGTATCTTTTTCTGCGCATTTCTTAGTATTTTACAGAAAATACTGGTATGTTTTCCCCACGGCTGGTTTTGCAATGGAGGCAACAGGTAGACTGTCGATGCCGTCAGCGTGAGAACGTGTTGGCCGCCAGCATGAAAGCCTGTCAGACAAGTTAGGATGGTGAAGTCAAGAGAAGAATATTAACCTCCTTATATACTGTTTTGTTCAAAGCAACCCTAGGAAAATGCACTGGGAAATTTATATGACATATTATATACATATACAAAATATTAATATTAAACACATTACTGTTCCTTCAACATTTGGAAGAAATCAACTAGCTGGAGGAAAGTATGAGAAGGTTGAAGAAAAGTTTGATTAAAGAATTGATAGGATTTATACTATGGGGGACATAATTAATAGACTAAATAATCAACAGGATCTACAAGGATGAGAAGCATTATACTAGACATCTAGCTAGTTGTGAGACATCCAAGTTGAGGGGCATGAGGTATTGAACCGGTTGTGGTCAAACAGAACAATGGGATCTAGCTGGGAACAACTAGGCCAAGTAGGTCAATAGGGCAAACTTGGCTTATTGGTCTCTCAAGCAAGATACATTCACTCCTCTTTCTACCCTGTTTGTTCCATCTACCCTTTTTTCACCATTCCATACCTTCTTTTTTCCTTCCTTCATCTCCGTTTCATTGTTACCATAACATTAATATAGACGCATGACCATAGGCACAAGAGCAAACCCAAGAGCAAACATGAATAATTCTGTTCTGCCAGTTTTGAGGATTATCTATGATAAAATAAATTTAAATTCATATAAATATACCATAGCCCATTAAGAGTGCGATTGGTGATATCTTATTTGTATCTGTTTATCTGTTCTTAATATGTCTTCATACTAGTATGTGTACGTGGCAGTTAACTTCCCAATAGTGCTGGTGGATTTTTATGTCTTTTTCTGGATCCCTCCAGGCTCTTCTGGTTGCTTTGCAGTATTTGAAGGACTCTGGGCTGGTTAATGGTTTGACCGGTTAATGGGTTATGCCTTCCATGTTCAATGTCCTCAGGTCGCTTTCTCTACATGCTTCCTGATCACATTGTAACAACATTCTTACCATATCAGCATTTTTTAGCTAGAACACGAGTAGTATTACCGCAAAACTCTTCTAAGGGTTGGCAGGTTATAAATCTGTGCAATTTATGTGGTCCGACCTCTTATATACTTCTTGGCTCGAATATAGCCCGCACCCAATTATAGGCCGCACCCTTACAGTTTGGTGCTATTTTAAAGAAAAATATATTTTTAAAGAAAAAATACACATTAGTGGAATGGTAAAACAGTAATTTATCTAATGAACAGGAATACATGTATTTTATCATTTTTTGGTATCTATCAGTTTGTCAGCATATGTTAAATAGAAACAGAAAACCTTCCCCCCAGATATGCTTTATGCCCCCTAG
>VKOC01000004.1:31062361-31076094 GCA_009364415.1 Spea multiplicata
TCATGACATATTCCGGAATCTGAAAGCACAGATGCCCCCATTCACACACATATACAAATACACACCTTGCCCTTGTTGAAGTAGTGAATGATTTTGCGGCTGAGTCCTTCCTTTCGCTGCCACTCACTCTGCGCAGGGTAGTTGAGGAGCTCGCGCAGGGAGCGATCCTCCCAATGCAATAACTCCCAGTAGAGAAGCAGAGTGAATGCGGCCTCTGGGGGGAGAGAAGTGGGAGGCGAGGGGCAAAAAGTAATGAAAAAACATGGAATGGGGACACAACTTCTAATGAGTCCATGTGTATACAAGTACCAAGTACGTCCTTTCATATATGATGTGTGTATATACCTGACTAGTTACTATTATTACTATTATTATTACTAGTTATTATACCAAGAACCTGTATAGTTGTCTTATTGTATATAGCCATATAAACTTTTCCTTTATAGTACATATGAACATCTGCCTCCCTGCCTGAATGCCCCGGTCACACATATATGAGTGGATTTGAATGTATGTGGAGAGAAATAACCAAGACCAAGAGGATAACAGGCAGATTAGATTGGCCAGATGACGAAGTGAAATACAATTAAATTATTTTTCTATTGTACGCACCTGCACACTTCTGCTCCTTTAGGTACTTGTTTCTGCACACGTACCTGTATAGCTTTCCGCCTGCAGATGCATGTCACATAGCTTATGAATGTATCTGATGTACATCTCTTCTTTATTTATTTCCGATTTGTAGAAATTCTGTGTAAGTGATAAAGTACCTTATGACTGATGCACCGCAACATGTATACATATATAAACACCTGTATTTATACAGATTCATACAGATAGATAGGTAGGATTCTTCTTCCTTACCATGAGATTAACTGTGCAGCCAACTTTCTTGTTTTCTGTCTCCTCGCCTTTCATACAGTCCCTAAAATAAAACGTATGTATTTATTCCCCGTATTTATTTATTCCCCAACACCTGTTCTCCTGTCTATCCTCTGGTTCTCTACCCCTGAACTGTCACTCAGTTGACCTTAGTGAATACCCAGGCTTTTCTTTCTCATTAAAGTTGTTTGAGTTTCTACAAAGTGAGCAACTGCAGGTGTCAATTCAAACGTCAATTAATCAACCCCTTAATCTATATTCTGCAGCTGGATCTATGGAGACAATAGTCAGTTTCCCCAGTAACTTATAAGGCTTTATCCCTCTTCTAAAGAACTGTTATAGGTATAAACCTCACAGTTTACCTCTGTCCTCCTTTCCATTTTTGGATCCCAAATGGATTTCAATCAGCAGTTCCATTGGTGGTACGTATCTCCACTGTTTATATAACTTACCACAACAACCCAGGAACATCTATATTTTAATGTCCATCGCTGTAATACGTACACTTTCTTTATATGTTGTATGTATTGTACTGTATGAGATGTTAATACATTAATGACATGTAGTGTATGCATTGTTATATTCTATGTCCAGACTGGCAGTTCTACTGTACGCACATCTTACCTGTAGTCCAGAAGTCTCTCCATCAGGCGTGTAACTGACGTCACAAACGAGGCTCCAGGTTCTCTCCATGTCTCCTGCTCAATCTTCTCCAGCAGGCTGAGGATAGAAGTGAAAATCAGACAGTCACAGACATGTTGACAGGTGAAAAAAAATAGACAGCGGAACCAACAAACAAAGTCACCACAAGACAAGAAAAGAACCACACCGTAAGTAGAAAAACACAGCTCAATGAGAAGCATGCATTCAATAAAGGAGGCAGTCAAATGGTTGACAATCCTCATGAAGGAGCCATCTGGACCAGTGGTGCTCTAGTGGTGAGGACTAGTTGACATTTAGTTTCAAGAGATCACAGGGTTTTACCAGAACTTGGAGAAACAAGCTCAGTGTCCTATAAAAATATAGAAACACTCTTCATCCGGGTCTCATAGGCTTACTTTAACATATGTTACTACTACAGAGATTGAATGACAACACAATAAACAATGCATCTAAGTGCCAAAGAATACAAAGTGTCTCTTCTTATATAAAACATTGTATCCAGAAACCCATCATACTAGAGTATAAGAGAGTATAAAGGCACGCAGCAGGTCGAGAGGCTACTAGAGAAAGGTGGTGGGATAAATATCTGGAGACAGAGAGGGAGCGAGAGACAAACACAGGGAAAGGGGAAGAGACATCCGCAGAAAAAGGCAATAAAACCCAGAAATCATGCACAAGGGTTACATGTATATGCGCACTGGAAACATTCACAGTCAGTATATAGGTACATAAGGCATGCTTATATAAAAACACAACACATAACACATTTACGCACTGCATTAATACAATATGGCATATATACAATTCAGCCTTACCTTGGGTATGGACCAAAGAGCTGAGAGCTGCTCCCGGCAGCGAGAAAGGGGGCACAAATACAGAAACAATCATAATGCTGGTCCCCCATCATCTGAATCAAAGTGCAGCACTCTGCTATATCACTGCACTTTAGAACAATATACTGCGACACTACACCACACTCAGCTATGCCACTGTGCACTGCACTCTATAACACCATCACATTGTTTCACACCACTGACACCAAAGTATTTCTCACACTCATACACAGTAGTGCTTTCTACATCATTGTACTATATACTGCATACGTTACCCATCTACCCCACACTCTACACACTATATGGCATTACCACCCACCTTGAACTACCTGGGACATCTGCCCTTCATGTCACCTGAAAGTTACAGTCCTACTCTACAGAAAGCTACAGTACTGCCGCCTACTACACTGCAATGTGCGATCATGGTACCTGTACTAAAGTCACTCGCAGTTTTGAATTGTATATATAAAAAAGGTTTGGCCCCAAAAATACATATTCCTAGGCTGTGCACCACTACTGTAAGAACATAGTCTAGTCCTCAACGCTGACTTTGAGCAATACAAGTATACCACCTTATACCACCTTGTTACATCATGATACACATTGCTCCAAAGTGCAAGCTACTGCGTTATATGTTACGTCATACCACTTACTACCACTCACTTACTACACAGACTGAAACAAAGGGCGTAAACCAAAGGTCAACCGATACTTACAGAAGACTGAAGAGCTCTCGATAATTTTCATCTCCTTTTCCCTCGGAGACCAAAGTGTCCAGCTTATCAATGAGTTCAGCCTCCACCTACAGGGAAACAGCACTGTGATTGGGAGCGGCGCAGACAAAGTGGAGCCTCCAAGGAACTGTAGGCTTTGGGTGTAGCGTAAGATGCACAATGTTCTTCTTCCCAAAAGGTGGGATACCAAATCTCAAACGCACACAGATCTACTGTGCACCTATATAAACTATATATATATATATATACCATATACACCTTGGATGGCAGCATTTCTATGCATCCCATTGCTTTACTGTGGTTGCTTTACGTGATGTGTATATGGAGGGATCACCCACCTATAGACTAAAGGTACTGGGTCTTTCCAGTGATTTGCACCTACCGCTCAAATAATTTGGCCCAAGCTTCCATGGTGCGTGTGTATTTAGGTTGAATACATATTCCCCTCCTGTGGTAGTCTGTTTCCACATTGCCTGTCTGTATGTATAACTGTCTATGTATTTGTGTTGTCAATACATGATCTATGTGTAGGCATGTCTAGGGATCAAATAAATGTTCTCGACACCTATGGGTCTCACCTGCTTAAAGTTACCATTGCGCCTTTGTTCACAATCCATCATGTCATGGAATATGGGGATCATTATATTTCGTACTTCTGGCTGAGGAACCAGAGACACCCCCAGGAAGGGACCAATCATTCCTGGGATAAAGTGATATTTGTGCTCTCCTGGAACATAAAAATGGAGTGGACTGGTTTTAAAAGGACAAACAGGGAATCACAAGAGCAATAACAGCAAGATAAAAGAAAGAGAAGAGCAAAGGCGTGGACTACACGGTCACCTACCCAGGTTCTGCCACATGTTGAATAGTTCATATGTCATCATGACCCTCATGTCTCCATACCTAAAAAAACAAACACGTCAATGTGACATAGGTAATATTCCGGATAATTGACCTTGTAGTGTCCGTAGGGATTTGGCTCTACTCACTTATCCAGGATACGTCTCCTCTTGCCAGCAGCAAAGTTCTCTAGCTGCAGGCTGGGCTGGTTTATGAACAGAACAGCCAAACTAAAGTAAGAGTTCCACACCTGCGGAAGGAGAGTAAGGGATGGGACATGATAAAACGGGGTACATGAAAACATGTGCAGGCATGAGATGAATGAGTGTCTTATAGAATAAAACAATTATTTCAAAAAATTTAAACAGATATTTTTGATTGATATTTATGTAATTTTGTATGTGAATAATAAACTCTAAAAAAAAAAGATTTAAACAGCAGAAATACATTTACTATTCAAAACTCATTTAAATACAGCATATCAGTGTATAGAAACTACATCTAGAAGGTGTATCAATTGTTGTATTTATTGTATTGTTGGACTAATAGTTATTTCTGAGTACGAGAAATGAATGCAGTAAATGCTCTCGCGTCCATTACTTGTAGCTCATATTATAGACAAATTATTACCTATATTTGATTCTTTACAATGATTTAAGAAGAAACAAAAACCAGCAGCATAATGGGATATTATCTGCAATGCATTCGGTAATTAGATAAGCAGCATTTAATATAATGATATTATTTTAGGGACTGTCTGACATCTGAGTTACCTTGAAATCAAAGTCCCCTTCACAAAAATTCTTGTGCACCGCAGGTGAAACGTATTGAATAGTAGTCACAATGATGCTGAACACAGAAAGAAAGAATATTTTAAGTATATATGTCTATATACTATATAGAGTGTAGACCGCACAAGGATGTGTGTCTATGTGTATATACAGCCTGGTGGTTCTCCTTTTGGTAAATAAGGTGCTTGATCTCTATAGATCCTACTAATCATCATTATTGGAGGCTGGAGGGGGCTAAAGAGAGTTTACCAGTAGTGGTTCGTGGGGGCTTGATAGAGGATCAATGGCATACACACAGGGGCCAGAACATATGCAAAGGTGGCCAGAATCCCAACGGTGGACAGGCAGACCCTCTACTGCATATCTGTTACTAAGGCCATGGAGCTATTACACCTTACCCAAGTACCATGACAGATGGTGAAAGATCTCTGGATCTCTGATCCCCTGCTTTCCTTGCTAGGTGGGCCTTTACCCCCACTTTTACCAAACAGGAATGCAAACTTGTAGGAGGGCAAAAAAGCATCACACATAGGCGGCCTTTCTGCAGTTTAAGTTTAGTTTTGACTGCCTGGGCTACTCTGATAAGATGCTAGCAGCACACACTGTGTGTATACACATGTGTTTTTACGGGTTGTAGTATTCTGTGCTGTGTTATGACGATGGGTGTCCAGCTCTCGAAGAAAGTCTCACTTGCTGGCGAGGAGTCTCATAACCGTCCAATCTGGGGGGAAGACGCTCAACTTCAGCAAATTCCGAAAGACACAGAAAATTTTCAGCAGGAATTCCTGGATGATGGATAATCAGACCGTTAACAACGATATATTTCATACCCCACAAATGTATCCGTCTGCCCCTATAGCCAGCCTTCCACTTGTCCGCACGTTACCCCATCTGCTTACCTTTAACTCTTCCTTGCTCTGGAAGTTGTGCAGTAGGTGCTGGTAATGCGTATCTGACATCAGACGGAGCAAAGACAGGAGACAAGAAACATACTCCCCCTGACGGGGGCACTTAATCAGAACAAGAACACTAGGGTGGTGGTGGTAGAGGGGGTGTTTGATGAGGTCACAAATGTGTGAAATATGATGCACAATTTGACAATTTATCAAGTGAAGATATCAACTACTCTGATGCTAAAATTATTTTCCAAAACCGATTATTACATGTATGTTTTTGACAATACCCACAGTTAAGTAAAGGATCACTGGTTTGTTTAATTCGTAACTAAACTAACTAAAGAGTGTTTCACCACTTGATAATTATACATGTTTCATATTCTTATCCACAATACTTTCAACTATGTATTACATATGTTTTTATTTTAAAATCCGATTAATCGGAGTTGTTGGCAGAACCTCTAAACATGATACAAAATCACACAGATACAGTAGTGCAAAAATTATACAACAAATACAACATTTTCTTTGATTCACCAAATTAACCCAAATGCTATATTTTAAAGTGCTCTTCGACATATATAATTTCATTGTAGCGGGAACTTCCCCTCCAGAAGGGTTCTACACACTGTTGACACTGAATGGTGAGCACAAAAAGAAACTTGTATGTCTCGGCATGGATCTGCCAGGCTTTTCTACTGGTGTAGAGGGAAGTGTGTTGTGGCTTGTGCCTTCAACGTTCAGGAGATGTACCACACATACCCACAAGACTGATATGAAAAGTGTGATGGGATTGTCTGGGAAGGGTTAGAGAGAAGAAGTGATTGTTAGTTACTAACAGTTATCTCCGCTGTACACTGTGGACACCGCTGGCCTCTTACCGCCTCCTGGGCCTGAGATTTACTCATGATAATGAGCAGGGTTTGAAGCAGCACATCTAGAAGACTCTCTTGCAGCATCTGTACCTCCTCTCCTACATCCACCTCCTGCCGGGAAGACAGAGCGTCACCAGCAGCATCCATGGACCGCTACAGTTGGGTGCAGGCTGAGCCCACACCGATCTCAATGTAAGTTTTATTTATATATATATATAGTTTTGTATGGGAACAAGTGACAACACTACACGGAATAAGGCTTATGTGTAATTCTAAGTATAATTTAAGCTTGTTATTCTTGGCATTACCCATCATACTATTGATGATAACATGGATAATACACTGTATTAAAACCACTGGATAAGAATGTTGATATATTTACAGTTTGGTTTCAGTGATAAAAGTTTTTATACGCAGGCCTTATTCTCACCGCAGAGTTGCTCTTGATGATGGAGAAGATGCTGCTGAGAATTCCCGAGCAAACTAGGAGCTCCTTCTGCTGCCGGAGGTGCAAGTGGATGTGATGCAGGACCACGGGCAGAAGGATCCTACGAGCATCTGCAGGCAAAGTAACATCTGCTTACACAATGCAGTGTTCTGCATCTGACACTTACTTGGCAAACACTGCTTACCTTATGTAGTGTAGGTAGGTTGCCACTATTTGTATGCGCTAGCACACACTACATGGCACCTGTTGGCTAAGAGGCACCTGGTCCAGCTCTATTTATATGCTGGTGGGTCAAAGCTTACAAAACCAATGATAGTAGGTGGAGACCTGTGGCCCCAAAAGCTCCCTATAATTGTACAGCCCAATATACACTACCATTTCATAACCTGCACAAACTGCATGACACAGAGTACAGCGCCCCCACCTGGGTATGTGAAGAGCCGGCAATCCACGGTGCGGCCAATAGCCTGAAGCTTCACCACGTCCATAGATTGTCCCAAGTGCAAGGTGCTGGGCAGACTGCTGAGGGTACCACGTACAAACTCTGCCACCTCATTCACAGAGAACATGGGCAACAACTCCTCAAAGATTGCCGGGAAGGAGCTGAGAAGGGCAGCCTGCAAGATGGCAGACATTATCAACACACAGCCAGCAATATGCAACACACAGCCCTGCAGTAGCGTGAACTACCTTTCCTTCCTCCTGTCTGACCACTTATCCCCACCAGGCACCAGGTCTGTATGTGTTTCTGAACATGCAGTTATAGCGTCTGTGCTAAGCTTAATAGCCTGAATTCTCAAGGTCACCATAAACTGGTTAATTAACACATATTATGAGCACAGAAATCAGATTTAATGTCAGATGGTAGTCAATGGGAGCCATCTAGTTTCTACCTGCTGGAACATCTGGTCTCATCTCATATTCAGGATAGTTTTATGACTACCCCATACATTAAATTTACTGTATCAATGTATCATCTGCTGGAAGACTGTTCCACCTACCAGGAACCCCCTCAGTGAAGAAACACTTTCTTTCTTTCTACTATGTCCTCTCCTAAAAAATGTGTCCCCTTCATATATGTATTTATTATTCATTATATATTCATATAATACTCACACCGTGCCACGCTGAGGTCATTTTTATATTACTCTGTAAAACATGCACTATTTTAGTAGCCTGTCTATACTTGCAGGTCTTATTTGGCTTTCCATCCACATGGCCAACCATTCTACATCCCACCCTTCAATACAAGGATTCCATTGGGAACCCACATCATATCCATGTGCCATGTCTTGACACAAAGCCCAAATGTTCTGGGTTTAATACAGCATTCTAACATCATACCTATTATTGTTTAGCGCCAAATTGTGACCAAAAAAAATCTCCAATTTTATATTTTCATAGCAGTAATAAAATCATAATTACCGGTAAATTCATCCACTAATTACTCAAAATAACTATGCTCTGGATTTTTAATTATTCAGGTACATTTTTCCATACGTAGTTAAAGTATTTTATTTAAATTTACCGTGCTCAGTACTAAAAATATTATTAGCATAACATATATATTGTTACACGCTTCACCAGATTGCTTACTATATTAAACATGATGACAACAAACTTACCTGGCAAAAAGAAGGTGGAATATTAATAATAATGAGTATTAAATGATTAATAGCACCCAAAAATGAGAAAATCATGATCATGCAAATAAAATGCCAAAATAAACTCGTTGGTGCCTCTTGTCATCCACAAGAGACCCATATACTGGAGTCTAAAGAGTATCTAAACCTTACAAATCAGAACCCACGCTCTTCACTGAGTGGTTCCTCGTCTCGAAAACTTACAAAGTAGGTGTTGTGATGAGTTGTGAAACGTGTTTAAGGGTTTAATTGGCTTCTTTTGTCCTTCTGGGTTTATTTCCATAATTCTTAAGCACACTGTACCACAATCGACCATCATTAGAAATCCAGGGATACCCACCACAGGACACCACGTATTTTTGGAACATGGGACCCCCAAAATGCTTACTACAGAGGGTCTGCCTCATTCCTCTGATTTATATGACGGTTTACATCTCCCACTGACTGTCTCTCTCTCTGTTTGTGCTTGTAAAAGATTATTTTAACGTTAATCTGTATGATGCGCCAAAAAGAGACCATAATGTTCTTATAACCTACAAAGTGTTGCTTTCTTTGTTCGAGTAAAACAACTTTTATAGGCATAGCGGAGTGAACTTCTAATTGGCACTGCCATGGCAACATGAGAGCGGCATACTCTGTCCTTGAAATTACGGCAGATAAAGAGTACATTCTCCAAAGGAAGGGTATTCAGGGTTATTTAGATACATGTAGGAAAGGGGACATCAATTCTAATAAAATAACTGGAAAGTTTTCCACTGCAGTGAAAGAACGTTCTAAACACAGAATAGAACACAGAATGTAAATGTATACCAAGGGGAACAACAACACAATGTTTACAAACAATATATTTAGCCATTATTATATAGAAATTATCAGCTAATCGTATGCCTATTTAATGCATAATTTGGTAATTTATAAAGGTAATACGCTAGAAAATATATAGAAGTGAGATGTCTCTATATCATCAGCTATTAAATGCAAAAAGAAAAATATAAATGTAAAAGACAAATGTGTCCACAAGTCCCTGATTATAATTTATTATAATTTATTGTTTTATATAGCGCCATCAAATTCAGTAGCGCTGATTGATGTCACAGTGTCATATGCCGATATGGAAGGCTAAAGGCTATACAACTTAGGAATAAAACTGGGAGTTGGTATGAAAATGTCAGCTTCAGTTCCTTTATATCACTATAAATTCAGAATGGCCAGCCCCAGTACGAGTCTCCAGGAAGGGACACCCAAACTGGGCCTGCAAGGTTCATATGGGGAATGAAGAAAGAACTAGCTGAACCGCCCTTAAAGGAGAAACCTGCCGGGGTTGGTTATTCATAAGAATTCCGTAACTTGAAGCACTGGAACAATTACAATCGTATAAATAAGATAAAACAATATAGATGAGTAAAGGGCCTTGAAGTTTGGTTCCTATTGAAGGCTCACTGGAGTTGAGCCCAGTAGTTACAGTGATAGCGCTGGGCGCTTATGGAGTTCTTCTGTAAGCATCCCACTTGTGGAGTCTGGCAAGTGAAAGCATGTCAAATCGGACTGTAAAAAAAAAAAAAAAAAAAAATCAGGATTTAGGGAAGAGACTCTTCTGAGTTTTTCAATCAAAACACATTTATCACCACATGCAAATTATTTCAGGTTTCGGAATCTGTGTTAGAATTGTGACAATGCTATGGACAATAAGGGGATTGACAGGTTTAGGGAAGTGGTGAGCAAACAGGGTATAATGAGCAATAAAATGTAAATTGGTAGACTGTAGAAAACAAGTGTAATGGTCACAGAGATGCATTGTGGAGGAGGATATGATATGCGATATTCACAAGGCAATGCAATATGGGTTGGCATTATTACCCACGGTGCTTAAATGGGTCACAGTAGGTATGGAAGGTTAAATAACAATTTAATGAATGGAAAGGAATAACAGGAGAACTTTTCAGTACTAAGGGAATGTGCACTGAACCCACGTTCAATAGACTGTGGATTGCAGTAGAGGTTTCAGTGATCGGTGCTAAAACATTTTAGAATGGATGTAGTGGTTTCAGTGAAAGACCGGAAGTGCAGTGAGATTTTCTTGTGGGTAAAGGGCCTCTACTTACAAAGCAGACTGTGGGTGAGTTTGAAGAGCCCCCAGTGTTTTGAGAGCCAGAATCTCCTGTTCCGCTCACCTGTCCTCCAGCCGCAGTGGGCTTTAAATTTAAAAAAAGGATGGGGTTTGGACAAGAAAGGGAGGTAGAAGGAGAAGCAGAGGGAATAAGAGGGTTGGAGAGCACAGGTGAAGCACAGATAATGGAGAAAGACTAAATCATTGAGGCAAGTCTGGATAGAGAAAAGCAAAAGTGAATGGGGCAGGTGCCTCCCATTGCATCCATTAATAAAGCTCTCACCCCAAGCAGTACATTTGACAGATGTCAGTATGCTCTTCCCTGCATCCTACTGAGATTCCATTTCTCTAGTATGCCAGGTGTAGCATTCTTCCTACTCACCTGTGTAAATAGCAGAGTGTCTGAGCTGCGTGTGTCTAGGCTCAGGACAAAACGCATGGACTGGAAAAGCTCATGGATGCTGCAACGGAACTGTTCCTCCTCCAGGCCTCCAGTGGAGCGCGCAAAAAGCAGGCGTGACTGGATGATGAACTTAAAGAGATTCTCCAAAGCCTGGGGCATAAGGTGCAGGAAATTAGATATTAGATGAACTAGAAAACAAGACATGAGATCCCTTATGCTCAACATCTCCCCAACACTGAAGCACTCAGTTTCATGCATACCCTCATTGCCTCTTGGATGTGGTCTTGTCTAACAAGTTCAGCAGAACGTTCCATGTACCACTTCAAGCAGCGAATCAGCTCCCTGAAAGATAAAGAACATGTTGTCCTTCAAACTGACTGCCTTTGCATTGGTTCTACCCACATCCTATTAATGCAATTCAGTATTCTAAAACTCCCTCATATTACCTCTTTACCTCTTATCAATTCAGTCTTAATCCACTCTTCTTTGATGAGTAATGCAAGCCACGTATCTCATTGAAAGGACATCTTTTCCCACCCAACCTATGCCCCTGCCCCTGCATGTCTTACTTGTACTGGTACTGGTACTGTGTTATTCACTAAGCCCATAGCTATAGTCCATTACTGATACGATTAGAATATAATGGAAATGAACTAGTTGGCATTGATCATGCTTCTTACTGCCCTCCAGCACCCTATTATATACGTACCTGTATGCAAGGGCCCCAGCAAAGTGTTTCTGTATATAAGTGTCTAGAACTGGTCGGAAATGGTAATATTTGCTCTCCCTCAAGAGATTGATGATGAAAACCTGGGTACACACCATAAAATCAAACATATTTTGTAAGGCTCTAGATAAACCAGTGATTTTCATAAGCATCATCCTCTGCAAATCATAGAAACTTTGTAGAGTATATTTGTACATGGACTAAAATATCAGGGAACTCTTCCCTTCACTTTACTCATTGATTTCAATGCATACACCGCTTCCTGATCAATTTTAAGATAAAATGCTCTATAACTGTGTAGTTAAAGACAATGTATGACATGTGCAAACCAGAGAGCATGTATGTAAAAAGGAAAGGTAGTGTTCATGGTATAAGCTAGTGCCCTTAGTAAATATAGGAGGCATGTTCTCACCAGTGATTGGAAGACAAGCAGACCATACTTCTCTGTGTTATCATCCAGGATGACAAACAACGTGTCCAGGATATCCTGTAAAAACTGAAAAGGCCAAAGGTCTGAGTGCTGGCAGCTCAAAAGAGTCACCTACGATAGCCCATGGTTGTTCATCGAACTCTACGAATATATAGCTGTTCTCCTAACTACCACATTCTAGGGTCTTTAATTCCACTGCTAAATAGCAAGACTACCTCATCTTCTGTCACCTTCATCAGACACTTTCCTTACTACTGCGAAGCAGGTGATCTTCTTATAATTACAATGGCGTGTATGGCCCTCTGCTAACTAGACTAAACTCCACCGCATATCCTCTCTCCAAACAAAGAGAAGGACATCAGTGTACGACTGAAATGTATTACACGGTGCCTTCTTCAATGGCTTTTCAACCAAAAAAATGCTATTTGTCTTCTGACAAATTAGGGGTTTTCTCCCAAGCCCACTCGTGGAAGACTATTTTCATTACTTGAACTATTATGCAATTTCCCATGATAATACTTTGGTTTGCTCATAAAATATATATATCAAACACTGGTATGCTCTAATTTGTCATGACCCAGAATCATCAGAATATGGACAAGTGTAGAGGTACACTCATTTCTACTGATCGATACCTTTACAATCTCTTCTCCGCTCACGTGCCGCAGACGCCCAAGAATATCCATCACGCGATCTGGGTAGGCCTTCCACTTCAAGAGAGCCAGGAGGTCAACTGGAGTTGGAGTGAGGTGGGAATGAAAAGGGAAGAACAGAGAGGGGGAAATAAGTGGGCTTGTGCTTGTAGAGTTTATTTGTGCTTCGTGGCATACAGTGTTGTTACTGTGACGTAGCTTTGTGCATGAAGTGCTGCAGTGTAAGTCTTATTAAGAGGCTAATGGCATTCCTACTATTGTCTTCCCGTTGGAAAGGAGTTTGGCAGATTGTGTAGAGCTTCTTAAATGGAACAAAACATTCTGATTGAGCGTGGCGAAAGAGAGGTTTCTGGGTTAATGTGTGTAGTATATTTTAATGCATTACCATTCTGAGTGAGCTTTGTGGAGGAGAGCTGAGTTGAGATACAAAAGGTCTCTTTGGGGCTGCGCTGGAAGATCAGACTGGACGGGATGTTGGGGCAGCCGCTAAGGTCATCCTTGCAGCAAGGAAGTCCCAAGTACAAGGCGTGGTTATTGAAAGTGCTGTTCTCATCACACTGCAGAGACAAATGTGTTTGTTTATGAGGCCACAGACAGGAACTCATAAAACTAATGAGTTTTTGCAATAAAGAGACAAAAAACAATTACCTTATACACATAGAGCTCATGGATGTCATCAGACAGAGTGGTCCCATCGTCCCTCATGAGAGGTGTGAAAGAGAATCCAAAGAGTTTTTTCTCCCCTTTATCCTTTGCTACATTGTTGCAAAAATAAGTGATAAGACATGTTATGACAGTTGCAGCAAAC
>VKOC01000004.1:31079060-31206774 GCA_009364415.1 Spea multiplicata
AAACTAAATAACTACGAGTTGGCTACTTCTGCTCTAAGCCATTCCTGCTCTGGCACATTCTGTAATTTTGTAATTAACTGCAGTATTTGAAGCACCTACCCTAGTACTGTTCAATGTTCAAACTGTTATTGTCCTTTAATCTTGTAAACTCTATCTATCTCTCTATCCATCTATCTATCATCTATCTATCTATCTGTCTATCTGTCTGTCTGTCTGTCTATCTATCTATCTAAAATCTGCTCTATGTTGTGAAGACAGGTGTTTAGACATTATGTTAGAGCACTTCTCGCCCCAACAAGTAACCCGTCCTAAGCCAAGCATCGCTCCCCACCTCGTGTACTTGACGGAGCAGAATTTATAAGTTGGGAAGGCGCAGAATGGGTGGAGCTCAGGCTGGAGGAGGAGGGGCTTGTGTAAGATGAAGACAATGCAGAAACATTAGTGATGGATCCAGCATGGAGAGAGTGTGGTAGCAGCATCTGGAAGACAAGACAAAGTTATCAGAGGTTTTTTGAATGGGCGAGACCAACCGGAAAATGGAGCCAACTATAGTTATATAAATATAAGGCATATCAAAGGTTGGAAAACCACAGACCTTAGGTGATCACCTTAGAGGACGCATATAATCATGCAACAGATGATTATCCTACGTATAGGCCATAACTACCTGCATGGAGTAGGGGTCTTCTGTCTCGCTGTCTCCAGCGGTGGGAGTGGTGCCGGTGTCACTAGACGCATGTGATGAGAGAGAGGAAGAGGAATGCCGTACGGAGCTCAGGACCACCAGGGGACTGTGGGCAGAATACGTGGACAGTCACACTCATAGGTTAGTGCAAACTATCACTAGCATGTGTGCTGATAGCAGCTTGTGATTGTAAATAATTATCAAAGAAGATTATTAAGCTACCATTTATTACTAGCAGATAACATCAGGTATTTGGAGACCTTGCCTGACTTCGACCACATAATTTTTGTCTGCTAATAGTCCTCACTGTATATTGTGGATTCCCATTCTACTTCACTCAACTATGGTAACAGGATCAGGGACCATTTAACATTAGTATACTATATATGAGATATGTGATATACCGGTAGTACTTATCTTCTATTTCTAACATAATTAGTACGCACTACTAAATTATTTCCATCAGACAATTCTTTGGAGAACTTTAGGTGATGGCAAAGGGGAGTACTAGATCAACACATTCTCCCCCTTGGAAAACACTTTCCGCTAGGCTGAACGCATGCCCCGCAAGAATATTCTAAAAACGTGAGCATCTTAATAGTGTCCTTTAAACTAGGCCTGTCAATATAAAAACTAAAAAGATTATTGTATGGTCTTTCTTTTAGTAACACAGAGCCTACTGAGTCAGATGTATGAACTGTACATGGTACCTGTGTCTGTGGAGTAGCCGCAAGCTGTCCGTGCTCACGGGTCCATGAGATAACAGAATGTTACTTCGAGGAATGGGAGGGCAAGAGCTATTTAACTTCTCCAAGGTAGGGAATTCCTAAGGGGCAGAGGATATTGGGTTATAATCCATATACCAGTGTTTCCAAACATGCTAACCGTGATGGCTGAGCTTATGCAGAAGCACAGGCTGGGAGGATGAAAATGCACTAAATGAATGATGTAGAACAAAATCTTGAAGTGCAAGATTTCAAAATGGTCTTGTCAATATAGCAACCAAAGCAATAAGCATTCAACGGGTTGATATCTATATTAACTATTTAAATGAACTATATGTATCAAGCAATATTGGTGGAAAATATCAAATGTGAAGAAAGCGGCAGAAACATTCTGTTGGAGAGTGCTTCCATTAGAATGTTAATTATAAATCTGGCTTTTTAGGGCAGGTTAGGGGTCATATAAAAACCCATCAAGACTGAGAGATATTGATCACGTAATATTCATACTTACTATATAAACTGATTTTTAGCCATGTTTTAATATCAAGACAGAATTCGATGGCACAAGAAGAACCATTTGGCATGTCTACTGTGTCTATTTATTTCTGTAGAATCCTCAAAGCTTATTGGATCTTGTCTTATTATTAGGATAGCATGTTTAAATCTTTACGTTACTTCTTATAACATGTAACAATTAATAAAATGTGTTGGAGATGGATATAAACTGGTACTGGGCAGGGTTGTTTTTAAGTCCATTCAGTTTAGTTTCCTTTGGAGCCAGAAAAAAAGTGGTGACCTAGCCACATGCCTTAATCTTATGGGAAATCTGGCTCTGCGATACAAATAATAAAATCCAGAAGGAATAAATGCTAGAATTTACAATGTAAAGATGTTAGTGTCCTATAACCTGTTTTTCTGTACCTAGAAGCTCTAAACTTTCCCCTAAACAGGACATATCCATGCAATAAATGACCAATCTCCAAAAGGGTGCCTGTTATTGAATAAAACCTTTGCCGATACACAGAGCCAGATATCCCACTTGGCGAAGCAGATAAACAATCAGCTGCCGATCATCTAAAGCACAATAGACTGATTACAGGAGGTATAAACGAAACAAAAGACCCCTCGCCAAAAAAATGCTTTCGGTCCCAACAATAAAACTACAAGGGCAACGATAGCAACTAGAGGGTTTAGGTCAACTTTATCTTGTAAACCTGATAATCTCCAATCCCAATGCTGAACGGCATACAAAAAGGGAAAAAATAATTCTGAACAGGTTCTCAAAATTAAAAGATGTATGAAACAGTCAGCTTTAACCCTACACAAATGAGCATAAATGAGTGTAAAAAAGATTAACATGTCATGCAACTTAACATATAAAGCAGGGATGTGGATCTAGAAGGTGGGTGGGAGCAATATTACAGAAGAAGAACATTCCTCCATTCTCAAAGAAGGTACAGCCTTTACCTGGTACAGACTAGAACGCATAACCTGGAACTGATCCACCAACTTCTTGTGTAGAGGTCGCATCTCGGGGTGCACACATCTTTCATGTACCGCCAGACCCACACCTAACACATGTACCTGTAAATCAAGTGAAAGACATGTATGATACATGATTCCTTATTACACACTGCCTGACACACGGCAGGAGTACTCACACAGTTCAAGAAACATACGCTCCACTTCCAAGGTCAGCCTCACACACAATACAAGTGTCAAAGGGCCTATTTAACACATTGTGTGTACAGTCAGTTACACACCATATCTGAAATGTGCATACTGTCCTCAAATTGATGTTAACAGTACATTTTATTCTCAGGCAGAACTAGCCAAACTCCTAACATATGTACCTGAAAAACACACAGAACATGTGTGCATCACACACCTATTTTGTACAGTCATACTTGTGTCACACAGGCACATGAAACATACAACCCTGGTTTTAAGACCTGTATGGATCTCAAAATCCCAGCTGAGCTGGAAAGCCGGGGATCAGAGTAACACCCGGCATTTTTCCTCTGTCCTAAAACAATTAGTTTTTATGGTGTAGGCAAGGACCACAAAGGATATTTTAGAGCAACTCCCACAACAACAACCATAGACAATTTCCCCACAAGCCTACCAGAGCTGACTTAATACAAGGCACCGGCCTCCAAACACACGCTTGTACCTGCTCCTGCATGAGTTCCTTTAGTTGGCTGATCTTGTCAGCATCTTCAGGGTGCTGCGTGATGTACTCCTTGTCAAAGAATGCCTTGAGACAGAAGGTGCAGAAACATTAGTCAAGGGAATGTTTGCATGGGCACATTTAGCAAAGGGTTAAAAATTAATACATGGAGAAGTTGAACTTTAAAACAGGACCACGCTAGCTACTTGGCCAACATGAATCCCTATATCTGACATTACTCTTTATAGTATTTCTTTTGTATTTAAGCTCATTCCATCATACCTCCTTTGTCTAACCTTGCATTTTCATTCACTTTTAGTTTCCTATGCTTAGTTCTGTCTCTTTCTCTAACTTTTCTTTGCTTTGCTGTTCTCCTTGCTCATCCCCGTTTAATTTCCTCATTCATTCACAGTAGATTCTCTTACTTCCTGATAGCGCGTGATGCCCCCATTCACGGCGGCGTCTATGACTCCATTCAGGCACATGCTGAGCAAATTGATGTTCCCATGTAGATTGTGGTGCTGGTACTGCGTGATCAGTGCACGAAGCTCCTGTGTCTTGTTACCCAGAACCTGCAGTGCGTTCTCCAGAGGGCTGACCTCCACCTGCGAGGCATGCCAAAGCAAGGATATCCATCATCCATTATCCATCATCCATCAATATATTCATGATCCCTCTTTAGACTGTTACAAAACAATCATGAAGACCCATCGTACGACATGCAACCTCTAAATATTTTGCATTCACTAACTCTACAGACTCATATACATTACCAGTTCTCTCTTCTGTACTTCGAACCAGCAGGAAATTCCAGGAAGGCTGTGAGACAGAGTGAGAGTGCTGCGCTCTATCCACAGACTCTGAGAGGAAGAGACAGATAACATCAATATGCTTCTACTTTGGGAAGGGACACAGTATGAGAATGTGGAACTGCAGGAATTCTACATATCTCTATCTAGCTGCTCATATACTGCGCCGACCTGTTATGATGGTTTATTAGAGCTGTTAATAAACAAAAGATCCATATCCTGCTCCTGCCAGCCAATGTGAGCTCCTTTTTTGAGTTTGATAAAGCTATCCTCCATCTGATATTTCTAGAGTGAAATTCTGTATTCCAGAATTCCAGATTTCTTCTATTAGATTGCTTTTCTATACTTTATAGACATTTTCTATCTACTGAGATTGTAAGAATGCTGTTTAACATTATTTTGCGAACCTTAAACTCGTTGTCCTTATGCCGTGGTCCACGGTGAAACGGCCGGTCATATCGGAACCTGCGTACGTTGTTCACTCTGTAGAAGCTCTTAATTCTTTCAGGAACTTGGTCCATTTGCAATACCCTTGGGGTATCAGGGAGGGGGGTTACTGCGTAGATCTGCAAGTCTGTGCGCAGCATTGTCAGGGACCAATCCAAAATATAATAGTAAATATGTCCTGACCCTAGTTCTAAATTGCATCTAGGGTAAAGTACAATAGTCAGCTTTCACATAACGCACCTCTGAAACACCTCACTGCTACCTGTTCTGAAACTAGATATAAATGTGGTGCATGCACACATTCATACAGCGAAGGATACATTGGGAGTCACTCTGCAATATGGTGTCATCGGGATGGTTGAGATGTTGCATCGCAATAGCCTGTGGGAACTCGCTCAGCATCCTCTGCTGAAATGCCTCCAGTCGCTCGTAATCATGACCCCTGCAGACAAATTCCTTGTTCTGCCAAAAGGAGATTCATTACATGAGAGGGTGAGTTAACAGAACAACACTTTGCAGGTAGGCGAAGTCATGAAATGACATAGTATGGATGGAGGAGATATTAATGGCGGCACTGTAAAGGGAATGGAGTAACACTGGAGATTAAAAGAATGCCACTGTATAGGGTTAAAGGCATGGTATTCATTAGAAGATGCACTACATGGGGATGACAGGATGTCTAGAAAGGTGAGTTAAATGATGGTGAGGTGGGCATGGAGGAAGGGCCCAAAATGTTTGTGAATGTGCTTTGACTTAAAAATATATGTTGGAGGCAGTGTTCGTCTATGCAGTAGTCCCTGTGATGTTGTATTTCTTGGGGTTTTTGTACATGGTGTGTACAGGGTGTTAATTATGAAGAGGCAAATGGGTTTGCTATGGAAGATTTGGACAGAAATAATGGCTGAAAAGAGACTGAAAAGAAATGGTATTCCTTGTTGGATCCACAACGTTTGGTGCAAGATTAAGGGTAGAGGTTTTTTGGCATTTTCAATGGAATGCCTAGGGAGGTGATACATAAAAAATTATTCTTGTAAGATGTCTCAAAAGTAGCTCACAATTGTAAAATGCATGGAATTGCCCTACCAGCAGGAGCATCCTATTCATTGCCCAATCTTCAAACTAGAAAGACTTTTTTTATAAATAACCCACATAGGATGATACCCACATGAGTATGTGATAAACAAGGATCCCAAGGATCTAACTATAATTAAGGTTCAATTATTTGCCTTGGGGAAATGCCAAGCAATATTGGGTACACGAGGGCACAAGGAAACCAGTACAGGGTGAGCAGGGATACAACACTAGGGCAGATTTCCTATTAGGCCATCTAGGCATGTTTTAAGGGGTGGCACAAGTGCCATTTCTGGTACATCCAGGAGGGTCCTCCTAGATGAGCAAGAACACAAACTTAGCACGGGAATGAAGTCGAGGATTGGACATCTTCTTACCCTCAAGAAGAAAGGAAACTTCTTTCCATAAAATCCCACTCTGAAAAACTCCGGCTCCAGCCTCTGTTGGTCCATAATATGGTCATAAAAGGAGGCCTCCATTTTCTAAATAAGTGAGTGAGAGACAGAAAAAAAAGATTAGACAAATAATGAATATATGATGCAGAGGCATTGGGCAGCGAGACAGCACACAGTCCAGAGACAGTACAAAGAACACACTGGATACTGAAACACAACATGTAGACAGACCGCTAGTAAGTTATCTTACCAGGATCCAGCTCAGACTTTGGTAATCATACAGTTTCTCATACTGAGCAGCAAGCTCCCTGCATAGAGGAATTGCAAACTCCCAGCACTGAGATGGAAGACATAAAAAAGCAAGAGATGTTAAAGTCATATATATATCCATATATTTATATCTATCTATCTATCTATCTATCTATCTATCTATCTATCTATCTATATATATCCTATATACTATATATATAGATATATATATGGGTCAGTCATGACGTATTCCGGAATCTGAAAGCACAGATGCCCCCATTCACACACATATACAAATACACACCTTGCCCTTGTTGAAGTAGTGAATGATTTTGCGGCTGAGTCCTTCCTTTCGCTGCCACTCACTCTGCGCAGGGTAGTTGAGGAGCTCACGTAGGGAGCGATCCTCCCAATGCAATAACTCCCAGTAGAGGAGCAGAGTGAATGCGGCCTCTGGGGGAGAGAAGTGGGAGGCGAGGGGCAAAAAAGTAATGAAAAAAACATGGAATGGGGACACAACTTCTAATGAGTCCAAGTACCTCCTTTCATACATGTTGTGTGTATATACCTGACTAGTTACTATTATTACTATTATTATTACTAGTTATTATACCAAGAACCTGTATAGTTGTCTTACTGTATATATCCATATAAACTTTTCCTTTATAGTACATATGAACATCTGCCTCCCTGTCTGAATGCCCCAGTCCCAAATATGAGTGGATTTGAATGTAAGTGGAGAGAAATAATAAAGACCAAGAGGATAACAGGCAGATTAGATTGGCCAAATGACGAGGTGAAATACCTTTAAATTATTTTTCTATTGTACGCACCTGCACACTTCTCCTCCTTTAGGTACTTGTTACTGGGCACGTACCTGTATAGCTTTCCGCCTGCAGATGCATGTCACATAGCTTATGAATGTATCTGACGTACATCTCTTCTTTATTTATTTCCGATTTGTAGAAATTCTGTGTAAGTGATAAAGTAGCTTATGACTGATGCACCGCAACATGTATACATATATAAACACCTGTATTTATACAGATCCATACAAATAGATAGGTAACATTCTTCGTCCTTACCATGAGATTAACTGTACAGCCAACTTTCTTGTTTTCTGTCTCTTCGCCTTTCATACAGTCCCTAAAATACAACATATGTAAGATATTCCAGGGGTTTATTCCCCAACACCTGTTCTCCTGTCTATCCTCTGGTTCTCTACCCCTGAACTGTCACTCAGTTGACCTTAGTAAATGCCCAGGTTTTTATTTCTCATTAAAGTTGTTTGAGTTTCTACAAAGTGAGCAACTGCAGGTGTCAATTCAAACGTCAATTAATCAACCCCTTAATCTATATTCTGCAGCTGGATCTATGGAGACAATAGTCAGTTTCCCCAGTAATTTATAAGGCTTTATCCCTCTTCTAAAGAACTGTTATAGGTATAAATCTCACAGTTTACCTCTGTCCTCCTTTCCATTTTTGGATCCCCAAATGGATTTCAATCAGCAGTTCCATTGGTGCTACGTATCTCCACTGTTTATATAACTTACCACAACAACCCAGTAACATCTATTTTAAAATTTTTTAAATATTTTAATCACTGTAATACGTACACTTTCTTTATATGTTGTATGTATTGTACTGTATGAGATGTTAATACATTAATGACATGTAGTGTATGCATTGTTATATGTTATGTACAGACTGGCAGTTCTACTGTACGCACATCTTACCTGTAGTCCAGAAGTCTCTCCATCAGGCGTGTAACTGACGTCACAAACGAGGCTCCTGGTTCTCTCCATGTCTCCTGCTCAATCTTCTCCAGCAGGCTGAGGATAGAAGTGAAAATCAGACATTCACAGACATGTTGACAGGTGAACAATTCAGATAAATAGACAGCGGAACAAACAAACAAAGTCACCACAAGACAAGTGGAAAAGAACCAGACCATAAGTAGAAAAACACAGCTCAATGAGAAGCATGCATTCAATAAAGGAGGCAGTCAAATGGTTGGCAATCCTCATGAAGGAGCCATCTGGACCAGTGGTGCTCTAGTGGTGAGGACTAGTTGACATTTAGTTTCAAGAGATCACAGGGTTTTACCAGAACTTGGAGAAACTTGGAGAAACAAGCTCAGTGTCCTATCCTATCCAGGTCTCATAGGCTTAATTTAACATATGTAACTGCTACAGAGATTGAATGACAACACAATAAACAATGGATCTAAGTGCCCAAGAATGTCTCTTTTTATATAAAACATTGTATCCAGAAACCCATCATACTAGAGTATAAGAGAGTATAAAGGCACACAGCAGGTCGAGAGGCTACTAGAGAAAGGTGGTGGGATAAATATCTGGAGACAGAGAGGGTGCGAGAGACAAACACAGGGAAAGGGGAAGAGACATCCGCAGAAAAAGACAATAAAACCAAGGGTTACATGTATATGCGCACTGGAAACATTCACAGTCAGTATATAGGTACATAAGGCATGCTTATATCAAAACACAACACATAACACATTTACGCACTGCATTAATACAATATGACATATATACCATTCAGCCTTACCTTGGGTATGGACCAAACAGCTGAGAGCTGCTCCCGGCAGCGAGAAGGGGGCACAAATACAGAAACAATCATAATGCTGGCCCCCCATCACCTGAATCAAAGTGCAGCACTCTGCTATATCACTGCACTTTAGAACAATATACTGCGACACTACACCACACTCAGCTATGCCACTGTGCACTGCACTCTATACACCATCACATTGTTTCACACCACTGACGCCAAAGTATTTCTCACACTCATACACAGTAGTGCTTTCTACATCATTGTACTATATACTGCATACGTTACCCATCGATCTACCCCACACTCTACACACTATATGGCATTACCACCCACCTTGAACTACCTGGGACATCTGCCCTTCATGTCACCTGAAAGTTACAGTCCTACTCTACAGAAAGCTACAGTACTGCCGCCTACTACACTGCAATGTGCGATCAGGGTACCTGTACTAACGTCACTCGCAGTTTTGAATTGTATATATAAAAAAGGTTTGGCCCCAAAAATACATATTCCTAGGCTGTACACCACTACTGTAAGAACATAGTCTAGTACTCAATGCTGACTTTGAGCAATACAAGTATACCACCTTATACCACCTTGTTACATCATGATACACATTGCTCCAAAGTGCAAGCTACTGCGTTATATGTTATACCACTTACTACCACTCACTTACTACACAATAAGACTGAAACAAAGGCCGTAAACCGAAGGTCAACCGATACTTACAGAAGACTGAAGAGCTCTCGGTAATTTTCATCTCCTTTTCCCTCGGAGACCAAAGTGTCCAGCTTATCAATGAGTTCAGCCTCCACCTACAGGGAAACAGCACTGTGATTGGGAGCGGCGCAGACAAAGTGGAGCTTCCAAGGAACTGTAGGCTTTGGGTGTAGCGTAAGATGCACAATTTTCTTCTTCCCAAAAGGTGGGATACCAAATCTCAAACGCACACAGATCTACTGTGCACCTATATAAACTATATATATATATATATACCATATACACCTTGGATGGCAGCATTTCTATGCATCCCATTGCTTTACTGTGGTTGCTTTACGTGATGTGTATATGGAGGGATCACCCACCTATAGACTAAAGGTACTGGGTCTTTCCAGTGATTTGCACCTACCGCTCAAATAATTTGGCCCAAGCTTCCATGGTGCGTGTGTATTTAGGTTGAATACATATTCCCCTCCTGTGGTAGTCTGTTTCCACATTGCCTGTCTGTATGTATAACTGTCTATGTATTTGTGTTGTCAATACATGATCTATGTGTAGGCATGTCTAGGGATCAAATAAATGTTCTTGACACCTATGGGTCTCACCTGCTTAAAGTTACCATTGCGCCTTTGTTCACAATCCATCATGTCATGGAATATGGGGATCATTATATTTCGTACTTCTGGCTGAGGAACCAGAGACACCCCCAGGAAGGGACCAATCATTCCTGGGATAAAGTGATATTTGTGCTCTCCTGGAACATAAAAATGGAGTGGACTGGTTTTAAAAGGACAACCAAGAATCACAAGAGCAATAACAGCAAGATAAAAGAAAGGGAAGAGCAAAGGCGTGGACTACACGGTCACCTACCCAGGTTCTGCCACATGTTGAATAGTTCATATGTCATCATTACCCTCATGTCTCCATACCTAAAAAACAAACACGTCAATGTGACATAGGTAATATTCCGGATAATTGACCTTGTAGTGCCCGTAGGGGTTTGGCTCTACTCACTTATCCAGGATCCGTCTTCTCTTGCCAGCAGCAAAGTTCTCTAGCTGCAGGCTGGGCTGGTTTATGAACAGAACAGCCAAACTAAAGTAAGAGTTCCACACCTGCGGAAGGAGAATAAGGGATGGGACATGATAAAATGGAGTGCATGAAAACATGTGCAGGCATGAGATGAATGAGTGTCATATCTGTATTATATAGAAGTATGAGCAAAGAATAAAACAATTTATAAACAATACATACATTTGATTCTTTACAATGATTTAAGTAGAAACAAAAACCCAAAGCATGATGGGGTATTATCTGCAATGTGTTTGGTAATTAGATAAGCAGCTTTTAATATAATAATAATAATAATAATAATAATATTTTGGGGACTGTCTGACATCTGAGAGGAGTTACCTTGAAATCAAAGTCCCCTTCACAAAAATTCTTGTGCACCGCAGGTGAAACGTATTGAATAGTAGTCACAATGATGCTGAACACAGAAAGAAAGAATATTTTAAGTATATATGTCTAGATATATACAGAGTGTAGACCGCACAAGGATGTGTGTCTATGTGTATATACAGCCTGGCGGTTCTCCTTTTGGTAAATAAGGTGCTTGATCTCTATAGATCCTATTAATCATCATTATTGGAGACTGGAGGGGGATAAGGAGAGTTCACCAATAGTGGTTCGTGGGGGCTTGATAGAGGATCAATGGCATACATACAGGGGCCAGAACATATGCAAAGGTGGCCAGAATCCCAACGGTGGACAGGCAGACCCTCTACTGCATATCTGTTACTAAGGCCATGGAGCTATGACACCTTACCCAAGTACCATGACAAATGGTGAAAGATCTCTGGCTTAAAGCCACTGATCCCCTGATTCCCTTGCTAGGTGGGCCTTAACCCCCACTTTTACCAAACAGGAATGCAAACTTGTAGGGGGGCAAAAAAGCATCACACATAGGCGGCCTTTCTGCAGTTTAAGTTTAGTTTTGACTGCCTGGGCTACTCTGATAAGATGCTAGCAGCACACACTGTGTGTATACACATGTGTTTTTACGGGTTGTAGTATTCTGTGCTGTGTTATGACGATGGGTGTCCAGCTCTCGAAGAAAGTCTCACTTGCTGGCGAGGAGTCTCATAACCGTCCAGTCTGGGGGGAAGACGCTCAACTTCAGCAAATTCCGAAAGACACAAAAAATTTTCAGCAGGAATTCCTGGATGATGGATAATCGGACCGTTAACAACAATACATTTCATACCCCACAAATGTATCAATCTGCCCCTATAGCCAGCCTTCCACTTGTCCGCACGTTACCCCATCTGCTTACCTTTAACTCTTCCTTGCTCTGGAAGTTGTGCAGTAGATGCTGGTAATGTGTATCTGACATCAGACGGAGCAAAGACAGGAGACAAGAAACATACTCCCCCTGACGGGGGCATTTAATCAGAACAAGAACACTACGGTGGTGGTGGTGGTAGAGGGGGTGTTTGATGAGGTCACAAATGTGTGAATTATGATGCACAATTTGACTATTTATCAAGTGAAGATATCAACTACTCTGATGATAAAACTATTTTCCAAAACCCATTATCACATATATGTTTTTGACAATACCCGCAGTTAAGTAAAGGATCACTGGTTTGTTTAATTCGTAACTAAACTAACTAAAGAGTGTTTTCACCACTTGATAAATATACATGTTTTATATTCTTATCCACAATCCTGTCAACTATGTATTACAATTAATTTAACAATATAAGTAGTATTTCATCTATAAATATGCCACATATACATTCACACAAAAATATGCCTGCTGCAGAATAATAATTTTATTGTAGCTGGAACTTCCCCTCCAGAAGGGTTCTACACACTATTGACACTGAATGATGAGCACAAAAAGAAACTTGTATGTCTCGGCATGGATCTGCCAGGCTTCTCTATTGGTGTAGAGGGAAGTGTGTTGTGGCTTGTGCCTTCAACGTCCAGGAGATGTACCACAC
Source organism: Spea multiplicata (assembly GCA_009364415.1). Classification (NCBI taxonomy): domain Eukaryota; kingdom Metazoa; phylum Chordata; class Amphibia; order Anura; family Pelobatidae; genus Spea; species Spea multiplicata. The sequence continues at coordinate 31,091,917 of VKOC01000004.1, forward strand.
ATACCCACAAGACTGATATGAAAAGTGTGATGGGATTGTCTGGGAAGGGTTAGAGAGAAGAAGTGATTGTTAGTTACTAACAGTTATCTCCGCTGTACACTGTGGGCACCGCTGGCCTCTTACCGCCTCCTGGGCCTGAGATTTACTCATGATAATGAGCAGGGTTTGAAGCAGCACATCTAGAAGACTCTCTTGCAGCATCTGTACCTCCTCTCCTACATCCACCTCCTGCCGGGAAGACAGAGCGTCACCAGCAGCATCCATGGACCGCTACAGTTGGGTGCAGGCTGAGCCCACACCGATCTCAATGTAAGTTTTATTTATATATATATATAGTTTTGTATGGGAACAAGTGACAACACTACACGGAATAAGGCTTATGTGTAATTCTAAGTATAATTTAAGCTTGTTATTCTTGGCATTACCCATCATACTATTGATGATAACATGGATAATACACTGTATTAAAACCACTGGATAAGAATGTTGATATATTTACAGTTTGGTTTCAGTGATAAAAGTTTTTATACGCAGGCCTTATTCTCACCGCAGAGTTGCTCTTGATGATGGAGAAGATGCTGCTGAGAATTCCCGAGCAAACTAGGAGCTCCTTCTGCTGCCGGAGGTGCAAGTGGATGTGATGCAGGACCACGGGCAGAAGGATCCTACGAGCATCTGCAGGCAAAGTAACATCTGCTTACACAATGCAGTGTTCTGCATCTGACACTTACTTGGCAAACACTGCTTACCTTATGTAGTGTAGGTAGGTTGCCACTATTTGTATGCGCTAGCACACACTACATGGCACCTGTTGGCTAAGAGGCACCTGGTCCAGCTCTATTTATATGCTGGTGGGTCAAAGCTTACAAAACCAATGATAGTAGGTGGAGACCTGTGGCCCCAAAAGCTCCCTATAATTGTACAGCCCAATATACACTACCATTTCATAACCTGCACAAACTGCATGACACAGAGTACAGCGCCCCCACCTGGGTATGTGAAGAGCCGGCAATCCACGGTGCGGCCAATAGCCTGAAGCTTCACCACGTCCATAGATTGTCCCAAGTGCAAGGTGCTGGGCAGACTGCTGAGGGTACCACGTACAAACTCTGCCACCTCATTCACAGAGAACATGGGCAACAACTCCTCAAAGATTGCCGGGAAGGAGCTGAGAAGGGCAGCCTGCAAGATGGCAGACATTATCAACACACAGCCAGCAATATGCAACACACAGCCCTGCAGTAGCGTGAACTACCTTTCCTTCCTCCTGTCTGACCACTTATCCCCACCAGGCACCAGGTCTGTATGTGTTTCTGAACATGCAGTTATAGCGTCTGTGCTAAGCTTAATAGCCTGAATTCTCAAGGTCACCATAAACTGGTTAATTAACACATATTATGAGCACAGAAATCAGATTTAATGTCAGATGGTAGTCAATGGGAGCCATCTAGTTTCTACCTGCTGGAACATCTGGTCTCATCTCATATTCAGGATAGTTTTATGACTACCCCATACATTAAATTTACTGTATCAATGTATCATCTGCTGGAAGACTGTTCCACCTACCAGGAACCCCCTCAGTGAAGAAACACTTTCTTTCTTTCTACTATGTCCTCTCCTAAAAAATGTGTCCCCTTCATATATGTATTTATTATTCATTATATATTCATATAATACTCACACCGTGCCACGCTGAGGTCATTTTTATATTACTCTGTAAAACATGCACTATTTTAGTAGCCTGTCTATACTTGCAGGTCTTATTTGGCTTTCCATCCACATGGCCAACCATTCTACATCCCACCCTTCAATACAAGGATTCCATTGGGAACCCACATCATATCCATGTGCCATGTCTTGACACAAAGCCCAAATGTTCTGGGTTTAATACAGCATTCTAACATCATACCTATTATTGTTTAGCGCCAAATTGTGACCAAAAAAAATCTCCAATTTTATATTTTCATAGCAGTAATAAAATCATAATTACCGGTAAATTCATCCACTAATTACTCAAAATAACTATGCTCTGGATTTTTAATTATTCAGGTACATTTTTCCATACGTAGTTAAAGTATTTTATTTAAATTTACCGTGCTCAGTACTAAAAATATTATTAGCATAACATATATATTGTTACACGCTTCACCAGATTGCTTACTAAATTAAACATGATGACAACAAACTTACCTGGCAAAAAGAAGGTGGAATATTATTAATAATAATGAGTATTAAATGATTAATAGCACCCAAAAATGAGAAAATCATGATCATGCAAATAAAATGCCAAAATAAACTCGTTGGTGACTCTTGTTGTCATCCACAAGAGACCCATATACTGGAGTCTAAAGAGTATCTAAACCTTACAAATCAGAACCCACGCTCTTCACTGAGTGGTTCCTCGTCTCGAAAACTTACAAAGTAGGTGTTGTGATGAGTTGTGAAACGTGTTTAAGGGTTTAATTGGCTTCTTTTGTCCTTCTGGGTTTATTTCCATAATTCTTAAGCACACTGTACCACAATCGACCATCATTAGAAATCCAGGGTTACCCACCACAGGACACCACGTATTTTTGGAACATGGGACCCCCAAAATGCTTACTACAGAGGGTCTGCCTCATTCCTCTGATTTATATGACGGTTTACATCTCCCCCTGACTGTCTCTCTCTCTGTTTGTGCTTGTAAAAGATTATTTTAACGTTAATCTGTATGATGCGCCAAAAAGAGACCATAATGTTCTTATAACCTACAAAGTGTTGCTTTCTTTGTTCGAGTAAAACAACTTTTATAGGCATAGCGGAGTGAACTTCTAATTGGCACTGCCATGGCAACATGACAGCAGCATCTCTGTCCTTGAAATTACGGCAGATAAAGAGTACATTCTCCAAAGGAAGGGTATTCAGGGTTATTTAGATACATGTAGGAAAGGGGACATCAATTCTAATAAAATAACTGGAAAGTTTTCCACTGCAGTGAAAGAACGTTCTAAACACAGAATAGAACACAGAATGTAAATGTATACCAAGGGGAACAACAACACAATGTTTACAAACAATATATTTAGCCATTATTATATAGAAATTATCAGCTAATCGTATGCCTATTTAATGCATAATTTGGTAATTTATAAAGGTAATACGCTAGAAAATATATAGAAGTGAGATGTCTCTATATCATCAGCTATTAAATGCAAAAAGAAAAATATAAATGTAAAAGACAAATGTGTCCACAAGTCCCTGATTATAATTTATTATAATTTATTGTTTTATATAGCGCCATCAAATTCAGTAGCGCTGATTGATGTCACAGTGTCATATGCCGATATGGAAGGCTAAAGGCTATACAACTTAGGAATAAAACTGGGAGTTGGTATGAAAATGTCAGCTTCAGTTCCTTTATATCACTATAAATTCAGAATGGCCAGCCCCAGTACGAGTCTCCAGGAAGGGACACCCAAACTGGGCCTGCAAGGTTCATATGGGGAATGAAGAAAGAACTAGCTGAACCGCCCTTAAAGGAGAAACCTGCCGGGGTTGGTTATTCATAAGAATTCCGTAACTTGAAGCACTGGAACAATTACAATCGTATAAATAAGATAAAACAATATAGATGAGTAAAGGGCCTTGAAGTTTGGTTCCTATTGAAGGCTCACTGGAGTTGAGCCCAGTAGTTACAGTGATAGCGCTGGGCGCTTATGGAGTTCTTCTGTAAGCCTCCCACTTGTGGAGTCTGGCAAGTGAAAGCAGCTAATCGTGACTTTGTAAAAAAAAAAAAAAAAATCAGGATTTAGGGAAGAGACTCTTCTGAGTTTTTCAATCAAAACACATTTATCACCACATGCAAATTATTTCAGGTTTCGGAATCTGTGTTAGAATTGTGACAATGCTATGGACAATAAGGGGATTGACAGGTTTAGGGAAGTGGTGAGCAAACAGGGTATAATGAGCAATAAAATGTAAATTGGTAGACTGTAGAAAACAAGTGTAATGGTCACAGAGATGCATTGTGGAGGAGGATATGATATGCGATATTCACAAGGCAATGCAATATGGGTTGGCATTATTACCCACGGTGCTTAAATGGGTCACAGTAGGTATGGAAGGTTAAATAACAATTTAATGAATGGAAAGGAATAACAGGAGAACTTTTCAGTACTAAGGGAATGTGCACTGAACCCACGTTCAATAGACTGTGGATTGCAGTAGAGGTTTCAGTGATCGGTGCTAAAACATTTTAGAATGGATGTAGTGGTTTCAGTGAAAGACCGGAAGTGCAGTGAGATTTTCTTGTGGGTAAAGGGCCTCTACTTACAAAGCAGACTGTGGGTGAGTTTGAAGAGCCCCCAGTGTTTTGAGAGCCAGAATCTCCTGTTCCGCTCACCTGTCCTCCAGCCGCAGTGGGCTTTAAATTTAAAAAAAGGATGGGGTTTGGACAAGAAAGGGAGGTAGAAGGAGAAGCAGAGGGAATAAGAGGGTTGGAGAGCACAGGTGAAGCACAGATAATGGAGAAAGACTAAATCATTGAGGCAAGTCTGGATAGAGAAAAGCAAAAGTGAATGGGGCAGGTGCCTCCCATTGCATCCATTAATAAAGCTCTCACCCCAAGCAGTACATTTGACAGATGTCAGTATGCTCTTCCCTGCATCCTACTGAGATTCCATTTCTCTAGTATGCCAGGTGTAGCATTCTTCCTACTCACCTGTGTAAATAGCAGAGTGTCTGAGCTGCGTGTGTCTAGGCTCAGGACAAAACGCATGGACTGGAAAAGCTCATGGATGCTGCAACGGAACTGTTCCTCCTCCAGGCCTCCAGTGGAGCGCGCAAAAAGCAGGCGTGACTGGATGATGAACTTAAAGAGATTCTCCAAAGCCTGGGGCATAAGGTGCAGGAAATTAGATATTAGATGAACTAGAAAACAAGACATGAGATCCCTTATGCTCAACATCTCCCCAACACTGAAGCACTCAGTTTCATGCATACCCTCATTGCCTCTTGGATGTGGTCTTGTCTAACAAGTTCAGCAGAACGTTCCATGTACCACTTCAAGCAGCGAATCAGCTCCCTGAAAGATAAAGAACATGTTGTCCTTCAAACTGACTGCCTTTGCATTGGTTCTACCCACATCCTATTAATGCAATTCAGTATTCTAAAACTCCCTCATATTACCTCTTTACCTCTTATCAATTCAGTCTTAATCCACTCTTCTTTGATGAGTAATGCAAGCCACGTATCTCATTGAAAGGACATCTTTTCCCACCCAACCTATGCCCCTGCCCCTGCATGTCTTACTTGTACTGGTACTGGTACTGTGTTATTCACTAAGCCCATAGCTATAGTCCATTACTGATACGATTAGAATATAATGGAAATGAACTAGTTGGCATTGATCATGCTTCTTACTGCCCTCCAGCACCCTATTATATACGTACCTGTATGCAAGGGCCCCAGCAAAGTGTTTCTGTATATAAGTGTCTAGAACTGGTCGGAAATGGTAATATTTGCTCTCCCTCAAGAGATTGATGATGAAAACCTGGGTACACACCATAAAATCAAACATATTTTGTAAGGCTCTAGATAAACCAGTGATTTTCATAAGCATCATCCTCTGCAAATCATAGAAACTTTGTAGAGTATAGTTGTACATGGACTAAAATATCAGGGAACTCTTCCCTTCACTTTACTCATTGATTTCAATGCATACACCGCTTCCTGATCAATTTTAAGATAAAATGCTCTATAACTGTGTAGTTAAAGACAATGTATGACATGTGCAAACCAGAGAGCATGTATGTAAAAAGGAAAGGTAGTGTTCATGGTATAAGCTAGTGCCCTTAGTAAATATAGGAGGCATGTTCTCACCAGTGATTGGAAGACAAGCAGACCATACTTCTCTGTGTTATCATCCAGGATGACAAACAACGTGTCCAGGATATCCTGTAAAAACTGAAAAGGCCAAAGGTCTGAGTGCTGGCAGCTCAAAAGAGTCACCTACGATAGCCCATGGTTGTTCATCGAACTCTACGAATATATAGCTGTTCTCCTAACTACCACATTCTAGGGTCTTTAATTCCACTGCTAAATAGCAAGACTACCTCATCTTCTGTCACCTTCATCAGACACTTTCCTTACTACTGCGAAGCAGGTGATCTTCTTATAATTACAATGGCGTGTATGGCCCTCTGCTAACTAGACTAAACTCCACCGCATATCCTCTCTCCAAACAAAGAGAAGGACATCAGTGTACGACTGAAATGTATTACACGGTGCCTTCTTCAATGGCTTTTCAACCAAAAAAATGCTATTTGTCTTCTGACAAATTAGGGGTTTTCTCCCAAGCCCACTCGTGGAAGACTATTTTCATTACTTGAACTATTATGCAATTTCCCATGATAATACTTTGGTTTGCTCATAAAATATATATATCAAACACTGGTATGCTCTAATTTGTCATGACCCAGAATCATCAGAATATGGACAAGTGTAGAGGTACACTCATTTCTACTGATCGATACCTTTACAATCTCTTCTCCGCTCACGTGCCGCAGACGCCCAAGAATATCCATCACGCGATCTGGGTAGGCCTTCCACTTCAAGAGAGCCAGGAGGTCAACTGGAGTTGGAGTGAGGTGGGAATGAAAAGGGAAGAACAGAGAGGGGGAAATAAGTGGGCTTGTGCTTGTAGAGTTTATTTGTGCTTCGTGGCATACAGTGTTGTTACTGTGACGTAGCTTTGTGCATGAAGTGCTGCAGTGTAAGTCTTATTAAGAGGCTAATGGCATTCCTACTATTGTCTTCCCGTTGGAAAGGAGTTTGGCAGATTGTGTAGAGCTTCTTAAATGGAACAAAACATTCTGATTGAGCGTGGCGAAAGAGAGGTTTCTGGGTTAATGTGTGTAGTATATTTTAATGCATTACCATTCTGAGTGAGCTTTGTGGAGGAGAGCTGAGTTGAGATACAAAAGGTCTCTTTGGGGCTGCGCTGGAAGATCAGACTGGACGGGATGTTGGGGCAGCCGCTAAGGTCATCCTTGCAGCAAGGAAGTCCCAAGTACAAGGCGTGGTTATTGAAAGTGCTGTTCTCATCACACTGCAGAGACAAATGTGTTTGTTTATGAGGCCACAGACAGGAACTCATAAAACTAATGAGTTTTTGCAATAAAGAGACAAAAAACAATTACCTTATACACATAGAGCTCATGGATGTCATCAGACAGAGTGGTCCCATCGTCCCTCATGAGAGGTGTGAAAGAGAATCCAAAGAGTTTTTTCTCCCCTTTATCCTTTGCTACATTGTTGCAAAAATAAGTGATAAGACATGTTATGACAGTTGCAGCAAACCTGTGACACTGTGACAGTGGGCAATGAACATGTCTGCAGTGAGACGAGCAATGTGAAGTGATGTGTAATCCTGTTGTGTTCTGTAGTGTAATTGTAACCATATTCACATACTGGAGCAGTGTCTGAACTCGAAGCGCAAATGAGATCCACGGAATCTGTCGATTGGGATCGGTAGTTTGATGAGCTCCCCCCAGCGAGGACTGTTATTGTGATATAGGACGAAGGAGTGATACTGACTTCGAGGGGGTTCTCCCGTACCCAGACTCACACAGTCCTAGGGGAGCAAAGGACACGTATATTAACACGTATATTAGTTCTTGTGTCTCTCCCACTGACACCTCATCTCTAAATCCTGTAAGAATTAGGGACAATCCAATCCCAACAAAGTCACTGCTGAATTTATGATAATAGCTTTTTATAAAACTTGCCTATCTGAGATACTCCCTCTCTACTGCACATACCTTTCTAGGATAGCTCTGGTCCCCACTACCAATCCACACAGGGCCGGCCCTGCTATGAAGCAGAGTGGGGCAATTTCACCAGGCGGCACTTTTGGATGCTTTTGGACGCCGCAGCCTATTAGCTATTATTAACTTGCATGCGGTCTTCGGGTCTTTGGACCTAATGCACGCTGCGCAGAGAACGTGGTGACATCAGGCGTCACGTCAGCACTCACTCGGAGTGAAGGGGGACAGCATTTCACACTTCGCCCCAGGCAGCACAATGTCTTGGGCCAGCTTGTCCTATCAGATCTGCTTGTCCTATTAGAAACCGGCTATCTCTTCGCCAATGACTCTTCCTATCAGATGTTCCATTACATAAGTTATGGTGGTTAAAGGGGATGTAAAACCCTTCCACTTAGAATTAAACGGGTAGCTGAAGCATTATTAACCATTCATCTACTGATACCAGACAAGTCAGAAGGCTTGTTTTCTCCTCAGAAATGTCATTGTGCTGCCACAACCACAAGGGATTCTGGGTAGGCACATGCAAATAAGGTCAACAATAATCACCTTTTGCCTCTATATCCACTTTGTACATGGATCCCTTGAAAGCAATTGCCCGCTGTACAAGACAACCTTTAGACAAAACTCGGATGTTCAAAATTCACATTGTTTAACGTGACTCGGATCCTTTGTGTCTACACGGATTTCCACTCAGTTGACTGACTGCGAGATGGGTTTTTTTCCTTTCTCCATGGTTTTTTATCTGCTTTGCTTAGCATCTTTTAGATCCTCTCCATATTTATAAGTACTATTTCAGAATATTTAATATACCCAAGAACTTTAAATCAGATGCAAATATTGATTTTGTAAGAAAATAAGGAACTGAACTAAACCTATACATGGGACCCCCAAAAATGATAAGTATATATGTCAATCTTGAGAATAAAAATGCAGTTGTTAAAATAAAAGGAGGTTACAGTAAAATGGGACTAAAAGAGAGCCAAATAGTTACACAATGCAACACCTGGATGGGGTAAGTATAAGGTTAATGAGCTTACACTGGCGTCAGTTAAGTGAAGCACTTCAACTGAAGGAAAAGTCCATAATGCTTAATAAACCAAGTGGTCAACTGAGCATCACTGGACCCGCGGCGGGGTAAACATTGACAATCATGAACTAGCTTCATTGATGACCCAGTGTTTGTCAGAGGACTATGTGGGATTCAGTAGGTAAGACTCCAAAAACAGCCACCTCTATGTTCAAAAGATGAAGCAAAATCAGTACACACTTCACAAACATTTCTGTTGGTGTTGGAGTTGGCTTTGCTTCCTGCAAGTTAACAGCGTGCTCTTACCCTCAGGTTTTCTCCATCGGCGTACAGAACATGCATGGTGACCTCAATGTTCTTCTGCACGCTCTTTCCTCCTCTCTCAAAGTCACCTTTCTCCAGAGTCACATATAGGTCATTGCGGACATCACCTAAGACAATGCGTGCATCACAAAGTGTTAATGTTTTGCCTGGTATTATTGATAAATAACCCCAAAATGTGCAAAAGAGCTCTGCAGCCACTTGACAAAGCACCGTAACTTTGCAAAACACTGTCTGGCAGAGCATTTCAGCATCCTGCAGAGCATTGCCTGCTTAAAAAGCTGTACTTTGATACAATGTATCTCATAAAGTACTCATGCGTAAGTATGCAAAAAAACTCCAGTCCGGGGGGGTCCATGTGAAGGCTGAGTGACTGCAGGGAGCCTACTTGCATATAAATGAGTGAGAACCAATGTAAGGCCAGGTCGGAAGTTAGCATGTGATGTCATAGCGAGGAAGCTCACACTTTGCTGCCATTAGAATGGGCATCAGCGCAATTACAACACAAGAAATTAAAGGCAGACTTACTCTCTACTACCTGCATCTCTGAGGCACAGTAAGGAAAGGGAGGTTTTGGGGAGAGACGACAGGAGAACATTGAGAAATGCATAGCTAAGGTTGATAGAAAGTGAGAGAAAACATTGTATTTCTCAGAGTTTGGAGTAAGGGGGTAGCCAAAGGAACTGTATGTGAAATCACTAAGGAAGAAATGGAGAGCGAGATGGAGAGAGAGAGAGAGAGAGAGAGAGAGAGAGGGAGAGAGATAGACAAGGACATGGAGAGATGGAGAGAGATATATGTTTGGTCTTTGTGCATGTCAGTAAGATTATGCAATCAAAAAAATGGCTATTGTATTGTGAACAAAATGGTACCATCTGCAATTACATAATGGACTAATGCATAGAAATGTGCAAGAATGAGTGTAAATAACAATAAAAAGTTGTGCATGAATAAGTTATTTTAAGAGAGAGGGACTGAGATTGGAAGGCTTTTTTAAATGAGTGAGAGGAAGTGATGGAGGGTTGTGTATGGATAAGATGGACTATAATGAAAGACGGCCGTGTATGAAGAAACACAAAGAAAAAGCTGTGTAGGGTGAGTGTGAAGCAGGAGCAAGGACTGTCTTTCGAGTTAAGTGAATAAGGAAATAAGAGGTGGAGAGAGCTGCTTGTAAATTAGTGTTAAGAGAGAGATCTGTTAAGAGATGGAAGTGCAAGTCAGGAACTGTTGATTAAAGGGTGGGAAGATTAGGCTGTGTATGAATGAATATGAAGACGGAGAGTGGGCTCTGCAGTGTAAGAATGTAAAGTCAGTAGCGTGTTGTGTATAAGTAGTTGGGTGGGTATGAATGAAAAGAGCTGTACATAAATGAGTGTGATGAAAAGGGAGCAGTGTACCTCTGTATGCAAAGTCAGATCTCTATGTAACTTGAAAAAGGCTAGTAAGTCAGAAAGAAGGAAATAATATAGGGACAGACCTGAGTGTGCTATTTATTGTACCCGTTTACAAGTAATTACTTGTAACACATGTTCTATCCTGCATCGTGATATTCCTAGTCATACCTGGCATGATGACATCAGGGAACCCCAACTTCCGTGTCACAGCAGCACCCCTGTTAAACAACAGCTGATTTTCCCTGCGGATCTGATCCATGTCCCCACGTAACAGCTGTAATGACACAATTAGCCCTGTGGAGACAAAGACATGAAATGGTCAATATACATTCTCGTTCCACTTCCATATTGTGCTGAAATATTCTGGTGTGCATTTTTGTTGTAATATTCATTTGGCCACCGGTTTCCAGAGACAGAACAAATATATAAACACACAGTTTGCACGTATAAGGGAATAGTTATTTAAGGTAGGCAACATATATAGGGTGTGTTAATTAAAGCCATGCGTATTTCCTGGATATGAATGGTTTGGAATCTGTATAGATAGTAAGGAAAAACTATCACATTCAGCTTCAGGAGCTCTCCGTGGTGCTGAACTGAACTAGCATGAAATGAATGGTGATTTTAAACTGGTCTGTGTATGGAGTGACTTTTAATGTATTTATGGAAAGTCTATAGTATTTAATAAACTGCTGAATGTGGATTTTTGTGCTTCAGTGGTGACGGTACATGGGGCAGCTTCTAGAAGTAATTTTCGGGGTTCTTTCTACACTTTAGAAATCTGTAGGTCCCCTGCAGAGACACCGGAGACAAAGCTTTGCTGTGCAGTTACCGTAGTTGGAGCTGGGTGTAGAGTACTTGGTGCTGGTCTTGCGGATAATATTTTCATGAATTTGGTACCATTCGCTCTCATTATTACACCTGAAAAAAAGAAAAGAAAACCTGCTTAGCTGTGTGATATAAACAGGTGGAAAAGACACAAGGTACATTTAATTTCTCTACATTGAATTATTCAGAACCCTAAATAAACCCATGGGATGCTATTTACAGAATAAAATAATACCAGCCATCATGAGTTCAACGTCTAAGAATTTGAGTGATCCTAATGGATAACTAGTTGAATAAGTAACTTGGTGCCGAAGACCATAGTTGTACAAAAGGACTTTAATATTTCATGTGTGACCATAAAAAAAAAAAAAAAAAAAAAAAAATACTGTGCTAGAGAAATGCAAAGAAATGTATATGTTTTAATTTTAACTAAAATTGAAAGAAATGTACAGGAAAACCACAAAAATGTGTTTTAAATGTGTTGGTTCTACACCATTTCTAGCGGCACCAATGCGATCTAGATTCTTTATCATAGAATTGGTTCAGTTTTTATATGATGTCATATGGTGATGTCATGAAGAAGTAGAGCCTGATATAAAATATATATATTATTCTCTTAACATATGCATTTGTTTCCAATTCTTCTAGCACAACACATAAAGCCTTTTATCCTGTACATTCAAACCTTTACACACCGTTTAGGTCTTTCTATAATTTGCTGGCAGGACCAGAAACTGCAAATCTATTTTTTATTTGCTCTTAATGATAAATCCTGCCCGGGAAATGTCCAATTCATTAGGTTTATGACTGCACTCACATATACACTTTCAGCACAAAGTCCTTCTCGTCTCGATGTTCACAGAGTGCTGGAAGTACCTCACCGAGGCTTAGCACAGCACACCCATAAGGACGGCGATAATGGATATGGGGGGGTCCCTTCCGAGAGTCATTTAACAGCATACGGCCTGAAACAGAACACAAACACCACGGATTTCTGTGATCACAGCATTCCATATAGTATGTCCATATTTGAATTTGCAACATGTAACATGTCAACAGATCTTACGTTAATTGAACCAGAAAGCTATGTTGTTTGTATGTGTATACACATATTACACTTCTGTGTACATACGTGTCACTATGAAGAGTTACATATAAATAAAGGCAGACGTGTAGGAGCCACAAACCTATTCTGACGACATGAACGACGAGATGCAGGTCTCTCTTTACATCCTTACTGCTCAAGTCCTGCAAGAAAACACACTAAAACGTCATATCTGCCTAAGCCTACAGGCCATGGACATTGTACAACTTTACAGGAGATGCAGACAGGCCTGGCTCTTCTATTTAGGCAAACCGGGGAGATGTCTTGGGGTCTGAGCTGGTGGTGGGGGTTGCCATGAGGCAGCCATTCTTTCTCAAGCAAGTGGATGCTGGGGTGAGGGATTCTGGAGACGGTTCATCTGGGGCACCAGAAACACAATGACTGGACCCACACATTACATACTATACCGGAACACCACTGCAGGTTTGTAAGTGGATCCATTAACCTTTTCCTGCCATTGATGCATTTTTTCTCTGGCAAAGGTTTATGGGATTTGTAGTTCCTTTTAGTCACAGAGACCCATATTACCCCAGCCCCACAGTTTGTGACACTGCATTTACACACCTGTATGCCTTCACCCCATATACACATCTTAAGCGCTTTACATTCATTTATTTAGCCAAAAAGGTAGCCCAGACACACGAGAGATAAAGCCAAATGTATGGGAACAACATGCATTTAAATATAAAGTCCCAGTGATCATGGTGCAGAAAGTTATACTTCCCATATCGTAGAACAATTCTATCCGGTGTATATTTGACTCTGTATAAATAATATTCTACATGAATTCCCCTGATATGAGTACCGGTGTACACACCGTGAACAGTGCACACAGTCTTTCTGCCTTCTCTGGGTTTCTGGGTCCCCCGTTCTTGTTCAGTCGCACCATAAACCTTTCACTGTTGGACATGAAGAGACAGTGTTTAGCACAACCAAGCCCGGGAGGCCAGGTTGACGGCTGAACCAAGTGTAATGGAAATGATACTGACAGGAGAGGCCTGTAAAGGAGGTGATGGCAGGTTTCACCTGATCTGACGTGCTTCCCTCATGTCATACAGTGAGAAGAAGAGGTCCACATCCTCCCCGATGTTGTTGTGAGTGAAGCTCTTCAGATTGAGCAGCAGGTGGTGTGGAACGGGAGCGCGTGGCTCCTTGTGACGCTGCCGCAGGGTGTCTGCCTGTGACAGAAAAGCAGGTCACCTTTCAGCAACCTGTCTGTATGATTTTATGATAACACTCTCCCTTTCCATTTCTGTTCCTCGCTTCTCTCTCACTCTGTCTGTATCTGTTTGTGTCTCCCTCTGTTCATACCTGTCTAAAGCGCTCTTGGGTCTTTACTGCTTCCAAAATATTAATCTTTTTACTTATCTTGAATGTATGTACTATGATTCCTCCAATATCATATTTCTATGCCTCTCTACCATTGACACTCAGCTTCTCACAGCCTTTATGCAACCTACCACCCAACCCTCAGCCTATTAGAATACTTTTGCCTAATACCACCGAACGCCAGCTCTTCCACAATTCTGTGTCCTGTCAACCACTCTAAGCAGTTTTTCCAATATTTCTGCTCCTATCACTTATTCTCAAGTTCAGCCCATCTCTCTTTCCATTGCTAGCCATCCACAGGTTATTTCAGTCCACTTGCTCCTTGAAATTCTCCCACACTCACTCCCCATCTCTCTGTGGCTTATTCACTAAAGCATGAGTTTCCAGAAGGCTTGGTCTGACTTTGCTATGCATTAGGTAAACCTAACCATGGCGAGCGTCTTCTGCAAAAGAGGCTGTGTTATGACTTAAACAGTAAGATTTCTTGAAGGCCACCTCAATGCATTACTCCTCAGGGCCAGATTAACCTTTATTGCAGGAGAAACTTGCCAAAATTGGCCATTTATAGTGCACAGTGAATTAAGTCAGTTAAAACTGCAATTCTCTTATAAATTCCCAAACACCTTGTGCTTCCCAATCCATCCATCTACCGAGACTACTAGATACCATCAGCCTTTTCCCAGTTTTCTGTTTCCAAATTATGGAGAGAACTATCAATTTCCCCTCCATTGTCTTGCAGTCTGTCCCCTCTCGTCTTTTTTACAGGTCCCTCACCTGGTTTGTACTCTGCTGAACACTGTGTCGGCTTGTCAGGTGCTGTGGAGAAGAGGAGATAACTCATATAACACATATGTTTATAAAGTTCCAGATGCGCCATGCAACGGAACACGGTGGAGAACAATGAGACACAAAGGTGAACACTAAGAGTATCAAACAGCAGTTGGAACACCATAATTTCTCATTATTGTAGAATATTTTAAACCTCAATAGTTTAAAGTGAACTATAAGTAAGTGGCTTGAGTGCAAGATGTAATTCCCAAAGTAACTGGTTTAGTGTATAATTCAACAAAATGTTTAATTGGGCATTGCATTAAAAACCACTACGGTCTACGGAATAGCTTCATCTTCAACAGGCCATGAATTAAACGAGTATACATAATTAGTCACACATTCATGTCACATGTCACACGTTCATGTCACACGTTTATAAAATGATTACAGGTTAAGTTCCAGAGGAACAAGGAAAATTATTTGAATGGCTCACCATTTTGTACAAGTCAGAGACACTGATCTGATCTGAATCTACTGCCTCGAATTCCTTGCGGGGGACTAAGTCCAGGCCCAGGTGTCTGTACAGAAAGAGAGAGGTTTCAGGGAAACAAGTCAGGACTGAGATGTGGCTGCAGACGAGGATAGTACATGATAGGAGCCATCAAAAGGTCACGTTTAGGGACTGGTTACAGATTATAAAATACAAAATATATTTCAGGGCTGGAGAAATTTATGTTCAACATAGAAACTATACTTATATATTTTAAGGAGCAAGCTTGATTTTCTTAGGTGGCAAGAAGGAATGAATCAATCAATGAGATAAAAAAGTTAAGCAGTAAAACTTTAGGATTCACGTCTATTGGGATCCTGGGATTTGTCTGGCCCTGCGTATTTTGGCATACAGTTATATAGGGGCCAAAAATGCCACCAATGTGATATGATTGATCTTAAACTTCTAAAGCATTGGGCAACTAGCTAATACCTTGAAATGCTGTGTAGATCATGCTTTATTGTACATTAGCGTTAATCAGAATACTCACTCATTGCCCCAGTCCAGGCGCACAGTCAGGTGTCTCTTGACCTCTCGAACTTGGTCCTGTGTGAGATGACCTGACAGCAGCTGTCTGCGCAGGTCAATGATCTCGTTCATGACATGACGCAGCTTGTAGAAGAGATCCACCTTGTGTTTCTGGAGTTAGGAGAATTCGACAGGGTTGAGTAAAAGACAAGAACAAAGACGGGAAGAGAAAGGCAGGAAAAAAAGGAGACATGATAAAAGGTGCATTGAGGTTTGAGGGATGAAAGGTCAGTGCAAAGGCATCAGACAAGGAAGCACAGAAGGAATTTAAAGAGAAAAGAGAGAACACACAGTGAAGGTAGAAAGGAATACATACACAAAGGTATATACAATGGAAACAATATAAAAAACAGTGATGTAGGAATGTGGTAGGAGGATGGAGAAGTGGGGAGACATAAAGAGAAAAGATACTGGATAAGGGAAAAAAGAGAGAACAGCAGAGAGGGAGAGATGGAAGCCAAGCCGGCGTGAGTCATGTTAGCTCATTTGCAGGCAGAAAGGCTTTGCACATGAGCACAAAAAGTGAGAATGTGTGCACAGCATTCATGTTTGCCAGTGATGAGTGCATGAATGTGCAGTAGGGATCCTTTAAGACAGCAGCTTCCATCAGCATTATACCTGGCATACAGACAGCTTCATAATACGAGAAACCCCCAAACAAGTAAAAAAAAACAAACAACCAATGTATAAAGACCAGCAAACCCAATACCTCAAGAGCTGCAGAACCATACCCCCGCATAACAAACTAGTCTTAGGCATGGTCAACCACAGATTGAAGGTCAGTAGTACTGGTAGGTTGCAATGGAGGTTATGTCTGGGAAATTCTTTCCACCCTTTTTTGGGATGTCCGTGGTCAGTTCATATAAAACGTAAATATATAGAAATATGAGAATTTATAGCGATCAATGATACAAACAGTAAAGTACTGAGGGGGTAATACACATTCATAGATGGCAGCTGGATGAAGGAGGACCTATAGAAGGCTGTATGGAGCAAAAATTGTTGAGAAGGATTATACAATTTTATAAGGGAAGCTGTCAGTAACCAGTTGACTTGTGTTTGTATTCCATAAACTGGCTATATTGGGGTAATAATGGTTGTGTGAACCTATAGGGGCAAGTATTGCTGTGGTTATATATGGCAATGGCATTATATAGAAAAATAGCTAAAACTTGTAAAATTAAATATTACAAGATAGTATTTTAGAGAATACAGTACATTGTAAAAACAGGACTTTAGCTCAGAATAATAGATGATCTGAAAACTTTAGGAAACGTTAAACTATTCATGCTTACATAATTAAATGCAAACTGTGAATAACAGAACAGAATTGACAGACTTTCATATGAAGAAGAGACCTCTGTGGTCCCAAAAGTTTAAATAACATTATGTTTTTTTTTGGTTCTTGGCCCAATAAAAAGGTATCACAGCTTCAAATAAAGATTCCACTTAAAGGCAGCCAGGTTAGTTTCGATGAAAATATGATGTAACGTGAATTGAGTAAGTTGAGTCTAATCTTTACAAAGTCACATAGTTTAATGCTCTGTGATTAATGTAAAGTTGATTTTTGGTGAAAGAGCCGCTTTTTGTCAGTGGTTATTCTCCCAGCCGCTGTGGCCTCTCCGGATCACTGGCCTTGGGCTGAGAAGACAGAGGTCATTTGGTAACCCAATGATTTCACCGCATGACTCAATTGCATCTATATTTAGTTGGGGCACAATACATGGAGAGAGAAGATTTTGGGGACAGATTTAGGGCTAGGCATGCACAGGGAATAGTATAACTCCCGGGGACAGATGTCTACTGAAACCAGAAAGTTGAGGTCAGTTCATTCACCACATAAAGCAATATATAAAAAAGTATATTGAAACTAGGTCAAGCAACCTGGAGGCATTCCGCCGCCATGATATCGCAGCTTCTATCGTTCCTAGTCAGCCTTTTATTGGCTGCTGATGATGGGAGTATCAGTCATTCAGCGGTAGTGAAATGCAGGTTCCTCTCTCTTAGAACATCTGTTCAGATCTACAAGCTCCCATCATGCAGAACCGGCTCTGCAACAAACAGATCCCCTTCATCAAAGAAGCACGCCAGATTTATCCTGGATCACCCAACACTCCATGATTTCACTCACACTTGGGGGTGGATAGACGTGGAGGAGGTTTGAGTGGGCAAGTGCGGGAGAGAGAGAGCGGGGGGCAGAGAGGAGGAGTAGCTGCGTGGGAAGTGCATTGAGATCTGCAGAGTATCCATGGGAACTCATAGCACAGAATCCCCATCACTGCTGTAACAGCTCCTTATAGAGGCAGGGGAAGGGTTAAAAAAAATCATATAAGCTGCAAATGCAGACAATCGGGATGAGAAAGGGAAATAGAAACTCCCATAAAAAATGTTGCTTTAGGAAAGAACATAAAGTTACAAAATTAACCATTGTAGTGCCGGGAAGGTGAGCCACAGAGGACTACTCACCATTACTCTCCTCTTTGGAATTGAATGGGTCAACAAGAGAAAAAAACATTGCAATAAACCAATAAAGACACAGTGCAGGGGGTCACTTTAGCTGCTACCTCTTTGGGCAATCCACTTCACAATGAATTAATAACTTTTATTTATTTATTTATTTCTTAGTGTTCTGATACTGGAATGACAAGCGCAAGTACCCGATGGAACTGCAGCAATAAAATGCGCTCTACACGTCCCTGAAGCTCCAAGGGATGTCCAGAGTTTATACATAGCCCAAGGCAGTAACAATGTACTTATCTCTCATGCTCAGTGTAAACTTCTAAACAACCTAACATTATTATTTGAGGAGGGGCACGTTTATTGGCACAGTTACACCCGCGGACTGGGGGGAAACAGTGGCCTGGGCCGTGGTTATTGTAATAGGGGAGGACAGGCAACAGCCAAGCGAGTTCACAGTGTGGAGGACTGCGGCACGGTGACAGGGTGGGGGTGGGGGGCTCACAGTAATGATGGTAGAGTGACAGAGGGAGCCGCTCCGGGGCAGCCGTCCCAAACACACAGAAACTGGGTCACTGTATTAAGGTCAAATCAGCACATGGCCAGATGTATAAACAGTGATAGCCTGTTATCCCTGCAATGGTAAACACATGTATACATATATATATATATATATATTGTATATATATTTTGAATCATAGGTACATGGGTTATGTTTGGAGTCCTAGTTCGTAAAGGGTTACTGTATGGAAAAGGTAGTATACACAGAACCCGTGTATGAAAAGGGTTAGTGCATTCAGATCTCCGGTATTGGCAGAGTTAATGTATACATAGCTGTTGTATTTAAATAGGGGGCATGGTATATAGAATGTTCAATCACAATTATTGGTTCCATTTTCGTGGTACATAAGGTTAGCTAACAAACATGGAGTGCAACACAACATCACCATGGTAACTCATTGCTGTGCATTAATAGGTTAAACTACACTCACACAGTTCTGCGGCAGTATGGGAGATGTCAGGGCACATACTATTCCTCTATTCCTCTAATTCAATATGTAATGACCTCTGGTCCTTGTATTCTCCAGAAAAAGCTACTGCCATACCTAGCTCTCTGCAAATGAGTTACTTTACATTTTGTGAATACAGCAACAACGGATTCTATAACACAATTACAATAGAGGTAGATAGAGGTGGATACAAAAACAATATATAAAATGAACGACAACATAAACATTAAACATAGTGATACAGAAGGAGAATCAGAAACATTCTCTGCAGGTCATGGAATCTCTGATCATTCATGGAATCTCATAAAATCTCTAGTCATTCACCAAAACATAGACTACTTTGAACACACATATTTTCACCTAAATTCAAGCAGGTATTACAGCTATCACAAAGAAAAACTGTTACTGCACACACCTGCCAGCTACAGCCTGAAAGGGGTTGCTGTACCCATTGCTTTTATTGCTATGACTGCTGATTTAGGAACCAGGTTACAACTGTGCTTTCTGTAGCCTGGCATACAAGGGGTTACCTCCCACGCATGCACGTAGGGTATTCTGTCATGGAAGTATGTGCTCAACATACACTGATGTGTTCCTGCAAAGACAGCGTAATTATACAGGCAGTGATTTGCTACAGCGCGGAATGCATTAAAGTACACCCGCGGCACACGCACAATGCATGAACACAGCCCAAAGCCAACATATGGCCGATGGCATTAACGTGATCATCATAATGCTACATGTTAAACCCATGTAATATGTAAAAAGCCGTGTCTAGGAGTGGTCAGCAAATAAAAGATGGGCATTGTGTTTCCTATGTAAGAAGCCAGACACATTTATATTGGGAGGTGGTCGCTAAAACCACAACTCTCCTGACAACTCCGTCTTTAGTGAATAGACTACTTTGAGCACACATAACTCCATACCTCTGTGTGTTCCTGGGATCTTTACACCCTGCTATCAGTTTTTTTTCAGTTTCTAACATCTAAGCGCATAGAGCTCCCTATCTGTGTTTCCTTCGACTTCCATTACTGAACGCAATTTGCGTTACTACAGCAACAGCTACTATTATTTAAACAGAGATATGTTCCAATCATACACCCCTTCAATTCTTCCCCAAGGCCTGACAGGTCTATGGGTGAACATTTAACTCAACAATGTCACAGGCAAAATTCACCAACGACCAACTTAAAGACGCCAGATCCAAGACCTGAGCCGTGTTACCCATCCACGCACCCTGACCTCATGTGACGTGTGATCTAATCATGGTTAATGCCTTACCACATATAGCTGTTTCCATAGGGAGGCCCATTCCTGCAGCGTGGACGTCACCTCTGTGACAACAGGGTCTTCCACAGGGACCACTGTCTCATACTGCCTGCGAAGAGAAAAACGGAGTGTCACAAGATGACCCAAAGTGACAAAAAGCTCCCTTGAGACTGCAGCTGTGACCCACTAAGTATCCCCCACAGTCACATACTCATTCTCGGTGTCACCGTGTCACCCCGCGGTGCATTACAGCTCTATGCTTCAGTCACTTATCGGCCTCTGGCTCTATTCCCCTAAGCCCGTTCTTGTCTGATGTACCCTAGGGTGAGAAGGAGAGACCCCATGTGTCTTCTTGCAGCTTTCTGTCTGTGTCACTGTGTCATTCTGATGGGGTTGACAGATTCCGGAATCTATCAACTAAACAAGGGGATCGGAAAATAAAAACCATCTAGAGTCATAAAAGGCAGTTTTGTGACCAGTTGTGCTTTCTAATAATTAACACGTCTTAAAATAGCCAAGTTTGGGATCTGACATTAAAGAGCGCTGAGGTATAATAAACATTGTGTTCCAAGGGTGTTCATTCAATAAGCTTGTTGCAAGTGGCAGACACCATGACAGATAGGGGGTCTGTCCTGTGTACAGTTTAGTTGTAGAATGTTAAACATACAGAATGTGTTGCTTACATGCTGTACACAAATTTGGTTCTCAAAGAGTTTAGGTTGATCCTCTCCAGCTTACCCAAAACAGACAAAAAACTTTGTTTTTCTTTGGGTGGTTGGAGATCCTGCCCTATATCATCCACATAATACACAATAAAAAAAGACACAACGGGTGATGCCTATACTGCCTATATTTCTGAGGCACCCAATAAAATGGATATCGCCATAATGGTCCAAGAGACGATGGAGTTTATAGTTGTGCCAACACAATATATTTAATGGGCCCTAAAGGCTGAGTGACCCAGTAATATGAGAGGTCCAGCATTTTCACACGCCACTAGTGGGAGACACAGGGCAGAAGGCCCATGCCAACTGTCTCCATCACATGCTCACCATGAAAAGTGCAATTTATGTCATAGCTTACAGTTGCAAGGTACTACTGCCTGTATCACAGCATCACCCTGGGAGGTGCACCATAAGTGACCGATCACTGACAATGCTTCACTGCAATTGCTGACCGGTTTATCGATATGCACCGCCATCAAGGAGAGCATTGAAGCAGTCATGTGTTCCAAGACAGCAGATGCAGTCTACAAATAAGACACACATGGCCGTGTGATTGCATCAGTCTGGTACATTTTTAGAGAATATAGCCACACCATTACAAAAAACGCAATATGCAACTCTGATACAATTTACATATATCTCTACACTCGATTGAAAAAAGTATTAAAGTAATTTAAATCCAACCTATCCCAAAGAGTTTATCCCAAAGATAAAAGTATTATCCTTCCTAAATTCCTCATTTGGTCCTTCTGTGCTTTTATACCTGCACTTTACTCTGATTTGCCTCTGGGTTCAAGCAGAAACTGCACAGGAGACATTCATGCTGCCTAACGTTGGAGATGTCCTGTGCTTCATGCTCCTGGATGAGGTCTCCAGCAGGTCAAAGTGCCAGCCGGTAATTAACCAAGTTCATAGGTTAATCCTACAGCTCATTCACACTTAAAGACCTTTTTGTTTTCTTTTCATTCAGCTACTGCTCAGCTTTACTTATCACTTATTCATGAATTCATGATTTCAGCTCCTTATTTTGCGATGCTTCTTCTCTGCGGTGCTAGCAGTGGGGAGAAAAGCTCAAAGCACCACTAAATTCTCTTGCTCCCAAAACACGGCATAGTCATGGCTATATAACCATATAATAAGTAGTGGGCTAGAGACTACCTCTAAGACCAATGTTCCTTTTCGTTACTTCAATTGTCACTTTATCAACAGCAACAAGCTTCTATATTACAAAACCCATGATCAGGAAAGTGATTGAATATGAAGAACCACATTCACCAGCAATTCATGGAGAAGATGATAAGTTACAGCCCACAAAATGAATAAAATAGGTGATATGTTTATGATATGTATTGTTAGATTGTTGCCAATACACCCTGAAAATCCCATGCAATAATATGTACGGTATTATTCGCTGGTTCATTTTATTAAGATGTACAGTATTTTAGATGTTTACAGTAATTTAGCTTCTAGGAATAGAATAAAGCAATTGGACCATTAGAAGAAAAATGGTGTTCTACTACAACAAAACAAAATTGCTGGTCTTTATCAAAATGTTTAGGCAGCAAATGCACTTCGGTCACCAAAGGCAGTTTGCAGTAAATAAAACTAATGACGTTTCTTACAATGTTTAGAGAAATGTCGGCCAGAGACTTCTGAGGATGGTCCCTAGATTCACATGACACCAATTCACTTGCCTTCCCACAGTGATGACAACTCACCTACAACCAATGATCACGTTTTCACGCAGAAATGCAACATACACATCCCAACATGCACCTGATCACAGTTGAGATTACTGTTTAGTGCCTTCTAATTGGCCCTCATGTCAACCTGGCACACGATTTAGGATGCCACTACATTGATTATCTGATTAACCCCTTAATGACAAAGCCTGTACATGTACGGGCTCAAATTGCATTGTTTTCAATGGGTTTAGGGATCGTCCATTGTCCTTAAGGGGTTAATTCAATATTTGACACTCAATTTGGATACTCCCATGAGTGTGAAAATGTGAATATCATCTATCCTGGTGTCCATCTCCATTCCTCATGACTTCAACATGCATAGATACATCACCAATTTTCTGACATCTCATCCACATATATACTTATTTTGTTATCTGTGCACAAATCCCTGTCAGCAATGTAATCCTATGACATCATGGCTCCTCCTCGCTACTCTGACACCCCCTCCATCACAACACTTCTTCATCTTCTTAGCACACTATGACTCTCATTGGCTCATTGGCCACTTCGCTATCCTGACCTGTGACTACACAGCATCCTATCTCTGGCCTAATGTTTCACCATCATTCTGACACCCCACTGCAACACGCAAACTTCATATCAGAAAGGCTTCCTATCCCTCCCATACGTCCATATTGGCAGACCAGGAAAAAGTCTGGTCATATTTAAGGGGTGATTTCCACATCCAGCCCTTTAAAAGGATCTGCTCCAGATTCTCCTGGTCTTTAGTGTTGTCTCTTGCCTACTTTGACAACACACAGCATCGCCCAATGACACAAAGTATCTCTACGACACAGTTTACTCCCTCACACAAAATAGAATTATTAGTACACATAGCAGCACCCCATTAAATATTGTATCCCCATCATTCACAATATTACTCAACAGTATTGGCCCTTCACAACTTCTGAAAAGCATCATATGCTATACCACCCCAGCATTACACTGTTACACATTGTATCGCCCCCATCCTACATTACGACATCATCATGCACCATATCACCCCCTCATCTTTTATGACAACCGAACACTGTCACACCCCCCAGACATAGTAACAACCCATCACTTTTTATGACACCTCCTCATCACGACACAGATCGTGAGGTCCTCTCTGTCTCTCAAACATACTTTAAGCCCCAAAAATGTCTTCATGCCCATCAGAGCATGCAATATCAGATAACCCCATTAGGAATCATAACACAGCATCACGTCATCACACCAAATATTCCGATCTATATATTCTCAAGAAGATCCCAAATATATTCATCCATATATGAAAATGATAAACAGTAATTCATATGGCTGCTTAACCAAAGGGGTTGTAGTGATGACCTCCCTCCTCCAAGACAGCATGCTAGTAGAATACACGCTGCCCGTCCCCTGCATGCGTCTGTTGTTTGTGACACATGTTCAGAGTGTGATAATAACCTGCCGCTACTGTCACGCTCAGTCAAAAGCACAACAGCAAGAGTCAGAGGGAAACGAGGAAACTGCCCAGGGGATTAAGGGTTATATTGGGGCAAAAAAACAGGGAGGTCAAAGGGACCTGGAAAAGGGACCTGGAAATGTGATATACCAACGGGCTAGAGACAGGTGAGGTCAGATGGGCAGCAGCGGGGAGGTAAACATACCCAAGAGACAGGAATCAAGCAGACAGACATTGAAATGAATCTTACCTCTCCTGCTATCAGCCTTCTCTCTGCTCTGTGCAGTAATGAGGCATCCGAAAAGGAACGAAAATGTAAACCTCCCACGTACCCTGCACAGATCCCCAGAGCACACACACACACAGCAGCACACACAGCAGCACAAAAACACACACATAGCAGCACACATACACATTATAAACCAATGCAGAATAGTCCAAGACACATACCAGAACAGAAATTAACACAGGAGTGCACACAGAATCGCACACGATACACAGACACACACAAAATATCTACATATAACATAAAAAGAACACATATAGGCAGATACAGACGAGAACACACATAAATGCACGCAAGTACACAAAAACAGGAAGACATACTCGCAGAACTGAATACACAAGCATAGGGACAAGTAAATAAGATGAATGCACAAAAAAATACACTTTGGAACCATAAAAAAATACAAAAAATGAAAACATACAAATTCAACGAAGCAGAAGTGAATAGATACAGGAGCGGATATATTCATGAACATGCAAACAGGCTTTAGCACATATAGAGGAAGACATAAACACGCACAGTTATTATATGTGTGCTCAAATTCAGGAAGGGATGAATTAGCTGCCCACACATTTACAATTAGTTTCTGTACATGTATAATGAGTATCCACGCAGAAAGTACCAATGATTGGCCATGAGTGTGTGGGTACATGTACAGCGCTGGGTACACACACACATACACAAACGCTCGGACAAGAGTTCACATGCACACAGTAATGAATACACAAGATACAGTAGTGAATGCACACACAGACACTACTAGGGAACATTGGAACAGGGAAGTTGTAGTTTCATTTTACTAATGATTACACTGGCAAGTTTCTCCAACAAGAAGAGCAAAGATGGCGCAATTGAGTAATTTCATTGTACAATCCCAACGTTATTTGTAATGGTTCTTAACAATAAGTGAACAAAATCTTGGAAAAATTGAATGTTATTATGGCTGCGTAAGGATATGTATATACAAAAGGTGAGGGTTGATACTGTTTTAATGACAGATATACATGAGACAAGTAGAGTCAGAGTGATACCTTTATTGACTAACTAAGCAGATTTAGAGTGTAAGCTTTCACGACCTCTCATATCCATTCCTAAGGTACTATGCATTCCGTTAAGTAGCGTTCTTCTAGCATCCACCAAGCATAGATTTGTCCACCAGACTTCCAGGCAAGCTCTCTGTGAAGGTCACTGAGTGTTCCTCCACACCAAACTCGTCAAACCAGGTCTTAATGGACCTTGCGTTGTCCACAGGGGACAGACATGATGGATTAGAAAAGGGCCTTCCCTAATCTGGTGCCACAAAGTTGGAAGCACATCCTTTTTTCAAATGTCTGTAGCATTAACATTACCCTTCACTGGAACTAAGGGGTCTAGCTCACACCCTTAAAAGCAGCCCCACAAACTACTACTACAGTAGGCACTATGCATTCCGGTAGGTAGCAATCTTCTGGCATTCACCAAACCCAGATTTGTCCATCAGACTTCCAGACGGTGATGTGGGATTCATCACTCCAGAGAACAGGTTTCCACTGCTCCATAGCCCAGTTGCGGTGTGCATTAGACAACTCCAGCCGACGTTTGGCATTGTGCATAGTAAGCTTCTGCTTGTGTGTAGCTGCTTGGCCATGGAAACCCGATTCATGATGCTACCGATGCAAAGAGCTTGTGCTGGTTTTGGAGGTTTGGAACATAGTATAGTGGTAAAGTGACATGGTATAGCCCCGCTGTGTGAGTGGTCTATCGCTTTGCGATATAACTGTTCTTACTCCTAAACACTTCAAATTTAGAATAATTGCGCTTACAGTGGTCCGGGTCAAATCTTGCAGCTCACAAATTTCAGGAATTGACTCATGGTAAAGATGACATCCTATGCCAGTGTTTGTCTATGGAGATGGCTGCCTATGTGATTGATTTTTTACACCTGGCAGGAATGAGTGTGTCTGAAACACCTAAACTCAATAATTAGGAGGGTTGTCCAAATACGTTTGTTCATACAGTGTATATGATGCCATTCACATAATAATATAACTCACCACTAAAAGGTTTATGAATCTTCATGTATCTCCTTGTATTGACTATTACATAAAAAGTTACTCATATAACAATCTATGTCGTCTCTACCACTCAACACTTCTTTATAACTCATTTTGTCATTCAGACTAAAATGTGGTCCTTCACTCTGTGGCAAAAAGAATAATTTGGTGGAAAAGTTGCATGAATTTGTCTCGTAGTGACAAGGTTGTGGCAGTAGTCGACTTTGGAGACATCAACACTGGCCTGTTGAAGGTAAGATCAGCCCAGACGTTCATAGAAAACATACTAGTTCAGTGATGTACATCGTGGAAAGTTTCCAGGTATGGGTATTACTTGCTCTGCAGTCCCTCTGACACCTCTTGAGTCATACAGAGAAGTGATATGGCATATACCGGTACGTTCCACATATGGTTTGGTCTCTTTAGGTCTGATCAGTGACATGTAACAGATATTTCATGGGCGACATGACCAAGGGGGTCCATATCTGGATTCCTCAAAGACAAAGCATGTATATTATGCTCCATGTTTTTGTAAGGTTGTGGAAGACAGATGGGGAGAGGCTCAACTGTATCGCCATCCGCTCTCACCTATGTTCTGCCTGTTTAGACCAAGCATCACCAAATTTCTCCGGTCCATTTTACTCCTATACACTTCTTACAAAGTCCTTTTAAAATACTAGGTCACCAATGCCATCCTCCCTACACGCACCTGAATTTCAGACCTTTAAAGGTGATTATTGGGTCACTTAGTAATACAGGAGAACCATATTTGAATACACCTCTTGAAAACATACTAAATGACATAACATACAACACTATAAATTGTAATATCATTAGTTAACATAAAAATAAAAGTATAATCAATGCCACTTAGCTGTGAAAATTAGTTCCCTAATTTACAAGCATAACAAATAATGAGCTTAGCAAAATAATCAAGCACATTACTTCCAAATTAAGAGTTACGATTCTGCATATTTGATGACAACCAAAAAGTAAACTCATTCCTTGAGTCTTTTGAGGTTGAAAGAGGCAAAGGATGGGTTAGAAGCTTAGCATAGAGACCTATATTCTACAAAGGGTTTGACATTGCCCTTGGGTTGTAGCGGCCACAAGAGAAAATAGATAAAAATGTGATTGAATAAGAATTGCAGGAGATGTCACTAGTTTCTTAACCACATGGTACAACGATAGTAACTAGTGACTCCCTGCTGCTGTCCCAAATTGTGTTAGATTTCCTCCTTGAACATCATTCTGTATGAAACAGAACCATTTGAAGGCGCTGTCCTGGCTAGAAGAAATATTGAATTCTCTGTTGTGTTCAATGGAAAAAAAACCCTAAGTATACAAATTACAAAACGACACAGGAATGCTAAGCCATTTTTTCTGCTTCTATGGCAACAAAACATTTTGATGCATCACTTCTGTCGTGATTAGAAGGACGAGTTAAAACCGATAAAGACATTATGAATGGCATAAATGTTATGTTATTAATGGCATTATTTCTGGGTTTGGACCCTCAAAAGTTAAAGAATGAATGAGGATGAATGAGAAATTGAAGATGGCCACTACATACACAGTGTTTCTGCAACTCCGGAGTATTTGCGTGTGTCACGCTGAAGCATGGAGTATCAATGGACTGAGATTCCTGGTTTGTGTCGCTTGGTGTAGAACCACCTGATATAAAGTAATATCAAAAGGTGAGGCATGAAGAAGAATCAAACAGACCATGGATAGTCAGTTGGATACAGAAGGAACTGGGCATCAGCAAAATAAGGCATGGATCAAATTAAAGCACTGCCTTTGACAATATTTTACAATATAAGCAGTGCTAGAGGCAAATGTGATGTTTAAAGCCAGGTTGGGAGCTTATGTATGACCATGGACCTTTAATTTCCAGGATGCTTTTGTGTGTGGGTACTAGAAACTGAAAACTATGTGCTTGGTTGTTGTTCTGTTCACAAGAGTTTAGATTGGTGTTGGACCATATAATCGTTGCTTTGAATAGTTATGTAGAACATGTCCTTAATAGAACATGTATTCTTTTGTTGTATTTTGTCTGGGAAGGTATACCCGCCAAAGAAAAGATACTAAAAATGAATAGAGAGGAGTAGTAAGAAAAGAAAAAAAAAAGATTTATACAAGCATTCAACAAGTTGCCCGTAGACGTAAATGTTATTTACATCAAATAATTTGAATAGCTAATTAATTAATGTTATTATTAATGTCTTTAAAAATACATACATTTACCTAAAATTGTGCAAGAACATATTAAGACAAAAGCATTAATTAAACCCATTAAAAACAATGCATTGTGAGCCCGTACATGAACGGGCTTTGTCATTAAGGGGTTAAATAATTGCATCACCTCTACGCAGTGAATGTTAGTTGAAATACAATAAATCATTTATCTGTAGGTCGGTTGTATTAACAAATTGAATGGGAGTGATATTGAATGTAAAGACGTCTAGATATATGTAATACGAATAAAATAGGAAAGACATTTTTAGGCAAAGATTAAAACTATGAACGTCTGGGCTGATCTTACCTTCAAGAGGCCAGTGTTGATATCTCCAAAGTCGACTACTGCCACAACCCTGTCACTATGAGACAAATCCGTGCAACTTTTCCACCAAATTATTCTTTTTGCCACAGAGTGAAGAACCACATTTTAGTCTGAATGGCATGTCTTGACTTGGTGATGAATTCAGAATCCCTCTAGCATCATTCTTTTGCAATAATTAAGGAGTCTTCTTTGGTAAAGTAGGTTCTTTTTTCTACTTAGTATTGCCTTCCATTTATTTTCGATGAGAGCTTCGGCAGAACCCTCGCCTTTTTTAATTGAGTGAACTTTAGCTGCTTATCACTCTTATAACCAATATGCCATGACCATTCTCCATTGGCCAACTGGGGGAAGTTTCAGTTTGTAGCCTCCATAGAAAAATGGTGGATAATGTCAAGATAAATTTCTTATGTTCTCAACACTTTATTATTTCCCACAACTATGACCAAAAAAACTGTACTGGGTACAAATTCAAGAAGAACAAAAGAACCCTGGTCCTCTTGTGATAATGTATTATTGGTATCTTCGTAATATTACTTCATATGTATCTAAAACTTACTGTGCATAATGATAATAAACCTGTTTGGAATCTAGATTGTATATAAGCACACATTTGTTTTCATTATTATCTTATGGTATACGAGATGACCAAGACATTTAGGGCCACCAATCCTTAGTGGCTTCCTAGAAATGAATTCTTCACTATACGCACCCCTGTAACAGCTCTCAAGATACTTTAATTTTAAATAAAAAAAATAGATTTTGGAATGCAGAAGAGGTAACAAAGCAATCCTTTAGTTTATTGAGGGTCATCGAAAGAAGCCAAATAGATTGGTAGCTTGTGGGACCAAGATTGTTGTTGACTTGCAATATCTGAGGATTGAAGGGATTCAAGTCCAAGATCAGTCCTAGGCTAGAGTAGTTTCTATTTTTTGAATTGATCTCCATTAGATAACATGTTCATATGCTGTACTTAAACAGACTTGCATTCATGCTCTTTCAGACCCTTTGTCCTCTGTCTAGACTTTGCTGCCCCCTCTTTCCATTATATTTGAATACAATCAGTCTCAATTTCATGGCTGCAACTCTCCTGCGACTGTCTGTGTTACCTTTTGGGGATCCTCTGGTGATCTCTTACGGCCAGCTTGGTGCTGCTAGTCCGGAATCACAACTCAGACATTGCCCTGCTCTAAAAAGCCCTGATCTTGTTCCTATTTTTAACTAGTTTATATGTAACTATACTTAAGAATCTATTATTTGTTTTTAAACAATACTTTCTAGAGCGTATTTTTTCCAGTCAAAGAACATTTCCGTAAAAATCTGATAAATTATTCACATGTATAAACAATAAAAAAAAAAATCAATCTAATGTGGAATGCCAGGAAATGATTCAATAAAAGGAAAAGGTGACGTCAGTGGGATCTGTCCAGAGCAGTGGGCATTTAAATGATCCTAATATAAGCAGTACTAAAAAGTAACATACTTAAGGGTTACATTTTATGTATTTGTTTTTGGTTATTTAGTAGCCAGGCGCCAGCAGACACGACCAATACATAGCTTATGATGTCAGAGGTCTCTTCTGTCTAAAGTTTGGACTGCAAAGGTCTTGAAAGCTTATGTGACTACATAATTTTTAATATTAGACCAACACAAGGAATCTAAAACGCCATCATTCTAAAGTTAATGTAATTTCTAGGGCAACCACCAGGGGGCAGAGATATGTCTATACCATGCCACATTTGCTTTCAAGGCATGGAAATCAACGTACAGTACTACTGGTACCTAGATGGGGGATTGCTGAATTCTTCACATATTTTAAAATATGAGAAACTAAGACCAAACTCCATCTATTTGGGCGAATGGATATCATTAGAAACAAAACTGACATTTTCCTAACCAGAAGCTGAAGCTTTTGTAACACGAATGCTAAATGAAGTTGATGGTGTATGTAATATCACGGTCCTCACAACCAACAGATTTCTGGACCGTCCAAATTCCGTACCCCCAAATCGTGTTTAGCTACAGCAGAGCGGGATAATCTTTTCAAGCCTACAGTTTATAAAGGAATAAGCCAGTATTTCTACAATCCTGTTATGAATGCACATCCCTTGCACTTCACTCTGGCAGATATACGACAAGCTTTAATTGAAGCGGACCTTTGCATCAGCCGTACAGAGTACAGAAATGATTTATATTAACATATGTGAAAAGGTTCAATATTTTTTAAACATTACTATTACTAAACTATTTGGTTACACACATTGCCTGCTTTCTGTGCTGAGGACACAGTATTTTTAAACGTGCACGCGGTGGGTATCCATGTTCTTTCTTCATTTCTAGCTCTAAAACTTTTACAGAAATCAGAAAGAATTACGACGTATAAGAAAGAGCAGGTTGGTTAAATGTCTGCCTCTAATAGCCCTAGTATGATTTATTACAAATATAAAACTACTGGAATGTAAAAACATAACTAAAGACAGTAGTAATTTTTGTATTGTACTGATATATATATATATATACAATATGGACAAAAGTATTGGGATACCTGCCCAATAAACCAACAAGGACTTTGATGACATTGCATTCTAAATACATAGACATTAATATGTAGTTGGTCCCCCATTGCAGCTATTACAGCCTCAACTCTTTTAAGAAGGTATTTACAAGATTTTTGAGTGGGAATGTTTGTGAGGTTGGACACTGATGTTGGATGAGAAGGCCAGGCTCGTGATCTCCATTCGAGTTCATCTCAAAGTGGGGTTGAGGTCAGGGCTGTGTGGGGCCGGTCAAGTTCTTCCACACCAAACTTTTCTAGTCATGCTATTCATGCATACAAACAGTTCCCACAAAGTTGGAAGCATCATATTCTCCAAAATATCTTGGTAGGTCCCCTTCAACATACCAAGACATTAGTTAGAGGGGGCATTTGTCTTAAAATCAAGGTTGTCCTTTATTCAGACCTCATATCCATCACTCACCCTCATTCATACTCCCTCACAAGCTCACTCACTCTCCCATGCTCTCTCACCGTCTCATTCATTCTCTCACGCTTTCTCTTACTGTTTCCCTACCTTTTCCACCAACCACTGTCTCCTTTCCTGCAGCTCAGCTTCTTATCTTGTCTTTTTTTTTCTTTCTTCTTCACCCACTTCTCTGTGGTGTCTTCTTTCTTCCCTCACTCCACTGTGAACCAGGCCTCCTGGAGCATTTCTGCAAAAAGCCAGTGTAAGAACTTACCTCCGACACCAGTCCTCGTCTTCCCGCGCCCAGGCTGCTCCTCAGGAGGCGAGGCTTCCTCCAGCGGCTCCCCGGGCTGACTCCAGACCCTCCCAGGTAGCGAGTCCGGGTGCTGGGTCCCCTTCCTGTCTGCCGGCTTCACCGCATGGTGGACGACGCGGCAAACAAACAGACCCACCATGTGGCCAAACCTCTAACTGCGCATTCCAGCGGTGTCGTTGGGTGAACTCTGCCTTCAGGAAGTACCTTGCTCTCTCCCTATTTAAGCCCGGGACTTTCACTTCTGTGTTACCCTTGGCTGGTGTAACTCATCCGTTTTGCTCATACTCTGACTTGTGCTGTTTCCCTAATTTGTGACCCGGCTTGATGATCATCTTACTGACCAAGTCATGCTTATTATGTGGGTCTTCTAAGAAATTCCAAAATTAAAGAAATCAAAGAATGTGAGTCACCTGCTCACTATTCTCTTGAAAACTCCACCAAACACCATAATGAAAACATATACACACAATGTTTTATTTAAACACAACTATATTGTTTTATGGTGTTATTTTATACAACCTACCTAGGTAGGCCTTGAAGGCGCTTATATGATGTTTAAGTTCCTGTGCGCACAGCCAACACAATGTATTCTTAAATGGGTAGCATTCTAGTAGAAATAGGTGACATTAACATCCTAATTTCTAAAAAAGTTTAGAGACAACCCATCTCTTATTTTAAGAGATGTTATTTTTTATTTCATTAGTAAATAGGGGTATATATGATTCCAAGAGTAGTGTATTAAATTAAACATGGAAATGTCTAAAAAGATACACTAAATATATATATTAGAAGAAACCCACCTTAGAAGTATACCACTGGGTGTTGTCGTCTGATGATCTAATTGATAACAGCTCCTTTCTAAGTTATCTCTTTCCATTTTTATGGTTACAAAGTCATTGAAAGTAAATGCCTATATGCTCTAAACTGCAGTTATTAGCCTGGTGTTGCTGGGAATGGTTTGGCCCATTAATCTCAAAGTGTTCCAAAAAAAATACAGGTAATTGAGTAAGAGGCATGAATAGACAGCATCTAAGTGAGATGATTCCAAGATGGACAGTCAAAAGCACAGCAATTATGAGTGATGGATCAATAACACTTAACTCATTAACAACAGCATTACCATGCTTTCAAAAGTGCAATATATGTATATATATATATATATATATATATATATATATATATATATACATACATATATGTATGTATGTAATACTATAATATATATATATACATATATATATACATATATATGTATATATATATATATACATACAGTATATATATACATACAGTATATATATATATAGTACTGATTGTCTTTAACACACCCATAAAATAATATATTTTAAAGAAGTCTCTAAATTAAAGCAAATCTCTTCAATGTATTTGATATCTATGGAGCCTTTTCTAGAAGTTATCTTGGAACATCATGAACTTTTTGAAGTATTACTGGATTTTTTCTCCAAATCATGCTTTGGGCAGTAAATGCAGTGCTGTATGTGGTAGTGTAGAGACATTGAAGAAACATGGGTTTTATTTCATTTTGTTTCACTAAGCCCACTTTATCTGCAGAGATGGAGGTTCCCATGGCAGAGAATCATGTGATATTTTATGTGACATCAAATATCACACTATGCTGAATCCTTATAGACCAGAGGGTCCTTGTAAGGTGATTGAGACACTGGCATTCTATTGTTTACCAAAAGGCAAAGGTTTGTGTATTAGATTATAATATATTATGTAAAAATTTGAGTTGTTTTAAAACAGAAAATAATATTCTAAAAGTACAAGGAATTATCTCAAGATTTTATAGGATGTCGGGTGTCTATATAATATTCACAAGATTATATTTATATGAGAAACACCTAGTACCTGTATATGTACCAACAACGACTTCAAAACAGCATAGATTGATGTATTGTTCTTATTATTGTTCTTATTAAACTAATTTAATTTCTGGAGAGGTTTAGAGACATCCCATCTCTTATTAGAGATGTTATTTTTTATTTCCTTAATAAATAGGGGTATATATATGATACCAAGAGTAGTGTATTAAATTAATTGTACCCGTGGTAATGTCTAAAAAGATTTATGCATTTGCTTACTTTTTAATATATTCTGTTAATTTGGTGACCACTATGTGGCCATTTGTTATTATAAAATTGCATGAAATCATACTTTTGTTTCTATGACAGACTGCCAGCAGATGGTACTTTACTTTATATTTAAATATTGTCCCATCAGGCATCAACATTTAAAAGAGAAGGCTGCTTATGTTGTTAATGTTATTATCTTACCTCCTTAGACAAGGTCATTCCAGATTACATCGTAAATGAAAAGCTAATAAAGTCTCCCACCCTGTTAAAGACTAATTTGTGATCAGATTCATCAATTTTGACTATTAATAATAAATTATAAATGAACTTAATCCACCTTCCTGCTCCCAACACACATAATGTGTAAATACCCCAATAGATGCCTGCAGTACACATATAATTTCAGCAGCTGCTAAGATTATTCTTTCAGTTCTAGCAACAGAACCATTTCAGAACGTCACAGCTATAAGGTTGTTTTGATATTTTAGTATTTTATAGGTATTTTTTATGAACTTTTATGCACAGTGGCATATTCTGGCTAGACCTAGGGCAGTGGCACCTAGAGGAGGATTTGCTTTGTTGAGGAACGTTGAAGACATTAGAGATCTCCGTCGTTACTGGCCTGGTTACGCGTAGAGACATTTAATTTTACAGCAGATAAGAACCATTCGACCAAACTAGTAGGGTTGTTTTTCCTTACGTAAAGACTTAAACCATAATGAGTCCTCAGTCTCTCCTTAGATTCAGGATAGCTTCATGGTTACTCATGCATGGCCATGGAGGTAAGTCCTTTGGCTAGCCCCCCAAAATATACCACTGCTTATGCAATGCCGCACTTTTTCTATGTGGACCAAATGAAAGGCATCACCTGCAACTAAGGACTCCATCTTCTGTTGCACGAATGTGACTATCTCACTTACCTTGTCAAAACTAGTACTTAAAACACAAAAATCATGCTGAAGTGAATATGACAATGTTTGAGTCCCTTCAGTAAAATATTTTGTAGTGTTGCCATATTTATATTTGGCACAAATGTTCACACATTTTGGAATATAGTATGCATTTAATTTGTAATAGACTCTTCTCATATGCGTTGCTATGGATACTGATTTGCAGAAGTCTCTGAATCATATTACCGTATATATAACAAAGGTATACTATGTTCTTGCAACTTTATTAAAGTCCCACTAAGCTTGCAAGTAAAGTGTAATAAACGACCACCAATAAGTTGAAAAGTGGAAGAATTATTACTATGGTGAGATGTGATGTTTGAACTGATATGGTCTCTTACTGCATAGTATATGTGGTAGTTCTTGAGTGTGATTACAGGTAGAGGTTGGGGTCAAGGAACAGAAGTAGACAAACACCACTTAGTGGATACAGTCCACTTGGTGGTTGGCAGGTACATTTCCCATAATGCTGCATGTCATCATCATAGCTAGGAAGTGGACAATAACTTTAGACAGGAGCATTAACTACTCCAGGTCTTGGACCTGCTTGAAGATCAGTGATGTATTATCTCTCCAAAACTGCATGGAAACACTAGTATAGGGAAATTATATTTTCAAAACACTGGCTTAGGTCCGAAAACAAAACTCCAATACTGTCGATTTTTACGATCCTACACAGAGATTACCAAACATATCCACCCGACTTGCAGAAAAAGCCTCCTTGAAGTTATTCACATGGAATGACTTTACAGGACACTTGAAGGACAGATAGGTCTGCCTTTAACTCCAACTCTCTGGCCAGTTTTGAGGAGATCACATCCCAACACACCATGTGTAGGAAGACCATATGAGTTAGAGTTAGGTTCCTGGCCCTACCATAGTTCGAGGAACAGGGTCCTCTCTGCACAGGAGTACATTTCCCAGCGGCTGACCAGAAGCATTTGTCAAACTTATGTATAATTAATAGCAAACTGGGAGCTATGCGGATAAATACAATTCATGAAAATACTTCCCACAGGGTTTACTTCCTTGACTACTAATTTGATTACAATGCCAGCTCAGTACCAATTACTCATGCTTTAGTTGTCCCCTGTACGACAAATATACTTTCTCTTGTTTTATGTAATCTATGGGCTCTGGGGCATTCATACATTTAAGGTCTATCAGGTACTCACCCTCTGTTGCTGACTGTAGCCTTTTTCAAGTGGATAATGTTTACTGGAAAGATCCCCTGAATGTAAAAGAAATTTGGATCAATTAGGGAAAAAAAACAACAACTTTGCAATAATACTGTCAATTACACTTTTCCTGCAGTAAAGATTAAGAGAGTATAGCATAGTTCAGCAGCTCCTCTGCCACCCCCCACCTTGCACACAATATTGTTCGGCACCTCCTTCCTCTCTAGCACACAACACTATCCAGCAGCCTCTTTGTGGTGCACACAATATCTGGCATTATATACCTTGCACACTCACAGAGCAGGGCCCCCAACTGCCGAAGTGCGTGGCATGTAAAAAAATCATCTGCTCCCCATAGCATTAGTTTGGAGACAACATCAGCACAAGTGCTGTTTGTAGGAAGTGTCATCATATGGGTTTCCATTGCTGAGCAGCTGCACACAAGCCAAAGATGACTATGCGCAATGCCAAGCGTCAGCTGCACCTTCACAAGACCCTGGAGGAGTGGAGACGTGTTCTCTGAAGTGATGAATCACACTTCATTATCTGGAAGTCTGATACATGAATCTGGGTTTGGTGGATGCCAGGACAACACTACCTACCAGAATGCATAGTGTTACTGTAAAGTTTGGTGGAGGAAGATAACGCTCTGAGGTTGTTTTTCAGAGTTTGTGCTAGGTCCCTTAGTTCCAATAAAGGGTATACCCAATGATGAAGCCCATGTAGTGGGAAAGGAATCTAAAATGTGAGATATCTTGTGTCCTTATCTGCATGTCTCTGCCTGGAACTCTCAGAGTGCATCAGGCGATTTGTATTTTTGCACAACATTCAGGCCAGGATTGTTTTTTGACATGCCCATATTGGCATATTTGTATTTTACTTATATAATGTATTACTATATACATAATATTACTCTATATATACGTGCTGCTAATGACCAGTATCTACCCAGCAGCCAATGACAATTAGTACTCGTCTGGCACACAGATCACAGAGCTCTCTCTTATTCTGTGCCAGCCATCACATTATCCCCCCGAAAAAGCAGTGGTCACAAGCTAAGGCTGACCCTGCCACGCGGGGTTAATGGGGCCCTCAGTCTAAGGATACTCATACTGTCGGGGGTCAAATTGGAGCCACAGCTAAGCACATAGGACAGGCCACAGATTCACTGGTCCCTACGTGAGGGTCACCTGCCCCTCTGTGCAGAGGTCAATAGCATCCTTTCAGTGTTTCTATGGAGATGTGAGGAGAGAAGCAGCAATGAACAGCTAATAATGTTACCATTGTCCATGGTACCCACACTCTCCCCCTTCTTACCCTCCACCCCCTATCCCTCCCTCTTTTGCTTTCTTTTGGTTGTTCTCTTCATCCTGTTTTTCTCACCCCCCCCCTTTAATTTCCCAGTACTGTGTTTCTCCAACCTCTGTGTGTGATTCTGTCACACAGCATCTTTAAATACCCGACTATCTCACCCACCCTAATTATATATCTCAACTGCTTGCTTTCGCACCCTCCCGTCATTTTACCCCCTGCCAGTGTCCTCAGTCGCCTTTGCTTTATTTTCCAGGATTCCTCTCTAAATGTTTTCAAGTCCTAATTACACAATGTCTACTTAATCTCTTCCAGTTACACAGAGATCTGTCCCTTCCTCCCAGGGATGGACCCCACTCGTTCACACACAGCAGGAACCCTGTCTCAGACATGATCTATATGGTTATAAATACATATATGTAATGGGACCAAAGTATCATACTCTACTCCCTGTAATTGTAACAATTTGGTTCCCATCCCTTGCCCATATGTAATAACATTTAAATAAAGGAGTAGCTGATAAGTAGCCCTAGACAACGTTGACTGATTAGCTCATCGTGAGGTTGTACTGTACTACTATTCACATAACAATCAGGCATTCTATGGGTGCCGGCAGAACAGTAGTGGTGGGACAATGCCAAAATGAAAGCAAAATTACACTGTTTCTTTTTTAAACTTGAACCTCCATTCACACCTCTTCTTCATTCAGCTCTTCCTGATTTCATCATGATCTCCCCTTTAAGGAGGAAAGTTATCATCTTGTATCTTTCTGAGGACATCCATGCACAGGGCCTGTGTATGACTCCACATTCTGAACCAGGTCATCACCATTGCATGGTGAGATCTCATGTTCCATCATGGCAGACTCAGCGGTTTACTCACTGAAGACACAGTTGGCTGGAGAATTGCAGTTTCGCCTCACCGACTTCACTTCTTTAGATAGAAACATAGAACCATTCGGCCCATCTGGTCTTTCCTGCTGTAAAACCTCAGTCCTTGATCTTGTCTCATACTCAGGATAGTCTTATGTCTAGCCATTCATTGTTAAAACTCCCTCGTTGCAATAACCTCTACCACTTCTGCCGAAAGATGGTTTCACTGATCTGCGACCTTATCAGAGAAGTCAACCCTTCACTCTCTACACCATAAAGGACCAAACCCAGAGAGAATACGATCCAAGAAAAGTTTGAATGGCTCTATAAAAAGCATATTTAAATCAGTAGTGATGCCCTTTGTACCTTTCCTGATAAAAACCTCTCTATATTTTGTTCTTATGGACATTCTTTCTAAAATATCCAATTCTCCCTTATGTGAAGCTATATGCGTTAGACAGTAGTATACTATGCTGATACATTGTGTATCCTGTATATATATAGTTCATTAAACACCGCGTGACTATGTGTTGTCATTTCTGACCTATATCATTTATTTCTAAGTAAAATGCGACTCTTCTTTCGTCAGCTTCTCTTTACGCTAACCTAAAGAGGGCTAGCTTGATGTCTTAACTAGAGTTCCAATCATGGGCTAGTAGGGGCAGTATAGAAATGTGTATATCCCTCTATTGTTTGCGTGTTCCGCTCGTGGACTCACAGGGGCAGGGTAGGACTGTGCTAGCATATAATCCTTGCCGGAGCCGAACTGAATATAGACATTTCATCTGCAGGAGAAGATTCCTCATCATCCAATACAGCCTAAAGCATGAGTGGCCAAGTGTGCCTTTCACCAACTGAAATCTGGCCAGAGTTTTTGTAATTAATTAATGCATAAGTCATTTAATTAGGTCGTTCTTGAAGGGAATATACTGACTAAAAATGAAAATGTCATACTAAATTCTAATTATTTCCCCGGAGCTATCAACGTGAGTAATAATACGGAAGGAATGCTAAATTCTGTGGCTATTAACCCCTAAGGTGACACTGTTCTACTTTTTGACGCTGAAAGAGTTAAACCTTAAAGGGAATCTATCCATGGAAATATTTTATTGGGAAATAATCACTGCATTATGATGCTATAATAAATGCCAACTCATGTACAATAGGGGGGGGGGTCTATATGCTAAGGTGCTGTGACAGGGTTGGGCATTGATGCCAGAGAACTACAAATCCCATGATGCTCAACTAAACAGCTGTACGGCCACTCATAGGGTTTAAGGTACAGTACAGAACAATATAAAACAAAGTATACAGCTCCGTGCTTCTTGAATAAGGTTCATTCTTGGTTCGTCTCGCTCACCAAAAGTTATTTTGCTGTTACCAGTTTCCTGATTACATTTTTGAGCAACTTTACCTATTAAATACCCTTTATTACTCAATTTAATTGGTATGCACCTTGACCTAGCTTGTCACCCAAAGCCTCCGAGTTGTTACATCCTAGATGTACTAAATTCACGCTCTACACTTTTATCAGTAGCGCATCAAAACATCCTTTAAATGTGGTTTTCCATATCACAGAACAATCGTCTTCTGTCCGTGGTACTGAAAATCATACACCAGAACAGCAGGAGTTTATTTACCACCTCTTTACAATAAACTACAAGTGTTACCAGCTAATCGGATGGTGGGGAAGTTCAAAGAAAGATGGCCCGTGATTTGGCCGTACCTGCTAATAAACCACTTGAGAATTGAACAAAAGGAGGTGTTGCCTTATTCACAATCCAAGTTACAGATAGCTGGGTCCTCACAAGTATCCATGCAGATTTTTCCGAGGATCCAAACATGAAAGAGGAGGAATAATTTTAAGATAACTTGGCTGCGGTTAATGCTAATTCCATTCTACATAAACAGCCTTATCCTGGTGTTGACATGGGCTCACCGAGACCCGGATTCTAGGGAGGTCACAAAACCCCATGACCTTCATTAAAGTGAAAGGGATATTCTATTGTCATATACAGCTGCACTAATGAAGAATGCGTTTTAAAGTACTTTTCCTGCCAGTTTTTTTCTGAGGTAAGAAGAGGGCTATCTGCATGGCGGTCTCATTAGTCTCCTCAATGCTCTCCCGAGAACCAGCGCTGGAGCTGGCTGGTGGTGAACGCTTCATACATGAACACTGCACATGCAGGAGATGCGTTCGGCCGAACTTATCTTCTGTAAGCCAAGAAGCTGAGGGTCAGGGAACAGCGTAAAAGCACAGAGGGGATGAAGAGGAGATTTACAGATGACGCTTAGCTATTATGTGCTTTAATGTGCATATGGTGGCACATGATGACTAGATTGTCCCTATAAGAAACGTGTGGAAAATTCAGAAAGCTCAGCTTAGGATCTTCAAGTCTATTAATTGACTGCCAAAGTAATCGGTTATGAATGTCCCAGTTTTGGGTCACTTAAACTGAGTAAGCCATTGGGACAACCGGATCTTACAATGACCCACATTATTGTTAATGGGACTGGCAGGTAGGTGTCCATTCTTCAGTTTCTGCTGCTGCAATGGTCTGACGGAGCTGCCCTCACAGGATTCATATTGACTTTACATTAGCACTGAACGCCACCCTTCCCCCACTGCCTCCAAAAACAATTTGTCAGCACCCATTTCTTGTACGGTTCAATTTTCACTTTACACGGTTATTTTTGCTCACATGATAACCATTTTGCTGTCTCCCAGACAAAAACAATGGCAGACACGTCAATAAATACAGATACATACACAAATAATGAGCCAAAATTGAATGTTAACACACTTAGAAAGGATTCTTATTTTGTTACTGCACAATTCTTAAACCACAGTTCCTACCCCGACCTCTGAAACTGTATAGCTTGATGATAAGCTCAGCTGGGGCAATGAGTGCATTAATCACTCTGAAGAGCATATAGGGGACATACATCCGAGAATAAGCGCTCCTGAAAATGACCTTATGGGTAAAAATGTTGTTGGTGCTTAAGGAGTTAAATCAGTGGCTGTATACCAAAAAAAAACACAAAGACCTGGAAAAGCCAACCGATAATTGACATTTTTGGGATGTGTCGCCAATGATAAAGCCGGATTCTCTGATGTCCAAAGAGAAATCTTAGCAACTTGATACGCACAAAAAGTGTCCACTCATCTGATCAGTCCAATGTAGTCTGTAATATAACTCATAAGCCTTGTACATTCCACTAAACAAAAATGGACATTATGATATACAGTATACGGTATATATATATATATATATATATATATCATTCACTTTACAGGTGTCACCGACACAAGACATGGACACATCAAGTAGTGAACAATAAAAATAATTATTGTTGTAGTATATTATATATATATATATATATATTGATATATTTAACCCCTTAAGGACAATGGGCGGTCCCTAAACCTATTGAAAATAATGCATTTTGAGCCCGTACATGTACGGGCTTTGTCATTAAGGGGTTAAATAGGCAGAGGTAAGGTATGGGCTGTCCCGTGTGCTTTAAACTGATTCCAGCCCTAAGAAGGATCCAACACAGATTACAATGAAGCATCAGGCTGTTCATGGTCCTGAATTGTTTAGGGGGCTTTTAGTGTTCATGATGCCCCCTACATGCTAACACATGGTAGTCCAATTTATAATTCCTAGTTTGTTGTTTGAATTGGTGGGATTAAATATCTATGTCCTTGGTACAGACAATGTCATCTAGCTAAACTTGCCTTCTATATGATTCTTACTTTATTATGCTCTTTGATCCCATATTATTGTCAACCACACACATTATTAGATGCAATTTTTTTATCTCTAAACTTTGCTCTTATCCAATTCACACCACTACTAACAGTTATCTCTCATTTCCAGACTAGAGGTCATCAATTAGACCTACTATGCTTATTGTGTTCTTTTTATATCGCAGCGTAAAAACATATTCTTTTAATCACATTTCAGGTAAGGGTTAATTGAATGTTTCATCCAGTTGACTTATTCTTGAGCATTAGACCTGAATTTAATACATTATTTGATGCAGCAGCAGATACAATGTATCCGAGCAACACTTGAGCACAATCTGCTCTATAGGGCTCTGCGCTGACTCCTTTTTATAGAACTGCAGATTTCTCCAGCACTAATGAACTGTTAACGAGCGGGCAATTACTTATGCAAATGTACAGCTGGGTGCAGGCGTGGCATGGTGATTCATATGGCTCAGTGGTACTAAAGGAGTACTTTAAGGCAAGCAAATACTGCAAGGGTCAATCTGCCAATACCATAAAAAGGGAAGAAGATTGACTCCAAGCCATGGGTCGACAGTTATATGGTGGCTGAAGAAGTACCGGTGGCAGTGGGGGGGGTGTGATGTGAAAGGTGTTCTTGGGATAAAACCAGGGATTCAAATCGTCTCTGGCACTATAAGGCCAGCGGCGGACAAATAACATAGGTGACGCTTGCTGGATATAGCTGCAAGCTAGGCTCTAGCGCTTTGGAGGTGACAGTGGGCAGCAGCTCTGCCAGTGTGGGTCAGAATAAGGGAGAATACATTAAATAAAAAGAAAATGTGGGTTGGTGGGCAAACAAGGTGGAAGGTGTGGACTAAAAAGACACATACATAAAACATACTGGAACGTTAAGTCGCTAACTGGTACAAGGTTAGACAGGACACATTAAAAGTCAGCAGTCATGTTGGAGGTAAAACCATCTGAGATTAGAAACTACCTAACACTGAAAAACATC
Source organism: Spea multiplicata (assembly GCA_009364415.1). NCBI lineage: Eukaryota > Metazoa > Chordata > Amphibia > Anura > Pelobatidae > Spea > Spea multiplicata. Next base: position 31,135,523 of record VKOC01000004.1, read on the forward strand.
TGTCAATGCCCTTGCATTGTATGCAAATATTCCTTCATTTCCCATGATCCTTCAGCAAACAGTGCATTGGAAATAGGAAGCTGGAACATTACTAGTGTTAGAACATTACCTCTTTTCTGTAAAGTTATTACCAATATCTTTCTTTGAGACACAAGTTTACAAGGATATAAAATTTACAATTGGGGATAATATGGAATAATATGGTTTCCCATAGGTCAGAGTATACATACGTATAAGTACCATCTTAGAGGAATAGTACAATCCTACACATTACCTTGGCACTGGGGTTTCTGAATGATGATCCTCTGTACCAGCCTAGAAAAAAGGCAAACAATGGTTAAAATGTTCAAATATTGTACAATGTTACTCATTCATCTTTATATGTAAGGGGGACTCCCTCTCCCAAACATAAATACTCAGGAGTTATGGGCAGGGGAGGGCTGGCACCTTCTGCTCCAGGTATCAGGTAAAGACAAGTGCCCCCCCCTCCCAGTACCTCACATACAAATTGACACATATATTAAAACATTTGCGCTGACACACAGACACACATTCATGCTCACACATACTTACACATACACATTCCTGCTCACCCACACACATTCATACATACATACTCCCTCCATTTCTCACCCTCCTTTGTGAACAGTGGGTATGGGTGACTTGGACTTGGCTTTGGAACCCAACGTGAGAAGACGTTAACTTCAGGCTTCTAAGGTTAACCCATAATAATGAAAAGACAATATAGAAAAGCAACAAGGGGTGTGTTCCTCAGATATTAGGTATTATTGCATTTAAAAAGAGGGGGTGGTAATGGACCTTTTTATGGAAATGTGTTGGGGGTAGATGGTGAGCCCCACAAACCTAGAATTAGATATTTTCCACACGCATCACAATAGTTCCCCACTGAGAGATACGTCATCATCCGCCCTAGAACAATTCTCGTACCATCGTTACGTTTGAGTGTCGTGTTTAATGAGTAGTTGTCACACATCGCAGAGTGCGTGGTAAAAGTACCACAGGACACTCACCTTCACATTTCTCTAGAATGTGGACCGTTTCTCCCAGTTCCAATGTTAACCCTTGAGGCACTGATGCACGGAAGTTACAAATCACTAAAAAAAAAAAGAGAAGCAAGGTATGAATACATTATACAATGTTGGTGAATTGTGACGTTTTATATAAAATATATTAAAATACACATCACTTTTGAGTTACATTTATCATAGAAATTTAAAAAACTAATAATATTTATGTTTAGTTTTGCTATTAATTTCTGGATCTTTCTATTTTCTCATATAGTAATAATTTAATGATCAAAATGTGACTATAAGTGTAGATGAATGTTTCCTTTACCAGTTTTAATTCTGAACTTGCTACAAATTTATGTCATTTTCACATGCCAAATAAAAAATATAAAAAACATATCTTAAACAAATAACACAGCTTGCATTGTCTTAGGCTGCTTGTATTAAACCCATCAGACGCAAATATGGAGAACTTCAATTTTAGATGAATAATAATAAAAACAGCAATAATATTTTCCATTTTGGTAATTAAATATACAACACATAGTTAACAGTGCTCTCTAAGTCATGCAACACTTTCGCCTTCTGTATTTTTGTGTCCTAGGCCTCAGTGTTACTTTGCGCACCTGTTTCCCAGTTAAATTAGGATGAGACTAGGTAAGAGCTCCAGTGTGCGTCTGTAACAGCTGCTTGTGTTAGCGTGACTGACCGCACGTGATGGGTATACATTGTGTCACCACGTGTGTGTTACTTTTGTGTGATCCTGACTCCACGTGACAATTCTGTTATTTGGCTGTAACACGCCGTGACAGGTTCCTCCGTGCTGTGACCTTGACATGAAAACTCATATAGAACGTGTCACCCGTAACTGTTGTGTGGAGTTGTAGCGGTTAACCTCGCCTGTCACCTGTATTGTTATGCTGTGACGTGACAAAGTGTTCCGTATTCTTCTTGGTGAAACCGCAGCAACGTGTGACAAATTTGGGTTCAAGGGTTCTAGCCCCGTGTAACAGCTCCCTATTGTGGGGTCTTGACCCCCCCCATGCCGGCACACAACCAGGCCATCAATTCATAGCCTCGGATCCATGCTGGCGTCGGCAAAGACTCCGCGCTGCAATCTATTGGTTTTTAAACGGGGCTGCGTCAGCGCTATACACCTTCCCCTGTGACACGCTGATACATTGCTCTTTTCCTGCTGCAGTGTTAACCTATTCACTGCCGGGGGACTGTATATGCAATCGCATCCGCCGCTCACAAACATGTATTCACTTGGCAGAGGACTAGCGCAATATCCCACACTATAGAGTATATTATCTGTATATGCGATAACATACAGCAGTCTCGGAAGCACCGTCTCTTGACTAATACATTTCCTCACCCGCCTGCTGTGTCTGCACTCACTACTAAGCAGCGATAGGCCTCTTACTACGGCAATCTGATTAGCAGCGGCTTCTAAGAACAGATGTCATTTCCACTGCCTTACATATGGCGTCTTTCACTTTTAGCCATGTCTGTTTGTAACGTACAGTGCTGAGTGCAGGGAAATACAATAATATCAATATTTATCGCTGTAATAATCACAATAAGGCCCTGGCAAGCTAGGGATTGGGGGAGGACACGGATAACAGGAGACACCAGCAGGGGGGATTAAATGACACTGCAGGAACGGGGAGAAAAAAATCGAGAGGAATTAGAAAAGGAAGAGCTACGTTAAGGGGATTATTATTTCTTATTATAATTAATGTCACTTTATAAACAGCCTGTACAAGTGTTCCAGATTTTCAATTTAAAAACAATGCTAATTCTCATGAAATACAGTGTTTTTTTAACTGGCATGCAGCCTCCTTAATATCACCACTTAATGCATTGTGCGCCGTGAACCCGGATCCTATAATAGTCTGCTAGAAAAAGCCAAAGATTCCCGCTGCATAACCAATGAAATGACTATTTATTAATGGCTGTTTCACTAATAATGGCTTCGCAGGAAAGCGATAAATGTGTTCTGTTTTAAATAAATATGGCGGCACAGGATGGCAGATGTGACATCTTAACCTGCGCTCCGAGTCATCATACTACCCCCTCTTAGCCACGTCGATGATTATTTAAGACACTCGTTTTTCTATAAGGGCTATGATAAAAGCTTTTAACTCTTTGTGTTCCCTACACATAGCCAGAGACTGAAGGCACACTTAATCTATGAGTTTGCAGGTAAGGTGAACATTTCAACTAAGTAACTTCAAAGGAATGGTCATGTAGTTCTGGGTTATTTCTCTTCTTTCTACTCTCTGTAGTCCAAACAAATCCACACAATCTCTATAGTAAGACAGACTGAGTACGTAAAGCAGTACGTATTTAAAACATAGGAGCTCAATAACCGCTTTAAAGGCTTTTTAAAGCTAAATTAACGATTAATAACCAGTTACTTACCCTAGAGGCAATTTTACTGGTATTTTGAGCCAATTTTACCGGCAATATTTACATATATATAAAAAAACACTTGTTGTAAGTACATATCGTACATAGTTGCAAATGTCAGGAAATCTAAATGATATAGATCCTGCGGCCGCCGACACTGTTGTTTACATGAGAATGGAGACAATTTTCCTTTCATTTTGAAATAAAGGCAATTTCCAGTACATTTAAGTTTCTCAATGAGCATAAATAAAAGTCAGGGACTTGAAGTAAGTTTGGAATATATTTATCTAGTGCAGGTTATTTTTTTTTCCAAACCAAAACAGGGGTTTAGATAACAGAACTTGTTGGAGTCATCCTTGTTCTTTAAGATTGGAGTAATTGCCATGAAATTCAAAATCAACGTTAAACGCTCCCAGGTCAAACGTCTCAAGAACACAAGACTAACCGTGTACTTGTTACTGCGGTGTTTTATATAACACTTTCTGTACATTCCCGGAAATAAAAGGCCCCTTGGGCAAAAACCGTATTTGGTGCCAATCACATGTACAAATATACACATACGGTAGTTATATCCTGCGTGACTTGCAATGCTTTCCACCATGTACATGGAATCCCTTTTACTGTTCCAAAGACAATGCATGGCTATTGTGAATAATTATTTAAGAGGATCTGTTGAGAAATAACTGCATGTATCTGATGTGAGTCACATAACGTGTCTGCTTGCGCTATTTGGTACAATAACCCAAACCCTGTATGTTTTCTGAAAAGTCTAATGAGCAATAGGGGGTAGTGAAGCAGAAGTTTAACCTACGGCACAAAATACTCTTGAGCGGGCTCAGCTGATGTGGAAAGGTAGCTGCTCATTACAACATGGAAGAGAGATGTAAGCTCTTAGGGCTACAGTTACCACTGCATTTAAATATAATTTAAACCCTTAAAGGGACGCTATTATGCTTGTTTACCACTTAGCATGGCTTAGCTTTTTAGATCATTTAGATTTCATAACATTGTAGCCTTTTCAGTTATTTTAACTCAATAATTCTTGACCTTCAAGCAGTCAAGCCATATTTTCTAATGGATCAGTAATGGATAGTTTTTCACAAGAAACTCTACCCCAGTGACGACCTCCCATCACTCTCATGGCTCGAGCTGTGCAAAAAAAAACCCCCAACAAAATACCATCATTTCCAAAAACAGGCAGATTGTATCACTTTATACCCTTGCAGGTAAAAACCTGATTCCTTTGTCTGATTTTCCGCCGACATATATTTCACGTGACTGCTTTTGATGGCACAACCTTTCACTAAACATCGCATGCAGCGTGGCATCTTTCCGGGCTTGACATTGCGTATCTGACAATGTTCGATATTTTGCCTGGCTCTACATTTAATGGGACCAGTAAATGTCCCTAGTCAGTTGTAAATGCTACCGTTCAATGCTTTGGTGTAAGCGTGTACAAACGCTTAAATGTCTCGCTCTAAGGTATTACTCCATAGATCTTCACCTATCTCTCCCTTCTGGCCCCTTCTAGGGATTGACGAACATACCCATCAAAGTGTAATGCACAATAGTTGCACTGCCATAATGCATAGACGGAACAGAACAGAATTTTAGGAAAGATTATTTTTAAGAAAAAAAATATATTTACACATGAATCAGTCCACTGGAGGTACTAAAATAGGTTACCCTTTTTTGCTGTTTTTTAATTCCTGCGGTAGCTTCTATTTCCTTTCTACAAAGCACTCTAATGCACTATTCCAAAGCCCTTGGAAAGATAGCGTCTAATAGACATGTTGCTGGATATTTTTCTGTAACCCCAAAGATTCGACTGTTCCCCCGTTCTCCCTCTGCCTCTCCTATCCCTGCTCTTACATGGGAGATTTTGATAAATTAAGGTCAGACAGCGCCCGGAGAGCGCAGTGGGAGGGGGGGAGCAAGGATCCGCTCGTCCGGAGGATTATTTAATGCTGATTTGATTATAACAATCATTTAACCCACTGCATGGCAGTAATCCTGGAACAGAGTACTCCTGGTGTGGTCTGGGATACCACGTCCAGCACACAGCCAGCTCAGCATCATCGGAGTTTACTAAAGAGCATGGGGGCAGAAGATGAGATTAATACTGACTGTATGTTTCCCTGACATAATGACCTCATTACATTCCCTGCTCTGTCAGCACCTACACAGCTTCTCTGTTAACTCCTTATCCTAGCTGGGCGTGCCTGTATGAGATGTACTAACATTCTGCTTAGCGTATAGCATGGCTTACATCCATATTACTAGCCATAGTTATGCCAGAGGAGTAACAAATGCTGGGGCCTCCCTTTCTTCATATCTATCCTTGGCCTTGGGCCGGACAAACGGCAGTGCCTTAGCCAACCCAAATACTCACTTCTGTGACCCCAGTCCTCTTATCCATCATATCGTATCCATTGCGCTGCACTTATAAGACATGCTTTTAAGATGGTTATAGGGGCTGTTGGGGCTAGGTGCCGGGCTCTATAGTGTATATATGGACTGGTTACATGGGAGATCTCTGATCTACTCAACAGGCCCATGGAGCAGTGGTGGCCAGAGTGTCAGATTGATCTGCCCCAGCCATGTGACAGGTGGGCTACTGCCCACTGGAACTGCCTACCTAAGCCTAGACCAGATTACACCACTATCTATGCCACTGTGCATCTGTTATATTAAGCAGCTAATATATCCTTTTTAGTATTCCTCCTAGTAATAAATATTTACAAAGATAACTAGAAGCAGATTTCATTAGTGCCAACATCAAAGGGTGTACTTGTGCACCAACAAGCCTTTGGGGCCCCCCAGCTTGTAGCCGCAGGGGCCCCTGAGTTATGCATAGAACCATTTATAGAGTATTATGGGCTGATGTGACACATCATCTATGAATTTGCCATCTGGCTGGTACAAGTACAGTTAAGGCATAAAGCATATCTTACTTGCAAGGAACTCAGCCGTGTATACTGACAGATAACCGGATAGTATGTTGGCCTCCAGCTGTTGTCTAATCCCAGTACCCACAGCCACCTCAACAGGCGGATCAAACCCTCCTCTGAACCTTGGCAACCTGTTTCTAGAATAGACTGGTTATAATGGTCCAGAAGAGCCGCTAATAAACGCATTGCAGTGAGAACTACGTATGTAATTGTGTACACAAGACAATGTGCATCTTTATAGGCAAGGTTGAGCAATGTGTGTTGCTTTTAGTTGGCTTTAGGCTCTCAGTCCAGATTAGCCTAATTAGATCCTCTTTACAACAAAAGAATCAACCCTCCCCCAGTAAGAATTACCATCTATAATAATAACTATGCCAGCCACTCCACGGCAGTTATCCCTCCCCAAACTTCTTCACATCAGAGGCTTGCACAACTCCTGCCCCTTCGGGCCACTAACCAGAGAGTGTTTATGGGTGTCCCTGAGTTAACAAAATTGGGTCAGTCAGTGACTTACTCATTTTTATTGATATTCCTGTGATTCTACAAAGGGGGTCTCCTGGAAAACTGGCAGTTACTGGCCCTTGAGGACTGGAACGCTGAATCCTTAATTAGGGTTTGGTTGTTTTATTGAACTTCTTGTAATTACGCTAGGACTGTGGCCCCCGAGCTATTGCCACACTAGAAATTCCATTACTTTTTGCGTGGCAGTGGATAATGGCTGAAGTCAGTGGGGACTCCGCTCTAACGCTTTAATATGTTCGCTGTCAGCTTGTTTAGACCTCGTGTACATTTACAATGCCTGATAATAATAATTCACCCTACTGATTTATGCAGCGGCGCCTTATGCTTCGTCCTACATCTCCCCGTGACTCATTTCATGACTTCATAGACTTAGTCGTGATGCTTCAGCTTTTATTTTTAGATAACCCGAAATGTAAGGCTACAACACATATTCCACAAAACGTGTGAAGGATGCTCAGAGGGGGCTTCTGTCCGGTCAGAAGATCGGCAGGGAAGACCAGGCACAAGACAGGAGAGGGAAGTGAGCATCAACGGGTAAAAGTTCTTAAGGGAACCATTAAGCAAACCTCAGTTTTAACATAATTAACATTTCCATAGTTTTGTTAAGGGTTAAAAAAAAGTTTAGTGTCGCTTAAAAAAAATTCAACATGTCAAACAGCCAAGGGGGACACTTTTGTTGGACTGTGAGTGTAACTGAATAGCGATGTCAGGGTCTGAAAGAGGGACAGAAGGGTTGGATCCCGGAGAGGGACTGACCCTCATAAACAGTGACACTTTGGAGGCATTTAACTCATTATTAAGTGTCGAACTTGTGAAGTTAGAAACTTTTTTTTAAACCTAGTTAAGCCCCTGTCCTGGACACAGGACCTGAACCGGACTAAATCCTATTCAACAAATTCAGAGGAATCCTTTAAAAGTGAGGAATAAGCCGACTCATCCAGACAACATTAAGTTAAAAGTGCTGCTCTCACAGCATATACGATGAGTTTCCAAAACGTCCATTTTTAGGTTAATTTGTAAGCATCACAAAGCAGGAAAAAAAAGGTTCTCTGTAGAAATGACATATGCATTCAAGTTAAGGTGAGTTTCTTCCACGTCAATGAAGAGGAACTCAGAGTTCAGAGAATGTCATCGCAGCTCGGCAGCCATTGTTAGAGAAGATGAGCTGATTCTCCTGATTCTCCTGCCGATTCTCCTGCTCTTTATATACCGTACTGAATGGCTCCCTATAACACCTCCCAATGCTCTGCTTAATCGCCCCATCCCTCCGCATCTTACATGAATTCACAAGATAACGTTGCTGCCTCTTCACAAACACTCCTATTAATCTGCCTGTGAATGATGAATAGGATTTGATTAATCTGCAGCTTCTCATCTTCCTGTAATAACTTAGCAAGCAACTCATTAACTGGCAACCTAATTACTATGCACTTATGTTAATCACTAAGATGCAAATCTGCATACAGATTCGATCCGCGCTGGGCATGCAATGGTTAAGAGTTCTTTACATAACAGCAGGGCTATAAATAGTGTTTTTTGACATGAAAGAGTGATTATTAATCTAAAAACCCCTAAAACATATAGGAGTATAGCTACATATTACAACATAGTTGGTGGGGATGATGTGAGTTGTAGCCCAAGGGCTGCTTAAAGGCCTGAATTACCCAGCCATGTTTTAGAAGTGGTTATTCAAAAACTGATAACTCTGAGTTTAAATAATCCATCAATGTATTCAACATTACAAACACCTATTGTTTTAGAATGATCGACATTGCCTTGTATAGAAGCTCAGCGGACGGGACACCGCTAGTACCGCGTAAAAACACATGGGTTTGCATAGCCACTAAGTAGCGGAACCAGACTAAGGAAAATATCAAAATGACCTGGGCCATCTAGCACTTGATTCTGAATTGTAAAACACGACTTAGGTAATCAATGGTTGCTAGTGATGGACTGAAACCCCGTTAAGTAATTACCACCATTAGCACTTTTTAATAATGTGAATATGAGTCTATTGGCAGAGCAGAGTTGCAATCGGAGACCAGAGACAGAGCCGTGCAGAGATGAGCGGCACAGCAGAGTTCTAAGCATGGATGAGCTGCTGCTTTGGACTACAATACAATGGAACCAAGAACATGCGCATAGATCAGTGCTTCGTGTCAGAGGCAATTGAGGTCATTGACTGGTGTCATTTGTTGCAGGATAAAAAGCCATTCAAGGTCAGTCATTGGCAGAAGGCAGATGATAATCAAACCATAAGTCAATGATGGTAACACGATATAAAGTCATATAAAGCTGCATAAATACCGGTACTACGAAGACTTGGTTCAAGCAAAGGATCGATCTGAGTGTAATGCAGAGTCTTTAAAGTATCCTTATAGATTTAACAGGGAGAACTATTTTTCCCAACTGAATAAATTCAATGTCCTGAACACCGGTAATAAAAGTGCACAAAATGGGCAGGGAGAGAAACTTCAGAGAGCATTCTTTCCATAAAAATGTGGACAGGAAAGGATGATATTTTTACTTTTCTTTGATCCAGATTAGAACTTCACAATGAATGCTGCAAAACCAGAGAACCAAAATAACAGAGCAGGGTACAAAGTAATACTGATAATGGACAGCTCCAAGGTGAAAATTGTGCTCCATGCCGGGTAGGACACAATCCTCCATACCTGTAAACAATACGTGTAAACAATCGTCTTCCTAGAAATTACTGAGCCACAGCAACTATATGATATATAAGTTATTGCATTTGTGTATGTACGCGAGGTGCACATCAACATTGAGGGGTTTCCATGGATCAAATAAACCTGGCGCGTTTCGCTCTTCTGGAACACCACTTGCCACTAGACTAGTGCACTTGACTGCACCATTGTTTACAACTTTGAGTGGGGATTGTGCTTTCTGCATATCACAGATTATGTCACACTCAGCACGGGTTACACACCACAAAGAATTACAACATGAGAAAAGCCGTTGCTAGGATAAAGACTAAAAGAAGACAGGATGTCTAGAATTCATTTTGGTTGCTAGGATGATGATGTCGTGATGATGGAATTACACCACACATCAGGAATTGGCTGTGTTGGGCTGATTAAACTCAGAGGAGCCAATCAGAGAGCTGCATTACTGTCCCTGTATTCTTTAAACTATAAGTTATAGACAAAGCATGAAAAACATACATATCCCACCGATATTGACCTGCATCCGAGGATGACCTCAATGGACTACTGCTAGGTAATTTACTCACATGAGTAAAACGAACCACTAATCTGATCAACACTAGATTGCATTCATGGGTCTATGGCACGGGTGTTACCAGTTTTATATTATATATTTGGGTATCAATGGCATCATCATTGGTAGTAGGCCAAGGCAGGTGTAGGTATCTCCAGGCTTTATGAATTGCATTTTAATAAATGATCCATTGGCACAGATATTGGTGTCAATGTACCTTGCCAAAACTACATCTCCTTACAAGGTGGCTACAAACAAGACTTTCTAAGACGGGTGTCTGCAGATAAAGGTCACCCATTATTCTCCCAGCTGTTTTATGTCCTGAGTTCACCTTTGTTGCCTGCATGCTGTTAAGCAATGCTTACGCCTCCTTAATTATTCATACCATACTTACTGACCTGTACCAATTACACTGAGCACTCATGTTAAAATATAATCCATCCTTTTGACTATTGATCCTCTAACACTTACTTCTTACACCTTTATTATACTCACAATGGCCCTGTGTTACAGGAGAGCGTATGAAATTCTAAATCACATATCCTTTTTTACCTTCTGGCAGTAACAAGTGGAAATCTCACGTTTGGCCAATATATGAAATGTCCAACTGTCACAACATTATCATGACTTTGTGATGACGGTGGCAGCGTGCTTTACACCACTCGATCCAACGCTTGGCATTGTAATTGGTGATGCGATCTAGCTGCTTGGCCACGGAAACTCATTCCATGAAGCTCCCAGCACTGTTTTTGTGCTGATATTAAAGCCGGTGGAAGTTTTGGAACGTTGTTTGGAGAGTGTTGGCGACTTTTACGCACCATGCGCCTCAGCACTCGGTGACCCCACTTTACGTGGTCCATTTTTTCAATAACACCACTTACAGTTGACAGAAACCTCTAGCAGAGATGACATTTTATGAACTGACTTATTGCAAGGTTGGCATCCTATCGCGGTACCATGCATGAATCCACTGAGCTCTTCACGACGCATGACTAAGTGCTTAAATCCTTTTTTTTCCTCATATAGTGTACATACATATATATATATATATATATATATATATATATAGACTACTCTGTTCTATAATTAAATAGTCCATGTATGTCAAGTTACCAACATTGTAAACCAATGTCAAAATATTATTTTTTCTAGCAAAAAGAAAATGTATCTCTATTCCATTTGTGTCCAGAGGCTGTGTATGACTGCAAGGAATGTACAATAAAAGATTGCTTGTTAAATTGAAATAATACATTTTATCATCTTGATAATGTAGCGGCCGCTGAGCTTAATACTTTACCCATTTCATAATGCAACCAACCTGTTTTGTTGGTCATCAATTATGCCTAATATTAAATGTTTGATACAAAATGTTATAAAAAAGTGGATACCTTGAGAGAGGATATTCTGCAAGTAGAAAATGCAAAAAAAATACAAAAGAAGGCATATGGTGGATTTTTGCATTGTAAATAGTCAAAACGCTGTTAGAAAATTCTAAAAATAAATTGAGTGAGAGAAAAAGTGAGAATTCCACGATGAACAGCTACACCTTGTTTACCCCAAATTACATACACCCCTTTCACAATAATAATAAAAGATATATATTTTTCGGCACTACTGGACACATTGTTATTGATGTGATGTGCTGAGAAAGCAAATATTTTCTTTGCTGTCTTAAGAGTTAATTAGCATATTTGTGTTTATCGCCATACGTGAAATGTATTCTTTTCTTTTGACTTGGCTGTTTCACCAGATTAGGATGGAGCTCATAGAACCACAACTGTTAAACCGTACCCCTGGCTAAGAAACAGAATTCTGGAATCAGGGCCAGACTGGGGGGGCAACGAAGGCTGGAGGCCACCAATGAAGCGTCTGATGGCTGGATACCAGCATGTGGCTGAGCATACCCAGCTAGTGGCCACACACTGCAGAACCTGATCTGCCGTTGGAACAGCAGATTGGATAAGTATAGATAAATGTTGGCCTCTCATTGAGTATGGAGAAATGTAGGTCTGGGGCTAGTGATGTATTCTGGGCTAGGCTGACTAGGCCGACGCCTAGGGTGGCAGGAAATTAGGCCCCCTGATGCTCAATGGGTTGGTTACAGGGAAGATCTATGATAACCACAACCGGCCCATTGTCCCCGCAGCCTGCATAGGCTGCATTAGAAGGTGCTGCGCTCCTTTTAGACGCTGCGCCCCGGGATATTATGCCTTTAATGCAAAGGAAGATGTGGACTATAGAGGGGCACTGCCCTAGGTAGTGCCTTGTGCAGCGCATAAAGTAAAAACATTTCTGCCTGGTGCCCACCAGGCATTTGGCCAAAGCCAATGTTTCTCCATACTCACTCAATCTGGTGATTTCCTGGAGTGTGAGATGGCCAGTCCGGACCTATCTGGGACATTTGCATTAATCTTTAGTAGCCATAGATATATCCAAAAAAGCCAAGACTGACAAAATGTGAGAGAGGGAAATCCAAGACAGAAAAAAGTTATTAGATTTGCTGGAGAGCACTTTTTGACTCATATCTCAACTTTCTTAAGGTAAACCTTGAAAATACATGCTACAGTTGATTCACTAAAAGTGGAGATGGCAGGAGAGCCAAAGTTTACATTTAAAAACTTGACTATGGGTTATAAAGGTCCAACCTCAGAGCAAGGAGAGCTTGGCCCACTATGTCTGGCTAGCCCCCAATCTATTTCATGTCCCCAGAACCACAATAGCCCTAGAAGACAACTTTCCCACAGCATGTTGAAACCTTAACTTTCCTGCAAACCCTCGTTCCAACTCCCACTTTAGTGAATGTCTTAACAAGAATTACAATGATTGGCACACAATAAGCTATAAGCTGGATTCAGTAATGAATTTAAGGGTAACAGTGTCCCCAGTTGTGTCTTTGTTCATCATGTTCTAATGATCTAAAGTGAAGATAAGTAGTGAAGTCTATGGGAAATATTTTTCGTTTTTATGTTCGATGGAGGACATTTTTTTACTGCTTCTACAGGGATTAAAAACGAAGGTTAGGAAAGCCAGCGGAAAAAAGATCCACCGCAGAGTTAAAAAATAATGAGCACATAACACCAAGAGAAAAAATGATAATAAATCAGTGAAGATGTTCAGAAACATGAATATTATCATCCTGGTAAAACACATAATGTGCCAGTTTCTCTAATTAGTCATAATGTGATTTTTCGTTTTTGAAGCAAACTTTTTTAAAAAGGTTTTCTGATTTATCCATACTCATCTTTTGCTTATAAAGGTAATGTATCTACAATATCCCACACCATTGAATCCTCCAGCCATCATACGGGCTACAAGCAGATAATCAGAGGCAATAATGATCGGATCATGGGAGAGGAGGGCAACGGAAGCTCTGTAGCTGCAGCTGCTCCCTAATGTAAGTAAGAGTGCATATTCAGGGCACAGGGCGCCACACTCCAGGGGGCGGCGCCACCGCGGGGTCCGCTGCCGCCCCCTCTGCACCTAAATTAAAACATTGTTTGTTTCTTTTTGTTTTTTTAACTTTATTTAACATCTTCCATGTTAAATAAAGTTTTTTTTTTAACTTTATTTAGCATGGAGGATGTTAAATAAAGTTAAAACAAACAAAAAAAACCCAATGTTTTCATTTATGTCCCGGGCAGGGGCGCCGAGCGGTTGCTCGTGAAGTTCTCAGCAACTGCTCGACGCCCCTTACTCTCCGTGACTCCGTCGCAGTGCCGGCATCTCATGTTGAGCGCCAGACTATTCCGGCGCTCAACATGAAATGCCGCCGGACTTCTCAAGGTAACTTAGGATAAGGAGAAGTAGGGAGAGGGGGGGGATAGTTTGAAGGGGTGGGGGGTAGTTGAAGGGGCAGGGGGGTAGTTTGAAGGGGCAGAGGGGGGTAGTTTGAAGGGGCAGAGGGGGAGTAGTTTGAAGGGGCAAGGGGGGTAGTGAGGGGGGGCACCAGAGGAGTAGTTCGCACAGGGCGCCAGAACACCTAAGGCCGGCTCTGTGCATATTAAAGTACTCTGAAAGTGCATGTTTTTTTATTGAGGCTGTCATATACATTACACTGACACTTTAAGACCCCTTTTACAACTTTGTAAAAAAAAACAACCAGAACCAACATAAAGTTTGTGATTCTGATGCACCTCAGAGTCCCGGGCTAGACTAGAAATAAAAACCCACACTGAAAATAATTGTACACCAGCTCTAAATGCAACAACACCATAGTTATATATAATTGTCCTAGCCACAATATCTTTTTGCTTCATCACCATCATTATAAATACTATCTTGCCTTCACCACACTTCCCTCATCGTTTACCACCCTCTCCCTCAACATAATCTCTAATAACATCATACCACACACAAAAATGTAGAACAAGCATAACAAAATAAATTATATTATAATCAACATTTTATACACACACACACCAACCACACTCACCATACTGACCATCAAACGGACACAAACACACCAACTACGCTCAGCCATACTGATGCAGACCTAAATGATCCTCAACATTGTACAGGGGTTCATTATATAAAAGGGGCTTATGATGTAAATTAAAATTTTATGTACCTTACTTGTGAAATTAACATATTTTTTTAGAAAAATGTTTCACATGGAAATTAAGCCTCATTTTACAAGTAAAATCCATGGAAAATATTTGCAAATATCTGCTTTTTTTTTTGAAGATATTTGATGATCAATGCTTTAAAAAATACCTAAAATTATATTTTCTTTTAAAATTCTATTACCGTCTCTAGTATGTTTCCCTTTTTCATTAAAACACATTGTTCTGAACCAAATTACGTGCCCATACTTTCAGCCTTAAATACTACGCCACAAACCACACTCAGCCACACATGCAACACCAACGGATTCTGCAGCATTATCACAATAGCGGAGTGAAAATTAACAACATCAAAGTTGGCAATATACAGATTTGCCATTAACACACATTAAGGCATTCTGATACGGGAGGAGAAGAGGGTCCTGCTCTTGCAAGTTAACAATATATTAGGAGATGAGTCTTTCTGCTCAAACCAAATAACTTAAGACATTATATTATTGTCTATACAAATGTCAATCACTAGAACAGTGCTGTCAATACCTATATTAATGCGGCCTCCAAGAATAAGGTCATGATTATCTCCGTATTGAAATGTCCATGTAGCAGACATAATAAATTAATTCAGAGTGGGGAATGTTGAAAAGAGTAAGGGAAAAAATATTCAATGCCTTTCTTACATCTGTAGCATGTATGGAAGCGGCTTATTCATTAAGCATATCTGGAGTAACACGGGAAACCTAGTAATCGTAACGATGCGGCAAAAAGCATCTAGCATTTAGCCGAGAATGGCCAATGGCTTTTATGGTCCAAAACCCCATTCGACTTAATTATTTATTTGAAAAATATAGAACACATCAAACACAGCTCTACAAACATGTTCTTATAGGAGGAGGGCGATGATTCATTACTTCATAACTACCTTATTCTATAATTGCGTTAAGGTTAACATAGCCCCCCCATTTCTTTACTTCCAGATGGAATGCAATTATTTTCCGCAAAAATCATATGATATGTATTACACATCGGTCAATAAACATGGGCAGATTTAAATATCAGCAGCCGCACAGCCTTTTAAGAGCAGGCATGATGCGTCGTCATTCCCCAGGGGACTACGAATGTGACCTAGTAAGATGAAGCACCACACATTAATGTACGCTCACTCCCAGCATCGCATCCATTAACTATCACAGTCTGGAATCATATCACCGGCCTGGGATCTGCATTTATAACCTTAGACCCCCGACCACCAAAAGCAATGATTATCCCAGTAAATTCTGAGGCTGATGTGTCGGACAGATCCAGTATTTGCAACAAAGGGGTTAACGTTTACATTAGTGTGATGTCATCGATTATGACATCAGCAATTAAAGATAACCCTTTTCCAATGCATTTCATTTAAAATGTCACAAACTTAAAACCATATCCAAATACAGTAATCCTAACGAGGAATTCTCAAATAAATATAATTTCTATTATTTTATGCAAATTACTTAACAACATTTTAAGTATAATCCTTAAAATCTAATTATTTTAGTTCTGAATTGGTTAAATCACACTGAAATAATCCCAAACATTCTTCATCTTCCAAATGGCTTGAATTTCCCTAATTCTGTGAATGTACCTCATGTCTTACTTCACTAACCATTTAATATTAAAGGGAACAGATCAACAAGATTTTGCAAATCCTATTTACGGTTTAAATCCAACTTGCATGGTGTAATGTAATTTCCTCTTTTGTGTCTACAAGCACAAAATTCTGTCATGGATGGCATTCGTCAAGGTTTTTCAGCTCTTATCTCGCCAGCCGAGGTGGGTCTAGATTTTAAGACCCACTCCAAATAAAAAGGTTTAGAAGACCATTTCAAAAATCCAAGTATATAAAATAGACATAAACTAGGCATTTCAGAATCCCAAAGTTGTTGGGGGCATGGTTAGCGCCAAGGCTGGTAGTCGGGCTAAGCAATTATCTAACAACCTTGGGTCACATTGAAGAAGAACGTTGGGATATGACATCATGATGCCACCAACCTCAGCTACCATAAGGGTTCGCTTTTAATTTGCAGATGTGATGGCACTGCCAATATAACTGAATGCCCCTTTGTTGAGTTGAAAAAAGGCATTAAAATCCCCAAACAGCTGGTCGTGTTCTGTTAATCGGTAGATATAATAATGATCTACAGGCCTAATTTTGTCAGTGATCTCCTGACATGGTGACACTTACATACGACGCTATCACAGGGACGAGGCAGAGCCACGGCTACTATCAAAAAGCCTCCAAGACATACAGGGACTGGAGATCAATAAAACATTTAAAAAGAATAAACCTGGATATAACCCTGAAGTGTGTGACACTACCAAGCACTTAAAGGTACAAAGCGCAAAATCAATGCTTTAATGATGGATTCCCTTTAAGGCACGCAACAAATGGAAACAGCAAAGTGTGTCTCCAGTAACAGGATTAAGAGGAATCTCAGGATAACGCTGCAATCGCCACCCCCTTATCTGCCCCACTTCCGACCGTCTGCCTCCTGCTGCGCAGTACAACAAGAAGAAGAAAAAAAAGACCTAATATCCAAATTAACCTCTTAAATGCATGCAGCCAATTCCTGCATGAACCTTCTATGTCATAATATATCCAAAAACGACTATGTTGCATTTAAAACTGGTTAGTAGATTTAGGATGATTGCAAAGATTTAGAGATTTAGGATGATTGGGAAAAAAAATGGCTACGTATTTGGAGAATTTTATATAAGGATTTGCATCTGTTGGACTCCTAAATTCAAAAATTCAACAAATATATATATCAATAATAATATATAATATTGGCAATATGCAATGCCACTACTCAATGAGCTGGTTTAAAGGGAGACCCCTGATCTCCCTCAATGGTCCATTAACTCTATGGAGAGCCATGCCAAGACGGCACCATGCCCCATAGTTTCTTTCCGCGACACGCTTCATTTAAAAGAGGGGAGCCGGGATATGATGTCATAGCCAGATGCCCACATATAAGAACAGTGGCGGTAGTCGCCACCAAAGGTAAATATATGACCATAAACATATATATATACTCTAGGCTAGTTTGTTCTATAATAGCACATTTGATTCTAGGAACTGTCCAAATGTGTAATAATGTTGTAATATCGTTGCTAGAAATCAGAGGATACACAGAGGATAAGTAACTTACAGTCTGCCTGACATGAAGGGCATTTAGTAATCTAACTCGCGGCTCCTCCTAACCGGGGCCGAGAGAGGAGGGGGGGACGCTTCCTCTAAAGAGGTAGGATTTCCGTTAATCAATAACCTTCACCCACAGGCCTGCAAGTATATCGCTGTATATAGAGACACGATGAACGGAACCACGAGTGGACACGGCATATAGATCTGGGTTGGAAAGGGTTGATCAGAACCGTAGTGCAAAAATAATCAGCATTCTGGTAGAACACCGAACGAGCCGGCAATACAACAACATCAATGTTATATATGGTCTCGGTGTATGCGGAGGTAATAAATACATCGCTGTATGATTCTGTGTAGCAGAGAGTGCTGCGTATTTATGGCGTAATAAATCTGTAGTCTTTAGAAGATGATATGTAACTCTGTGCACCACGAAGACATATGTACAGAATTTGCTGCTCCACGTATAACCTTGTGAGCTACAGGGTTAATAGAAGAACAGCTGTGAGTTTTCTGGCACAGTCTAATTGCTGGTGTACACTTAAATATTCTCTCCTCTGTCATGTTCTTTCAAGCCCTAATGTCACATCCTGGTCCCATAGGGCGGCTGTGGAAGGGTAATGTGCGAGTGGTGCAGGGCTTCTTCATTTATTTATGTTGCAGGTTTCTAAAACAGTTGTGAGATATTTTGTGCTTCACTGATACAATCACGCCGCCCTTTAGCGAAACGATCAGATTCAAATGTCTGTGGGCAGGTGAGGCCTGAGTTGTGGTACCGTCAACTGGGACAGTGGTTACTGGAGCAAATATCCGACGGGTTTAGGGAGTTGGTGCATGTGTTGCAAACCTGCTACTTCTGTTCGATTTTAGGGTTATGACAAAGTAAGTTTAGGTTTTGCACCCTGGACTCTGGGTCACCACCTGCTCATTTCCCATTTAAACCACTGGGTGAACCTCAACATCATCAGGGACGCCCACGGACATCAATGGGGAACACCGAGACACCAAAGAGACCACCACTGACATCAGGGGGAGCACCGAGACACCAACGAGACCCCCCACTGACATTAGCAAGACTTTCTTCCTGCCTCCTGCAAGGGAGGGCTCTGGGGGAACCAGAGCCATGATGTTCCCAGGCATAGACATAAGTCCATCAAGTTCAACCTCACTGGTGATCCAGAAGAAGACAAAAATCCCACATTGAAGCGATCTGGGTCACAAATAAGGGAGGTATACCTTCATAGTTGAGCCGGTTCTTCTCACATGGTATTATCAATGGTCGCCCTTCTCTCATGTATTATACTCTCTTAGCTCATTAACATGCAGGGGTGCAGATGAATGTTTATCCCAAGCAATCCATACATTCCTGATGAGATTTTCCTATTGAAATTACCATCATGCAAGTGCCTTTGTTATCATTTCCGCTTTATTTCATTTCCTATCCCTTATGATACTTTACAATATTCAAGAAAAGTCTTCCAGACAAATATCCAGTCCTGATGGAGTCACACTTTACTTTCCTTTTTTGCGCTTTGTCAATTACGCGTGATGTATATATGAGATTCTATTCAATTCCTCTTTACCAGCACAGTGGAAACTCACACGCTACTATGGGCACTTGCCACCATCTGAAGCTGAAGAGCCAGTAGATGATGGGAGTCACTGGATGAACTGGATGGTACTCATCTAAATACTTAAACCAAATAATATATAAATACTGTAAAGCAAATCCTCCAAAATTCCAAAGAAGGTAGGGTTCCATAGATCAAGTATTTCAATAAAGGGGAAGTTCCACTTAGATAAACCATTTCATTATGTAGTATGCTAAGATAATACATTTAGGCAGAGCTGTCATTGCATCATTTTCTCCAAACAACACAAAATACGGTATTTTATGGTGATTTCCCCCGTGTTTCTATGGCAACATTTAATATGTGGGCTACTTGAGAAACTTTATCCAGAACCCAGAAATACGGGAGGGGATTTGGAGCAACGCCTTATAATATCTGCCTGTAATAACGGGAATATCTGGAGCATATCCGTGCTTTCAGAGCCATTGATGTATCGCTGTTGCTGAAATGTTGGTTGCTTTTCGCTTGGTCAGGTAGGGCGGGGAAGGGGGCAGTTGCCACCAAAACATTGTGTCTGTTTAACTTTGCAATTCCACATGTCTCCACTGGGGGGTCTAGAATAACATGGACTTCAGGCAGCATTTACCTAATGGCTGGATCCTTTCTGATTATGGGCATTCTATGCATTTTGTTTTTGGGCAGCACTTGATGATGCACATTGAATTTATCCTATTTGCCCCCTGCCAGATCTTCCCTGCACACTGCAGACTTAATAACTAACCAAAGTGAGTATTTCTAAGCAATAAATAAAAATGAAATAAAAATGAATAATCTATGCATACAGGTCAATGTATGTGTGAATAGAGTGATGCGCGGATTAATAAGATCAAAGCAGCTTTATAAAGCGTTCCATTTGTGTTATGTGTGTGTTTGTGTGTGTGTGTGTGTGTGTGTGTATACAGAGCACTAGCCGTCTCTTGATGTAAAGAAGTATAATTATTTATCTTGCAGCAAAGCAATCTGTTGCATCCCACTCATGCCTTTGTCTACAGAGAATGGGTTTACTGCTTCCCTTACTGCGATTTGTCTACATGAGCCTATAGAGATAAATTGTAAATCTGCCTTTATTACAAAAAAAAAAAAATCAAAAAGAGCTTAAAAAGCAAAACATTAAAAGGGGGATGTTAATATGAAGACCACCAAAACAAGTGACAGATGCAAGAGTGACTCCCTGCCATTCCAAATCACAGAATATGACATCTGGAGCTTTAATGCCCCCGAATCCCCTTCTGTGCAATCAGAGGGAAATCGCAGAGGAGAGGCAGAGTATTATAACCACACAGAGAGCAGAACGCAGAACGCAGAGCACAACGCAGAGCAAAGCCAAGCACTTCAACTTCGTCTAATATAAACCGGCTGGATGACCACTTTGGCAGCTGATTAGCCATTAAAGGGGCTGTTCCACTTAGACAAAACATTAATTGAGCTCTTTAGCATGTTAGCAGATGTGTCATTTTATTTTTTGAAGGGATAATCACATAAAGGCACGAACCTTTTAGAAGCATTTGGACATTTAAAAGTACTTAGAACAATGTTTCTAAAGCCGCATTTTAGTTCCAAATGTGTTAATCTCAGCAGAGCAGGTGGAACGACACCTTTAATGACGCGGGAGTCTATCAAAATGAACGAAACTGATTAAAGCAGCTGCCGTCATGTAGGGATATCTGCCAACCATGGTCTGCTCGTGGTGTTCAAGGCCTGGATTTTGGTACCCAAGTTCTCCAGCTGATTTGCTTATGTAAATTAAATGTGTAAACCTCAGGAGTATTGTCTCAAACACGTGACAATAGTTCTCTATCGTGGTATCTGTGGTACTCGACTAAGTGC
Source organism: Spea multiplicata (assembly GCA_009364415.1). Lineage (NCBI taxonomy): Eukaryota > Metazoa > Chordata > Amphibia > Anura > Pelobatidae > Spea > Spea multiplicata. The sequence goes on from VKOC01000004.1 coordinate 31,156,877, forward strand.
TTGTGAGAATAAGTGGAATGATGTGTTTGAAACCCAAAACGCTTCCTAACCCTGTTATCGTGACACATATATACACTTCGCTGAATGGAATATGGTGCAACCACAACTATCGACACTAACTTAACAAATGAGCTTCAACTCAATCCAGACAAACACAACCCCAGACTTCTACACTGAGACAGTATGTGTCACGTCCCAGTCCGCAACTCCAACATCATTAGATCTCAATGTAAATAACCTCATCGATTTGGCAAGATCTTCACGCAAAAATCTGTCAGGAATATCTCACAACAAACATCCCCCATCCATACATCTAAAATATTGTGCTGCAAGTATTAGAATTGTACGCCATCACCAACAGCATTCTTGTTCCAACGCAAAATAGCCAAATATCATAAAAACCATAATTATGTACCTAAAATCTTCCCAACAACACAAAATATGAAACAAACTTGGATAAAAACCTAAAACTGCCGTCTCTGAAGATATACCACTTGGGTATATCATACATGAAAGCAGTCCAGGTCTGACTGAGTCTTCGGGTAAATAACTGCTTCCTTAGGTCTCCTGGTCCCATCCCTCTTTTTACCGGCTGGGGGGGGTTGTTTGGCCATGGCTGCTCCCCACCAACTTCCCATCTACTCCTCGCCCACCTATGGCTCCTAGGGTGGATCCAGAGCCTGACCTTGAGAGAGGCATGCATATGACTCTCTCACACCAAGGCACGTACACCAGCATACCCAGAAACTCACACTAACTTACCAAGAAACATTCACACAACCAGACACACTCACACACACACACACACCCAAACATTCAAACTAACACAACCAGACAATCACACTAACATATAAAGACAAAGAAACCTGATTATGACTGACATACCCACGCACACAAACACATAGTAACATACACAAAAACATTTTCACACACTAACATACTCAGACACCTAAATGCTAACATACCAAGCCACACACTAACATATCCAGACAAAGACATGTTCACACACTAAAGTACTCCCACATACACTCACAAACATACCCAGACACACACTAACATAACCGACACACAAACATACTAACACCAAGACACAAAAAGTTAACTTACCCAAAAAACACACTTTCACTAACATACCCAAATGTCACTAGCATACCAAAAGACACATGTTCACATACTAACATACCCACACACTTTCAGTTACATACCCTGATGCACGCTAACATACCCAAAGACACATGATCACACGCTAATATACCCATACACGCAAACCTTCATTAACATACCCAGACACACATTTTCAGTAACTTGCGAGTATCATTCCTTACCCCTACTCCTATCTCAGGGGGGGGGGGGCATTTGCCAGGAATCCCGGAACACGAAGGAGCAGCCTTCAGGAGGGGACAGCTTTCTAAGCCATGAATGCACATTATTGTACTTATTATGTACTTTAATATGTGTTCATGTTGGGTGAAGTCTGGGGCAGTAGGAAAGAAAATGGGCAGACTAGGTAGGTGGGCCTGATGGTTCATATCTGCCGTCAAATTCTATGTTTCTATATCTTCCAGACATAGCATTGATTACCGATCAACAACTTCAGCTTCTCTGAGATAAAATGGTTACTACAAAGCCAAATATTTACAAAATAATCTCACTCATTCTAAAACAAAAACTATAAAGTATAAGTAAAGTAAATATTTAAATGCAATTATTAGCTCTGCTTCAGCTTTTCGTATGCTGAATGCTGTGGTGATCACCTGTAAGCAAGCAGTAGATAGGTATAAGTCTATTCTGGTTGTTAGATGAGGTGATGAAACAAGAAAGGTCTGAGGTTTGACATCAGGTAAAAAACCGAGTAGACAGAATAAGCACATTTTATCCGCTGTTACAGCCTGTTTATCTGCTAGTAATCCCACGCGGGCTACCACAGTCACAAAGAGGAGAAGCCGTATGCTTGAGGGACACCGTGATGTTATTGTATTAGGAGAAGCCTTAACACCGGCCACACCATTCAACATCACTGAAGCCATAACTCAACATTCATCTAATGAACCCGACAGCAACTGTCGCTGATAGCATGAAGTGAACTCCAGCACCACCTACAAATACATCAGATGTTAGATCCACAGAGCCAGTAAACGCATGGATCCCCGGAAAGCCACACAAGGCCTAATCACTAACCACAAAACCGTGCACCCATCAGCGAACTCAAATATCCAGCATCAACTTCACCCAGGTCAATGCCACACGCAGGGGATCCTTAACCAAGTAACGCCCCAGGCAAGGAACCCCTTTGTCACCCAACAAGCACACATGCCAGTGTAGGCATAGATCTCCTGTGCAAATCCCTGATGCATTGTAACAGTAACAGACACATTTCTACACAATGGGGCATTTTCTGGGATGACTGTGGCTGGCCAGGTACCCCCAGGCAGCTGCCTAACTCAACTGGCCCTAAGACCACCCTGGCCATAAACCCAACAATCATAGACAGACAGTAGATCCTGGTTATCTGGGACCAACCTCATCAACCAAACAATAGATACCAACAGCACAAAGGCACCATACTTACCAAGAACCTCCACAACTCCTCAACACCTAAACCTTGAACACACAACAACATAGAGTGACCAACAAAGTCAAGACATGATCCTAGCCACACACCACCCACCAAACTCAGACACCGGCCACTAACTGCAGGAACCACAAGACCAAAGACCACCTAAACACATCCAGCCCCATAGATCTGTTGTGATGAAGCATTGATGAAGCGGTTGTGGGTTCGTATGGCTGTGTGTTGTGCACATGCAGGTTTCTGTGTGTGTATACAGTGTTGCAGTCTTGTGATACATGTGTGCATGCCTCTGTGTGTTTGTGTATGCTTGTCACGTATTGTGGATATTCCTGCAGTGACTGATGGATTGTGTGCTGTGGAATATGCTACACGTGAAGTGGGAGACTGTGTGCCTGTGTGTTACATTGTATCACCGTATCTCCCGCACTCACCCACACCGTATTTCTCATCCTCGGTTGGAGTCCACATGGTACCGAGACCCTGCGTAGTAGATGTGGGGTAAATGCCAGAATTCGGGGGCAGCTATGGCCAGGAGAAGGAGAGTTTCCAGCCCCCCCCCCCAGGGTAGTTCCAAGTGAAAGTAGGACGGATCGCAGGAACCGGGGTACTTCTCTGCTTCTCTGCTTCAGAAAGTAGGTTCAGGAGTAGATCCAGAGCTGATGCGCCAGGTTTCAATGTCAGGTGGCGGGGCCGGCGGTAAAAGCCACCGACAGCTAGTAATGTCAGTCTGTCATAGAGAAGTCAGGGAATGCATTCCAGAAGTGGATCCCGGGGGTGGATATTCCGGAACCCAAAGGGTAGATTCCGATCTCCAAAGGGCTGATACGGGCAGCCGCACCGGAGCAGGCGCTGGTCCTCTGTCCTCCCGGTCAGTAACTGGTGATGCTTACGGAGGTCCCGGAACCGGCGGAGGGGATCCAAAAAGCATCATGACAGGCAGTGGGGGCCCCCGGTCTATCCAGTGCGATCTATATATACACTCTGATATACCCACCGACACAGACAGGGGCAGGAGGGAGGAGCGCCGGGAGGAGGAGGATGGAGGCAGAGAGAGGGGGAGCTGCTCAGGCCCAAGCCAGCTCCTTACAGGTGTCTCTGGCACTGCCACCTTCTTATATACACCAGGAACACCTGAGATCCATCCCCACACCATCAGAAACTATGTGACAACACAAACATATCGCTGACATGAGCATGAGGGGAGTACAATGCAGGGTAACTCAAGTCAGTCTCTCCAAACAGATGAGTGATATAATGGATTATGCTAGAGGGCCAGGCAGATTCCTATCCAGGTGATATATCTTATATATTACATACGAGATCAAATAAATGATTCAACTGCATAATAAAAGAAAAAGATAATATATATCACTGTAATGTATGTTATATACATAACCCCTACACCGGTTTATTATACCAATGCATGCCAGCCGCAGCCACTAACATTAGAATTCGGAGGCAGAGAAGAACCTCTCTAGTCTGCTCATCATTCCTGATGTAGAGACTCAGACGTTAATCAGTCTTTGGTCTTGTCTTAGATTCAGGAAGCTTTTACGCTATCTGTACATGTTTAAATTCCCTCACTGAATTAGCCTCTAACACTTCTGATGGGAGGCTGTTCCATTTATCCACTACCTTTACAGTAAAGCATGCTTAAGGTACGATAAACTTCTGAAACTCTAGTTTTAGACTATAATCTCTTGTTCTAACATTTCTCCTTCTTTGAAATAAACTCCCCCCATGTAAATGAAGTATATATGTGCTTCCATCACCACTCATCTCTCTCTCTTCTTTCCTCCTAGCCGTTCATATTGAGATCCCATAGTCTTACCTGATATTTTTTATCCTGCCAAGTAATAGTAGCGGTTGGATGTTTGTAATAACACCAGTTATAAAACCCATTACTTGTCTGGAGGTACACATTCTGGATTAAATCACCTGTATTCAAGCAGGGATTCCAGTTGCAATATACCAGTAGATAAGAAGCCCCAACTGGGATGCTCAGATATCATTAACTCAATGAAGAAAATGGGTCAGCGCCAGTAAACGGGGTACCCCAAGACCCAAAGATTTGTGTAAAACCCTGTTACTCAAGGAAAGGGGTTACCCAATCATGCTGAGCATTTAGTCTAGCAATGCAAACAAGTAGTACCCTTATGTGGCCTCCTAATACAGACCCCCTAATACACACTTTGTCAGGGCAGGGTGTGTTATTGGGTAGAAAAAGTGTATTTTAGTCGCTAATGCTAAACACTGATGGTTTTAGTCATTTTATGTTACAGGATATTTTTATATCTCCATTGTTTGGCTGCTGGAGACTAAATATAAATGTCTGTCTCTGACGCTGTAGAGAATTAAGCGTTCCCAGCGGGCACAGAATAAGACCCCATAAACAGAACATTCCATCTCCTCTTCTTATTACAGAAGAAGCACAACGGCAGCGACAGGCAAGTCAAACGTCTCTGACGGCGAACTGCAGAGTCTTGGAGAACACATTGGATGAGATATCACATTTGTCTTTGCTATAAACACTCTTTCTCTCAGCATACGGTAGAGCCAACCCCGCACATGGCCTTCTTTCCCATCTTTCACATGTGGAAGTCTTCTATCCACAAAACATGTCGTTTACACAGGCAGAACGTGCTGAACATAAAAGTAGTCATGTAACATAAACCTCTATCCCAATAACTGTCACGTGTAGGCTAGAGTTCTGCCTTGACTTACGCAAGGTGTCTTTTGTCAGTATGGCAGTTTTTTACAGTATTTAGAGCGTTATCTCATCCTGTGGTAGGTGTTTACAGTATGTAGAGCGCTATCCCAGCCCATGGCGATTGTTTACAGTATGTAGAGCGCTATTCCAGCCCATGGCGGTTGTTTACAGTATGTAGAGCGTTATCCCAGCCCATGGCGGTTGTTACCGTATGTAGAGCGTTATCTCAGCCCATGGCGGTTGTTTACAGTATGTAGAGCGCTATTCCAGCCCATGGCGGTTGTTTACAGTATGTAGAGCGTTATCCCAGCCCATGGCGGTTGGTTACCGTATGTAGAGCGTTATCTCAGCCCATGGCGGTTGTTTACAGTATGTATCGCTCAAACTCAACAAGTCTGCTATGAGGTAGAGCTGTATCCTGACATATGACAGTCACCTGAGGCGGAGATATATTCCACACACATGTCTATCTTCCACACAGGATACAAATCTTATCCTAAAACATTGTAATTTTTTAGAATAAGTAGAGCAAGTCAGTCTGTCTCATACGTTAGCGCTCCATCCCAACCAGTCGTTCGCAGCAGGTAATTCATTGGCACCTTATTTCATCACACAGCAAGTACCGTATTTACAAACATAGCAGGCGATGGCACACGAAACAGGCAGAGACAGGGCTAAGGCGAGAGCAGCTAACTGGTAGCCCTCTGGATATTGTACAAGAAGAACTCCCATAAGGCTCAGCAATTATTTGTTACGATCCATCCAAGATTTAGGTGTTTCTAGGACTCCTTTGTTACAGTAATTTGCACTCTATTACTTTGACTTTGGTTTTGTTTGCAGTTTGATAAAAGTTATTGTCTTTTTGTGACCTGTTGCCAAACATGCTCTTTCCTATAATGAAAAATATTCCCTTTCTCATTTGCTTTCTCTTGCTTCCCATGGGATGCGTCGCTGTCCAGGGTACTATGCTCCGTGTACATCTGTAGACAAGCGTCACCTATCTACTTGATTGTGAACTACAAATCCCAGAATCCTCAGATGCTGCACAAACATCAAGTTCTAGTTTAGTGGTTACTGGAGAGCCACCTGTTGGTCTATGGTATCCTTTTTTTCTGAGATGACTCTTAAGTAAATGTGTAATTAACCATTTGCTATTAATATAGATCGGATAATCTGAGCATAAAAATTATATCTATATAAGAACAGTTCTGGTGCTAAAGTAAATATGCTGCATTTTCTGTTGGTTTCTGTGGAGTTTTGGCCCAGCTTGCTTTAGGAATATGGTGCTTTGTGTTTATCACATAAAAAATTGTGAGGTATTGTATAACTTGAAAGAATGATGGCCCAGTGTTTAAAGACTATGAACCACCAGTCTAATAAAGGGAAAGTAAAAACTAGCCCTGCATTTTCAACACATGAGCTTTCGGAAACTCATTCAAAAGGCCGCCACTGTTTCTTCTGGCTTACCAGGGATCTGTGTTCCCTGGTAAGCCAGACGAAAGATATAGTCATGTAAAAAAAAAAGCACACCCTCTTTGAATTGTATGGTTTTATATATCAGGACATAATAACAATCATCTGTTGTTTAGATGGTCTAAGATTTAGGTAAATACAACCTCAGATGAACAACAACACATGACATATTACGGTTTATTAAAACATAAAGCCGAAATGGAGAAGCCATGTGTAGAACCACCTTAAGCAGCAATAACTTGAAGTAATCGTTTTCTTTATGTAATCAGATTCTCACATCGTTGTGGATGAATTTTAGGCCACTCTCCTTTACAAGGTTGCTTCAGTTAATTGAGGTTGTAGGAGCATTTGTTGATGCACAACTCGCTTAAGGTCCCGCAACAAGCATTTCAATCGGGTTGAGCTCTGGACTTTGACTCGACCATTGCAACATCTATATAAACAATAAGTAATAATAATTGTGGCCAAACATCTCTACTTTGGTCTTGGCTGTCTAAAGGATACTGCTCCAGAAGTCTTGTGGTTTGTTCAGATGCATCTTTGCAAACCTAAGCCATGCTGCCATGTTCTTTTTAGAGAGTAGACAACCCTTCCAAATAAACCATATTTGTTCAGTCTTTTTTTAATTGTACTGTCATGAACTTTAACATTTAACATGCTAACTAGTGCCTGTAGAGTCTGAGATTTAACTCTTTGGTTTTTTAACATTTTTCTCATGGTCTGATCACGGGGTGAGTTTTCTGGGACGTCCACTCCTTGCAAGATTGGCAGCTGTCTTGAATGTTTTCAGCTTTTGAATAATCTTTCTCACTGTAGAATGATGGAATTTAAATTGTTTGGAAATTGCCTCAAAATTGTTCTCTAAGATCATTTGCTGTTGTCTTGCCTCCTTGGCATTGTGTTAACATACACCTGAATGCTCCAGTCCAGCAAACTGCTAAAACTTCAGCTTTTATAGAGATGCTCACACTTGTTGATGATCAATTAATCAAGGACATTTAATTAGCAGCACCTGTCTACGACTTACCATCTTAATTCTGATGGAAGCAGTAAGAGTGTACTTTTTTCACACATAGCTTCTCCATTTTGGCTTTATTTTTGTTGAATAAATCATGACACCGTGTAATATGTCATGTGTCGTTGTTCATATGAGGTTGTATTTACCTATTTTTAGACCTGCTAAGGAACAGATGATTATGTCCTGATATGTGAAACCATAGAATTCAAAGAAGGTGTACTTTTTCGCACAACTGTAGCTGGCTTTACTATCTATATAAAGTGACCCTGTTTAGGTTAATTCATCCATCCAGTTCCTCAGCGCAGAAATGTTACTGTATACAATATTACTGAAGTTTTTACCAATTGATCAATCTGCCTTTTTGTCACAAACCTTACAATTTAGTTCAGGAACTGCTTAAAATGTTTAGGGATTGTGATAGCTTCTAGTCTAGCTTGTATAGTGTCTTCAAACCATAGAAAAGTGTTGTACTGAATTCCTGCTCATAATTGAATAAGCTTTAAATTAAGTCAGAAATGTCAGCTGATTTCCTGTATTTTACCCAGTAAAGAGTGAGTTCTGAACAACAGTTTGATAGCTTTGGGAACTAATTTCATGCGGCTGGCATGGGAGGAGGTTTTACACACTGCATGTTAGACATCAATGCTCTGATTAATGCTAGAAGCCACATCATCTGTTACACATACATCTGTGATGACTCCCAAGAACCATAGATAAAATATAGAAATCAGAGAGCTATTCTCAGACTCATGTCAACTTATTCATATCAAATGCCCCATTCTTTACATGACCTTGTGAATGTTGAGGTCAGAGGTCCTTTAGAACTCAACAAGCATCTTATTCCAATGGGACTGATCTCAGAAGCACTACTTGTAGGACACCTATATTCTGCAACTCATAGAAACTCCTCATGCATTTCACAGGAACTCACCAGGTCTAACCAAGGGAAGGACTTTAAAGTGTCGCCCTCACAAAAGTATGAGTTTGCACTTCAAAAGCCATTTTTTTATTTATTCAGGCAAAAAAAAGACATTTTCCAATGGGTGGGTCAACTTTGTAGGAGCTGCAGACCGGATGAGCTGGTAAAGTATTATGAGGGAAATTGTCCACAGCTTGAGAGGCAGAAGATAAGCATTCTCAGGTTACCCCAGCCAGAGAAACTGCTTGGATATGAAAATGCAGCAATGCATGCCAACTATAAACTGGACTACTTGTCAACGGATGGTCAGCTAGTCACAGGAGCAGAGTCACCATAGAACCCTGAGAATCAAACAGTGCATCAGGCCCCAGTTTTGGTACTATTAACAAGAATATATACAAAAGGTGAACCATTCCTCCTTGGGCGTCTTTTATTTAAAGAAAAGAGTCCCTTCATGCTTTGTGTGTATTGTGTGCTAATAAATGGTGTACAGGACAAGTTAGTGAACTGTGTTATGATGATATGTCTGGATGCGAATTGTATTTCATCTCAACTTGGTTAGAAAGGCTGAGCGAGGGTTGAATACCCCGGCTACTCTTATTTGTTAGCATGGCTGCTGTCATATTCTGAAATACCCCTATAAAATTCTTAGTTATTGCTTCTAGCGCTGATTATAGCTCAACCATTGAAATGAAGGTAGCGCCCTCTACTGTCATGCTTGCAGAAGGCAAGAAGAACCTGCTCTAATGAGTGGGGTTAGTATTGATTATTATCATTATTTATTCTTTTATAGATTAACTATTTAATTAAAATTTGAATAATTTGGTGTTAAATATCTGAACTAGATTTGCAATGTATGTTTAAGGGATGTGTAATGTGTGTAGGGTTGTTTGTGATATAAGATCAGTGGGGATGTTGTATATGTATGATGTTTATTGGTTTTGTATTATTCCGTATGAGTCTAGAAATGATTGCTTAATTTAATTTGTTGGTTATTGAAATACACTATACATTTATTCAGTTTTATATAACTGGACAGAGTGTGTGCATTTAATTGTAGCTTGGTGGAATAATTAGTTTCTGTCACAGGTGCCAAAAAAGTTGAGTCATAAGAACAAAAGGATTGCCTTCCTGTACCAGCTATTCTTGTGATAGAGGGTTAAATAATAAGGCTAGCACTTGTGGATTATATATAAAACATATATAAATATATATTTTTTATATAAATAACTTTAAAACAAGGTCTTGCCACAATAGCCGTGGAATATTCCCATCACTTTTCAACTTTACGCTAGAACCACTTCTTTATACATTAGTCTAACTGTGTCAAGCATTGTCCTTGGACAGCTCAGGCTGTTAACTAGGAAGTGAGTTTTTCCCTTCCATGTTAAATGTGTGTTTTTTTTACTGTATTTACCGATGTGTAATTAACTCAGTAATATATAATTCACTGTTTAGTAAAACCGGATATAGCTCAACCAATCAAGCTTATAAAAAACGTAAGGTCCGTTTTAATAAAGGTAATCCCTATAATTGGCCTCCCAGAACCGTAAACGTACAATGTGTGGTTTAGTTAAAATATCATAATGTGTATCTAATGGGTGGAACTAAACAGACTTACTAAGTCACACATATGGTATCCAGATGGTCTAATGCTGGGATGTCCAAACCAGTCCATGAAAGGCCATAATCCCTTCAGCGTTTTAGGATTTCGCTAATTAACATGTAATTAAACTCTAAATACTGGGAATCTCCAAACAGTACAGCCCCGAAAACCTGATTCAGATATTCACGCTAATACTGGACGGCATGCGCAAGTGCCAGTGATAGATAATAGTTTAGTAAAGAAACAGAAGCATAAACTAAGTATCTATATTATTAGGTTTTGTAAGCATATTATTCTCCTTATCAAACCCCTTCACCAAATGTGCAATAATATGGAAGAAGCCTCATGACGATCATGTTATACCATGAGGAGGTCTAGGTTGCTGTAGATCTCCTGGCTCTTTTTGTCCCCTTCTACTTGAAATGTCCTTGTTATACGAGGAGGTTACAATGGGACACTTGCTGGTAATTATTATGGAAGGAAAACTTTAAATATACAATCAAAAAGCATAAGCATATGGATTCTGTAACTACTTTATCTTATTAGAAACTAAAATCGGTTTTGTTTCAGGAGGAGAATGTATTTTTTCTTCAAGGACTCCTCGATGAATTGATCCGAATACAGCTGGGAACTGAACAACTCAGACAGACTTCAGTAGCCCAGGTATTGATTAGGAAATGGGTGCCAGTCTACCTCTTTTCTGTTTCAGGATGACTTTGTACAGCATAGGCTGGGTTCTGATAACACAGAGCTGTGGTTGCAGTAAAAAAAAAAATCCATCCAAATCTTTGGACTCTGGAATTGAAATTTACACTTTTACTTAAAACACTGCATAGTATATAAACCATTTCATATTTCATAGTATGCAGAACATGCAGACGTTCAATAAAAGAAGGTTCATTCTTGGAAAATGACCTGTAACGCCACCCAAGGTTTTTGGTTTGCGCTGTGAATCTCAGATCCTATGTGTGGCATAGTCTAGATTTGATTCTCACGTTACATAAATTGTTGTTAATAGTTATGTTTAATGTTCCCAGTTGTTGCTTTTCCTACGTGTAGATTGTGTTTGAAAAAAGATAGATTAGGAATATACCGACAAGCTAGAGAGAAGCCCACCATTTGGTAACCACAGTTCCAAAGTTGCAACGTAGAATCATCTTGACGGTTTTTATTTTGAGAAGTCTTCAGTGAATTCATGTAGAAAGTACTCAACGAATATGTGGAAGGGTCTAACCAATCAAGAGTAACTGTGCATCGGGGGACAATGTAACAACCAAGTGGCCATTTCAGTTCCGTGAATATTTATATATATGTACACATAGGGCCTGGTGCTCTAGAAGCTCAACTGTTAATGGCTTACAATAGACTACAGTATTACAGAGGACTAAAAAAACTAAAATATGTCCTGGAGCAGCCAAACATCAAGCTCTTCAATGACACAGATTCTAGTCCAAAGCGGTCCTATTGGTTGTTGCAGCTATTAGCAGGGACACCTCCTTCGTTTTGTTTCTTCCGTCTCTTGTTGAGCAATCGATTGGTGGATGAGTTGAGATCTTTGATCTTCACCTGGTCATAATCAACTCTCATTGTAGCCAAAGCACTCGTCATCTCCTCCTAAAGGAAGAGGGAAATCGGGATGTGATGAAGAATGGCTGAACATTGTAATCTTTTAATGCTGGTGTAGTCTATGTACCTAAATGAATATGAATATCATGTATACATCTATGTGCATACCTGGGAACTCTCAAGGTTCTTGCCCTGTGTCTCACATGTTAGGGTTAATATCCCTGCTTGAATGCAGGTGACCCAATTAAGTGTATCTTTAAATATAGAGAAATAATAGTTTTGTATTATCATTAGAGCCATTTGAGTAACACGTTTGGCGATTCACTGCGTAGAATCTTCATGGAGGGCTATGAAAGAATCTCAGGATCCCTTCTTTTAGAAAGTTCCTAGGTATGTCTATAGGGCATAACATCGTAAGATGTGACAGAGACTGAATGTTACCTTCACTTCATCCCAATGCTCTTTGTCTTCCTGAAGTACCCGAGCTGTGTGCAGAGGGGTTGGAGGGACCACCATAGACTGCTGTATAAACCAGGAGACTCGTTATTAACGTGAAAGTCATCACCACAACCTCAGAAGACAACAACATGTGTTTTATGACAATTAGTGTAGACTGCTATATAAGGGGCATATATATATATATATATATATAGGGCATATGCTGTGCCAACAAGGAGGAATAGTCATTATAGGCAGCAATTCAAATGTACTCAGCTTTGTGTGGGAATGAAAAAGAGCACAAGGCCTCAGCCCCAAATTTCATAGTGTCATAGTTGTGGGGTTCTAGCCCCATATTTTTTATGTGAGGCCTTAAACACAAATCATTTAAGAGCACACACACTCCTCCTAAATCGGTTGGGCTATGCCCGTACTCCCTGCCTTAGGACGTCGCTGTTTCAGACATAAAGGATCACATTACGTGACCCTGTAGCCAGCCATAGATCCCTGTAACAGCCGTGCCATTTGGAAGAAGCTTCCAGACCAGCCCCACGGCAGCCCACCCAGCAGGCCAGGCACCGACTGAGCAATTGGCAATGTCCTTTATTCACAAAAACACAAAACAGTAGAATTTAAAGGATGTGTGAAGGTACTTTTCTCAGTAACGGTTCGGGTTTACTGGAGAAATTATTAACTTTATTGCTTTTAGGAAGTCTTGGCTCTATATAACCCATTTATCAGTGAGATGTTTTGAAAGTCCTTTCGCTGCTTTATTGAATGAATCCCACAGTGGATGGAAGCAGGTCAAGTAAAAAGAAACAGCCTTTGGCCCTTTAACTATTGTTGGACTCTGAACATTCAACAATGTTGTTGCCCAATAAAAGGGAGGAACTGAAGGTTGCCAAACACAGGGCAAATGAATGCAGATTAGAGGGTATTAATTATAAAGACAACAAGGAATGAGGGTGAATGAATTAGTTAAGAAGGCTAACTCGTTGTTATGCGATGCCCACAATTCCATCGGAATCTTACGGTGACTTGACAATCTTCCTGTTATTTCACAACCTAAACATACAAACCTAATCCAACTTTTCTCACGTGCTCAATTACACCTGTCTAGTAAATTCAAACACTAAATTAGACCTGGTAACCAACACATTGTAACACCGCACACCAAGTGATACACAACTTAACCCTTTTTTTTTAAACAAATTCCTTACATTACCAACAATAATATTAATAGCTACACGTTGTGAAATGATAATAAATATAGTTGTTTTTCTGGTCCTCCATAGATCATTGCCTGGGAACTATTAGACATACAGTATTTGTAGGTCATTAAAAACCCAGGACTTTTAGTTTACGTCACGCTTATAGGGCATTGCCAAAACAAACATATTATTAGCTGTATGTGTAATTCTGTGAATTATTTGTAGCAAGATGAATCTATAGTATAGTAATGTGTATTGCCCTGGGGCTCTAAGGTACATACTCAATAGAAACGGTTGATGTGAGCAAAAGGGGGGGCGCACGATAGATGTGTATTCCTGGGAGGGCATGGTATTAAATCCTGATAACATTGTATAGGTGTATAGCAGAGTGGCCAAAAGCATTGGTATAAAGGCAAATCTGGGACATGTGCAGCGTCACCCTACTGACATCCCACCTGCAACTAAGCTTTACATACATTTATCCATGGGTGATTCATGTACTTGGTGATTGTCATTCTTTCTGTTGGGTCGGTTCTCAGCAGGAGTTGGATCATCTGCTTGGCTGCAAACACAAGAAAAGAGAGAATTGTTAAAATGCATCTTTTCTCTTTTTTTAATTGCTTTAAGGGGGGGTGACACTGAATAGTCTATACCTTCTTGCGACACGTCGTTCCACTCTGGAGCCGGGAATTCATATTGTCCCATACGTATCCTCTTTTTCATTCCCGGGGAGATGGCTTGGCCTGTATTAGAATAGAAGGGAGGGTACCCACAGAGACTGAGGGAGTGAAAGTGAGAAATAAATGGGCACAAAAGAGTTAAATGGGGAAACCGCATTAGAATATAAAATTCCATCATACATTACTTGTTTAAAATGAAAAAATGTGCCGGTTATGAATACGTCTGGAATATTTGACTGCCCAGGGGCATTCTGCACTCTCTATAAGTAGGCAGATCTTTTCCATAGAGAATTATAATTAGCTTTGATGATGATATTGCGAATTATGTCATTCTGCATTGATCTTGCAAAGATAAAACTGGTGTAGTTCTGGTGCCAAGTGCTACATTTCAATCAATCACGAGAAATCTTGTGTTATCTGTTTGGCAATCAGTCATTGTTACAAATGTATCGCTTTAGGTTCGTATTGAGGAAAGGTAATTGTGATGGAGATGAATGGAAAGGAGTGATAGGATTTGTTACAGAACGGGATTTCATACTCACAGAATGTACATGATGACCCCCAGCGACCACATATCACACGATTTATCATATTTTTCTGGACCCAATACCTCAGGAGCTACAACCACGCAAAAAAAATGGACATTAAGCGACATCAAGCTGTGATTTTGATAGAATATACAGGTTGTCCCCTCTGGTCTTTGACCTTATTACTTACCCACGTAATACGGAGTATAGCAAGGAGTCTGAAGAGCATTTTGAATAGTTGTTTCTTTGGCAAAACCAAAATCTGTGATCTTGAGCTCAGCATTTCTTTCCTTGGAAGTGTAGAGAATATTCTCAGGCTGTCGTGACAAATGAGGTTTATGTTCAGATATACAGTAGCACAAAATCATGATACAGTCATTCAGTAATAAGTAAGTTAGTGAGACAATTTGTAAAGTATCACCAAGTCGCTAGAAACACATAGGAAACCACAATTATAATTGGTGACACACAATGTGGACACCGGCATGTAGACACATAATGACCTGAAAGCAATATGTCACCCAAAACTGACCTTGACGTCTCGATGAGCTATATTCAGTCCATGCAGATGCTGAATTGCCATTCCTATGTCCCGCATAATCTCGGAGGCCTCTGTGGAGAGTGAGGTTACAATACATAGTGTGATCATATAGATCATGGCAGATAATCATAAACATCTATATGCCATCTTTAACCTAGCCCAAAACACATGATCTCAAAGTGATTCTCTACATTATTAAGACTTCTGAATCACTGTCAAACATTTGAACCATTATTGCCACTTGTCCTATACTTCTGGACCTGCCGCTCCTTGGGATCCATCGTACCTCTCTCTGTGAACGCTTGGTCTCCTCTCTGCTGGATACGAGTGAACAGCTCTCCGCCCTGCATACTGACAGAGGATCGGCCACGAGGAAGAAAAAGAAATGTAGACATGAATAAGTTGCGTATTTTGTGGAATTGACGTAAAACGGTATAATAAATCATACATTAATGTTTTCCATTATTTCTATGGATGTGTTAACACACATCAATATGAATATAACTAACCTCAAACTCTTTATGCTATTTATAAAATGTGTTCTATGGCTAGTGGTGGGTCGAGTCAGGTTAAGTTCATCAATGGCTGGCGAGGTGCAGGTTGAAAGGTCTGGATCTCTATGAGTTCAGGGTCTGCTCAGATCTTGCCTAATAGTAACTTTTTATTTTAGTGGATTAATACGTTTGTAAACATAGTACAGAAGCAGATCATGTTATCTCTAAATACCCCATACTGGGTAGAAGCACAGGGATGTGATAACAAAGCTGGGGGTTAAAGGGACTGTGTAAAGTAAGAGCTTGATTGTTTGGCCTAGGAGAACATTTGGGTTGGATCAGAACTGAGACTTCTGAGAAAAATGCCAGTCAGAGAAAGGTTGCAGCTATGAAGGGAGAAAAAGACAGAAATTCTATGTGCTTTGCTACATATTGTGTGAAAGATAGGAAAATGTAAGCAACGTTCTTGATGTCGAGGCAGCTGCTGAGGGGATGATCATACGTGGTAGAGCATGAGCTGAGCGGTGCTGTGTTGGTTGAATAGATAACGATGTTATTAACGGAGAGAGTTGGGGTATTGGGCAGAGGGAAAAAAACGAGTTCTATTTATAAAGATTACATGGATCCGTGCAATAAAGCAGCTATGTATATGTATTAGTAGAATTTGATGGCAGACCATTTGAGCCGTCTACTCTGCCCATCTGTCCTAGATCTTGTCTTAGATTCAGGAGTCATATGCCTATCCCATACACTTCTGGTGGGAGGCTGTTCCATTTATCTACCACCCTCTCTCTGTAAAGTAAAACTTACTTACATTACCTCTAAACCAGTGGCATAACTACAGAGGTCACATCGGTCGCAACTGCGATGGGGCCCATCTTTTTAGGTGGCCAGGGGTGACCGCCTGTTCTTTCCTCGTACTGCTTAAAAATTGTACAGAAAGTGCCCTTCTGACATGGACTAATCCAGATCGGAAATGCCCTTTCTAAAGTATTTTGAACCGGCACGGGGAGACAGGAACGTATTGAGGTCACATTACGTCACATGACCCACGGGGTGAAACCAAGGCTGCCTGCACAGTATGCGAGCAGCCGGACTGAAAGTGGCAAGAGAGATGAGAGGTAAGCAGGTGCAGGCGGGAGGGAGGGGGTATGTATGTTTGTATGTATGTATGTGAGCACGAATGTGCATGCACACATGTATGTGACCTATTGTTCCAAAATGTCAGCATCCGTCTGGAAATTGTGTCTCCAGTACTGTAGACCGTACCCTAGGTGAGATTTCCACCTCCATTTCCCTGCTAGATATACAATCCGGCACCCTGCAGGCTTAGCTTTAATTCATCAGAAATGTGATGGGATTTTTACACCCCAAGTGCATTTTTTTACATTTATCAACATTAAACTGCAGCTGCCGCACTCTCGACTATTCTTCTAATGTATTAAAATCTCTTGCCACCTGACTTGTTCCACCCAGAAGGTCCACCCTGTTGCAGACCTTTGTATCCTCTGCAAAAATACATCCCATAAAGACCTTCTGTAATATGACTAATAATGTTCTTTATGTTTGTACTTTGCCATGTTCCATTCATACCATTCCATCACGATCAGCAGGCATCTTTTCCCCCGGTGTATATTCTCATACACATCAAGCACAGGTACGATGTGGGGTCCTCCTGATGATCTGGTATGGTAGTCCACCTCTCGACGAGATTTGGGACTATCAAGCAAGATCTAAGGAGGGAAGAAGTAGAGGTTCCCTGTTAAAATGTACGAATTCCTACATCATTCTGAGTAGTGTAAATACCCTTCTGTGCCAAACAGCTGAGTGAGGCTCACTACACTCTCTTGAAGGAGTTCATACAACAGTGAATCAAAATACGACAAGTAGTTTACAAAGTGACCAGTAGCAGGCACGGAATATCCCCTTGAGCATAGGTGAGATAATCATTAGTCATGAAACCTTTACAGTAAGAATCTGATCTCATCAAAGCCCAGCTGCTACTTTGTCGCTTTTGAGCTTTATTATGATTTTTTTCTTTATTTCTTCAAAACAGTCTTGAAAACATTTTAATTGAAAAACAGTTACAGCTTTTTGTTGCCCTAATATTTACTGTATTCATTTGATTATAAAGCTCTGGTCTCACAAGATGTAGGTGGATATGTATTATCAGATAAAAATACATGTAAAAATAATAAACTTATGTTATGCTGCATTCCTGTACATTGGCCAATTTAAGAAAATATAAATGAATAATAAAAACATATAGAAAATCAACATTATGCCCCGTGGTGATGCCCAAAGACTCAAAAGATCTGATCCCAGCACTGTGGCTTAGCAAACAGTATTTTATATTTTTTTAATGAAAACCAAGTTGCAGCTGAACATATTCTAAAGGCTTTTTATATCAAAACATGATCCAAATTTCAGAGTGTGTGGGAGGGGGGGGGTCTAATCAGTTTTACTGATTTGCTCGAGCAGAGACGTAATGAAGGCTCTTGGATCAGTACATTCTTCTGGGAGTGAAAGGAGGTGCGGGGACATTGCCAACAGGTGGCTCATGCGAACCCCTCAACTTGCGGTGTCTGGGCCAGCTGCCCCATCGCCTTTACAGAAGCTACACTAATAAAAACATGTACTACATCTAAAGAACAAGATCACTTCTTCAAGCATGGTTAGAAAACTACTAGTTCTGCTGCTTTTAAACTACAATTACCATTAAGTATGTATTCATCTGATTGCCATCCACACAAAACACCAGGATTTCTGGCCATTCCTGATTGCACGCAGACGAATAAATCTGACCCCCCTTTGCTTAAGAAGGCATATCTAATAATCCCTGCCTCTTTGACGCACACGAGACCTACACTTTGGAAAAGCCATTTATTCACATCATGTAGAGTGTCCATGACTATAAACAGGTCTGGTGTTTGGCAGTCTTGATTCTATTAGCGCAATAGAAATATCAGTTGGATTATTTGGCTCTTTTCTATTACAGCCTTTACTATACAAAAATGAAATCTTCCATTAAAGCCAAAATATGATTTTCATTGAATTACTGTCCACATCGGCGTGATCGAAAGAAAAAAATAACGCCATTGGCAAGGCAAAGCTGTCCAAAATTGGCCTTTTACATACAATTTTCTTTCTATTTAAGACATATCATAGATAGCTCAGCCATCTGAATATAAATGTTCTTCAGGGCTTTGGGGTAGAAAGTGTTTTGTGAGTTGAAGGGAAATAGCCTGGAGAGAAGTTGGGACAGGGGTTTGATTCACATGCCTCCAGCACCACAAATAACAGAGCAGCAATGTGAGAGTACCTTAAAATATACCTAAATAGAGGTAAATAAATAAACCATTCTGGTTTATAAGCAGGCTCATTTTGGACATAGATTTATTATAAAAGAAGCATTCTTAGACGAGAGGAAAGGAAGCAATGCCTGGTATGGGTAGCAATGGGAGAACCAAGACTGCCATTAAGAAGAGATGGACTGACTCCACATGTACAATAAAGAACAAAACGGGAAAAGTGGTGGAGGTGGCAGCTCCCTATCATATAACCTCCAGAGGATGGGAGAAGATGTTCAGACAGAGTCTCAGCCGCACAGCAGTGACGGGGATATCATGTGGTGCCAGCCCTAGGAATGATGGTGGCCCGTAAGTTCCTGTATCATCAGTATCTCCTGCAACATAGGAACAGTACCATATTGCTTTGGTGTCCCTAATAGATGTGTGTTGAAGTATTGAGCTGCACACATTTTGGGGGCTCATCTCATTCAGGTATCTGGTTTTAAGGCTGTCATAGGTCAGGTTATTCTTCGTCCTTGCGCCAGCCTTGTTTTACCTGTGCTGGGACGTTCATCGCTGACTCACAAACAATCCAAAAATAATGTCTATAAATAAATAGCTATAACCTGAATCCATTTGGTTTCACTAGATGATCTTAGTGCAATATTAGGCACTTATAATAGTGTGCTATAGTCACAGGTTTGCATAAAACCCGTAGAGTGCTCCCATCTCATCAAAAATGGTGACCCCGGAATAGTATATAGGTGACCCGTGTACCTCTCTCCTTACCGCTGAGACCCAAGCCACTTTGGTTTTGTACCAACTACTAACTGATAATAGCATAGCTATAAATGTAGAATAATCACATGTAAAGCGAGATTAACCAGTGTCATATGTATTATGAGAACCTATTATAATTTAGGTGGTATTTGCAGCTAAATCTAGGAGTAGTGCTTGTGGTTAAATCCAGAGACTGTCTCCATGGTGGTGGCACATCTGCATTGCCAGAATCCTTATGACTGAGAGGGAGATGAGGGACATGGAACACGTCATCTGTGCAAATGCCAACAACAGTGTTAATCCACATGTTTAGTTTTCTAAAGATTGATGGAATGGTGGGGCAGCCCTGGAACTTGATGGCCACCTGATGACATAAGTGCAGCCGATGGTAGGATATCACAGCCGCGAGCTACGTTTTTTACGCTCATGTATCTAGCCGCCGGCCGCACAATGCAGCGCAGAAGAGACAGACGGGGTGAGTGTGTGGCGCTGTCGACTTGCAGCCCACTGGGCATTTGCCATTTTTGCCAGATAGCTTTACCGAGCCTGGACTAAGTTTGTGTTTAGCTGTTACCTTTCTTAATGAATGTGAATTATAATGTTTTAAAAAAAAATATTTTGCAAAACTACAATTGTAGCAATGTATAAACGGTTTTGTGAAAAAAGCTAGGCTAAGTCAATAAAAGTATCACAATAATCATTCCACATATAACTATTTAGAGCTTTTGTACCAACAACAAAATGAACCGCAAAGCAGTTGATTTTGCTGGCATGATAATAGAATCTCGGTGCCAATATCCAGTAATGCAGCAGTGAATATAAACTGCATTCCTTACCTGAGCGGAGGCATGAAGGTGAATCTCCCTCCTCGAGTGACCTCATAATTGGATAAAGATTAAGCTATTGACTCAACCTATTAATCAGATAACTCAGTGGCTAAGAAAGTGTGAATGAAGGCAGCGATATGGCTCGTACAGGTATAATCCCAACCTATGTGATGTCGACGGATCAGGTTTCACCTTTTTTTTCTGAGGATGCCTATGGGCACGCAGTCCTGCATGATGCATTTTTAGAAGCTCCAGTTATTATTGTTATTATCTTGTATTTATACATCGCCAACAATTTACGCAGCGCTTCTTACAGTCTGTACATTCAAAGGGTCAACAAAACTGGAATTTACAGACCAAGACAACCGGATACATTAGGTAAGGAGGTCCCTGATCGTTTCAGGGGATACCTAGTCACCCAAAAAGAGAGCTCAGGGTGAGAAGTGTCACCACTGGGTGGTTTCAGGGGTGCAATGCCAGTCTGTGCTTTCCATCGGGGGATGGGAAGCTCCCATAACATCACTTTCTTTTTTAAGGTCAGGGCTCAGCCTGGACGTGGAAAAGTTTGTGTGTTTATGTGTCACAAGCACTGTGGCTCTTGTTACAGCCATGAAACATCCCCACCCCCTCCTGTGACAACACACTGTTCTGAACTCGGCATATTGCTCTGGAATCACACAATGTTCTCAGAGATTCCAAAGCTCCCTTACACTCATCCTAACGCTACACATAAAGTGTTCCTATAATGTCTCATACTATTCTATACGCCCCCCTATACATATCCTCCTACTGCTCCCCCACCTTACCCCCCAAGGATCATATGCTTCCTTCCATAACCAAGTCCGATAACATTTCATATACGTGGTGGCAGCTCCCCTGGCTTTATGGGCGAGCCTGACCTGAGCGATCCAATTTTTTAAATAATTGTACAGTTCCCTCTTAGAATACCTTCTTTTCTTCCACTTGTTACATGTATCATAAATGGAGCTTTTGTATAAAAAGTGATTTTGGCACAGTATATAAAGTTGTCTAATCACCATAGCAACCTATGTAATAGTCCTGCTAAATGGATCATTGCATTGGTTGCTATAGTGATTAGATCATCTGTCTGCTCCATATACATGTCCCTATAACGTCTAGCTTCATAAATGCGTCTGACTCCTCCTATTGCCCCATAGAGTCATTCAATAGACACCGCCTTCCCCTTCCGGTTTATATTACACTTCCTTTTGCCCCATATAGACACTCTGCTATTCCATACCATGACTATGAAGTGTAGTGTCTGGAACTCAGCTCTTTGTTCCCATTGAGTTAAATATTAAGTGAACCACATTCCTCACAACAGTGTCACACTCACCTATCTGGTGAAATACGAACACACCCTCTAACACAACACAGATTGAGAGTTATAACACGTGCCCAGACATGGACTGTGTAGCAATATAAAGAAGACAATGTAAGGGAAAAAAAATAGTTCTTTATAATATACAATATGGCACATAGCATCTCTTCATTATATACAATAAGGCACATAGCATCTCTTTATTATATACAATAAGGCACTCCTCGCCTGTTTCTGTAAGTCAAGTTGTTATGTTATATACTACTTGTTATGTCCAGTCTACCCATTGTACAGCGCTACGGAATATGATATATATAGATAAAACAATACATAATAATAATACTATATAATATGTTTCGAGCCAATATAACACAAGCCATATTACAAAGTCACACCACAACAAAGATTGACCCTGAATGACTATCCCACCGACACTAATTAAAGCCTCATCTAAAGAGTAACACACAATCCATAGTTGGCACAACACTCAAGACCCACGTATAAGTCATGATACATGTACAGTATATGTCACTATATAGAATTGGATTTACAATAAAGTTTCAATGCGAAGTTTGGGCATCTCTTTAAAGCGACCACTATCATGGTGTCAGCCACACTCTACATCATCTACTTTTAAAGCTGGCGCCCATGCTATCTTCCTCAGGATGCTGTTACACACATGTATCCTCGCCCCCTTCGTACGACTATCTATAACTTACACTTACAGTCTCTCACACTGTACGCGTCTCTAACTTTCCCACAGGACTGTCTAAATCGTACACATCTGTAACCAGAATGAGACTCACGCCATGCAGATGTGTACCTACCAACTTATATCCAAGAACCACTCCGAGAAGACATCTTATCTGGCCCGTGGAAGACCAATAGACATCAATACGCCTGGCTCCACCTGAGACTCATATGCTCTTCTTAAAATGTATAGTAACGCTGGGAGACAGTAACTCTCCCACTCACCTTAAACTGGCACTGGCTCGGTCTACACATTCATTTATGGCTGGAACTAACACGTCATCCATGTTTATCAAATTCTAAAAACTAGGACTAAGTGCCAATATACAGTAACTGGCAGAATGCAGCTTCCCCCGGGGTTGGCACACAGAATGAATATAACACTTCTATTATACCCATAGTTGGCACTCACCTTGAGTGCACACTTCTGACCGGTATCCCTCCGGTAACACTCCAACACTTTGCCATTAATACCTAGGCCCAACACCTGCTTGGACACTTTGTAGTCATCGGTGATGGCATGGCGTTTTATCTCGAACTTGTTGGGCTGGACTGGCACAGTGGGGCACTGGTCCCCCGCCTGCTGAATGTTGGCATTCTCCTCCATAATGCCCACTCAGGACTCCCAAGCAGTCACCAAAACCAGACTCATGGCGGCAGCTCGGTGCTAAAGTCCCATGGATAGTGACAGAAACCTCCTACAGCAATTCTGCCTCCACTAAGGAAGGGGGGGGGGAGTGGCGGAGAAGGAGAGAGGAAAGGAGGGAGGAGAGAGAGAAAGGGAGGGTTGGGCAGGGAGGTACAGTCTGATTAACCTCTTCATTGCAACACTGGTTACTGTCAGCTTTTCAATAGGAAGAATCTATTGCTAGGATACAAGTACATTTGCCTTATTGTGCAAAGGCAGGGAGTCATTATAAAACCCAACTATTTATAGAACCCGGCCTTCATAGAACAAAATACAGGCAAGGTTTTTACAGCCGCATTTCAGGAGCTGCCTATAATCCTAAAACTGATCCTATGAGCGTTCTTTAATCCGGAGTTAGCAATTATTACATTCCTGATACTAGAGTCACCGGGAAGGTGCGCATTGAAATGGGTTCTCTCCAGGAGGCTATGAAACTATCATTATATTGTATCTATTCCAGCATTAACATGACGTGTTTTAAAAGTAATAGTAACATAAACACGGCAAAACAAAACAAAATTAACCAAAATAAACCCATCGACTACAGCTAATTTTCTTCTGGTGGATTAAGAATTTCCAGATATGTTGCAGCCTGCAGGCCCTGGAGGGGGTAGCCGAAGACTTTACCCTGAAAGAGAATACTACTTGCTGCGGAAAGGGGAATCGGGGAAGATACAGCTGGGGACAGGCATGTGGAAGGACATGGACATGGGGCAAAGGGGTATGAGCAGGTTAGACCATAGACTCACAGCAGTAAGTAAAGTAATGGACTTGGTTAGGGCAGGAATATATACAGGAGGAGAGGTGCGCAGGGATAGGTAAAGTGTCTGTACAGGGTCCGTGGCAGGGGCGTACCTAGAGTATTTGGCACCTGGGGCGGATCCTTTGTAATTTGTAAACTGTATGTCAACTGGAAAAAATTAAAATAGTAACTTAAAAATAAACTAGATATGTTTAAATAAATGACATTTACTGAACAGATAAGGTACAGCACAACTTGTATCACTATATACTGAGCCAGACATTGCTGGTGGCACAGCATAACTTTTATCATTACTTATTGATCCAGGTATTTACAGTGGTACAACATAACTGCTATCATTATATTCAAGTCAGACATTAGTAGTGGTACAGTGTAACTCCTATAACTATACACTGAGCCAGACAGTGGTGGTGGTACAGCATAACTCCTAGCACCCTCACACACTAATGCTTTCTCACTCTCTCTCTCTCTCTCTCTCTCTCTGAATGTCTCTCTACCTTTTTCCTCTGTCACTGTCACTTTACCTGCTGCAGAGTGCCTGCTGCAGAGTGCCTAGAGTGCCCTGAGTGCCTAGAGTTCTTCCTCTGGGCACTTTTTATTCTGTCACCAACCTATACTGACTGATCTGACATTATTTTCATGTAAAGTGTTATGTTTTTGAGTTACCGGTCCACAGAAAGCCCTTTGTGAGTACATAGCACGCTACCCAAACAATCCACTGGGTGGCAGCAAAGTGTCATTATTCCCATGGAATTAGTTTATAAGTTAGATTTTGTGTTTGGGGACCTCTGTTAAAAGGGCAGGGGACAAATAAGGACCATCACCCTATTCCATACCATTTACAAACATATATAGAGAAAAAGCACGGAAACAGCTTACCCTTTTCTCATACATACATACATACATACATACATGTCCTGCCAGTATCAAAAAGAACTTGACCCTCAAGCCGTAAACCTATTAGTTTTTGTCTTATTTATAAAGCTGTATAATAGGGACAAAATACAGATCCCGAGTCCTCTTGAATTAGCTGTTCAAGGAACTTAGGCATCTAACATCAGGATCCAAAAGTTTTTTCTTTTATTAAGAGGACACCTGCGAAAGGTAAACCATAATTAAAATATTCAGATATGGCATTAAAGGAAAAGAGCAGAGCTTATAACGGTGTCTTTCTCTCAAAAATACAGTCCTTATTCATGGTCATGTGATTTATAAGAAATATATATACAATATTTGTCACAAAGTCACTTTGTCATTTATTTCTATGCTTCACATGAATAGTGACCTATCATTGGTCCTCTGCTATTTATGAAACTAGTCATAATAAGCATATAAATAATGACAAACACAGGAGCTAAGCCAATCATCTTCGACTTCCAGGTCAAAATGTCATCATAAAAATATAACCAATGACAGACACAAGAGCTAAGCCAATCACCTTTCACTTCCGGGTCAAAATGTCAGCATTACCTGCCTGCATTCTCCTTTTTTACCCCTTAACTCTCTCTCTGAGCAAATCAGGATTTTCACTGGATTGAGATCTTTCCAGTTCCTTGCTGCCCGCCATTACAATGTCAATATTCAAAATCCTAAAACATCTCCCATTTCCTACATCGTTGAATTTTCAGCATTGTTAACTTCATTTAAACAATCATTTTTTTCCAACTGATCATTTTCTCCTTTAAAATGTTCTTGAGGAATCAAAATGTTATAGATAATTTATTACCGTATATAAAAGGTGAGAAATGCCAATATCCCTAAATATCCTGATGTTTTCCACATTACAACACACAGAGTAGCAGTAAAAGAAAAGAAACATATAAAGCACTAACTGTTTTAAAAAAAATAGTATAAATATAGATGCAAGCAGGGACGTATCTTGGTTGGGTGCTGCCCTTGGCCTGACCTAAATGGCCACCCAACTATTGTCTCTGCTGCCACTGTCTACCATGATGAGTGCTGGAATATGATGTCATATCCATCATATGCATAGGTTGCTATGGAGACCAGTTATAAGGGATATTTCTGATAGGACTGATTAAAGTGTGAGTCTCTACATCCGGAAAAAAATATAAAGACTAGATGCGTCAAATGGTTTATATCTGCCATCAAATTCTGTTCCTCTATGTTTCTATAGTCAAATTGTAGTTGCCTGCACCTTTCCTGCCTTTGGGATGGAGGGAGTTAACAGTATTCAAATAGAATAGAGACATCTTTGAGGTCAGCTCATTTATAAATAGAGGTGAACTTCAGCAGGATTTGTGGCGGATACTTCAGTAAATGCTCCATAGGTATCAGTGACTTTTAAAAGCTTTGCCACAAATTATGGTGTCCAGGTATTCTGTAGCTCCAAAGGGTCCCTCTCTTGGCCCTAAATCCAGCAGTCCATCGTTGTAATCCCCTGATATCCCTCTTTTCTATCATCTGAGAAGACTTGCTAGGGATGAGTCCCGGCATCACTCAGCCCTAAAAGTTACAATCATGTCTCTACAAACAGCAGAAAATGTCTTCATAAATGAAATTTTGCAAATAAAATACATTGTTACTATTATCTTTTATTTATATAGCGCCAACAATTTACGCAGAGCTTAATACAATCCATATATTCAAGGGATCTGACAAGACGAGAATTGACAGACTAAAACAAACCGATATATTAGGTGGAGAGAGCTCGGCTCACAAGCTGACAATCTAGAGGGAATGGGGTGACAAACATAAGGCACAGAGAAAGGGTGAGAGGAAGTGTGTGGGGTATCAGTGACAGGGAGGTTATGGTGCGGCTTCTCTGAAGAAGTGGGTTTTTAGATGTTTCTTGAATGTTGGGAGGGTGAATTCTGAAGGTTCGGTGTCAGTAGGTTCCAGAGATAAGGGGCAGCCGAGTGAAATCTTGTAGACGGGAAAAGGAAGAGGTGATGAGTGAGGAGGAGGAGAGCCTCAATCCATGGGAAGAACATGGAGGAGCAGTGTTATGGAAGGTATTATATGTTAGTACCAGGATTTTAAATTTAATTCTGGAACCACAATGGGGAACCACAAACGCACATAAAATGTCTGAAGTAGGGAGATGCTCTGATCTCCCCTGATGAGCTCCTTTGCAGCTCCCACATGCCTCCCCGTGACCCTAATATTTCATCCTGTATTGTGTTGCAGAGGTAGGCAGGTTGTCCTGCCAATGCACAGGAGACCAGGCTGTCTAAGAACCTTTCGCGTATAGCAAACAGGGGATGATTCATTTACGACAAACATCGATGGAGCCCTCAAGCATTTCAAGAAAATTAACGTTGTGAGATTCATTGCATTCTTTCCTGTAAAGATTTAATCAGAAACAGGAGGCAGAAAGGTTTTCTGCGTCACACAACTAATCCCTCAAAACAATCGAAACATTTTTACACAATTAAAAACATATTTCTGGGAATGTTTGGAATGACAAACTTCTTTTTAAAAAGCTAAATTCTGCAAAGTAGATGGAACAGCATCTTTACGAGCATATTACTGCATCGAGCATTGAGCAGAAGAGGTGTTAGGGTCTAAGTGATAATGACAGCCTAGATTAGCACTGAGCCGCGAAGGGTTATCCTGCTCTTCCCTCCCTCTTATATAAATCCTTCTCACCCCACCATCTCTCTTTATTTCTTCCGTTCTCTGTTTACTGAACTACTTTCCTTAATTCGTGTTTTTTTTTATTTATTTCCCCCTTTCTTATATGAACAGCAAGGTATTAGATTCCCAATAATTGGAAGGAGAGAGACAGAGAAGAGGGCGAGAAGACTCGGTGCACAAGCTGGAGAGCGCTACTAAAATACATTACAGATAGATTAGATAGCGACAATGTTCTTACTAAAACAGTTTGTGCAGTTTTTTTTTTAATTCTCCAAATGAAATATATATTATAGGTATCTCACACATAAAGCTTGTGATAAATCAAACTTGTGTTATTGTGTTAGAGGGTTGGTTACCTCCATATATAAAAGTAATGAATAATGATATCACCAAATCTACTGCTGGTATCCGCATAAAAACAAGAAAAATACAGATTGAATAAAATAGGTATTTAATTCAAATGTTGGGTTCAGTGATTCATTAATTATCCAGTCTTCTCCACTTTGATGTGAAACAGTCATCACCTTCACTAGGCCATTTCAAAAAACTCCTGCCTTCTTCCAAGTATTTTCTCTTTTTCCCTTTAAATAAGAAAAAAGTAATCCACTTCCCATTCCAAGAAACGTTTCAGAGCTCTCCAGCAAGCCTTCTATCTTCTCCCGTTTAGGTGTCACAGAGCCGTCCTCGATAATCTCGCCAGGGGAGATCCGCAGCTCTCCTGACTTCTTTTGTCTTGCTTTGTCAATTTCTAAATCAACCATCTCTCTATCAGCCGGACACAGATCTACAAAATGTAATTTTACAGTTGTGTTCTCGTTTGTCCACCATTAAAAATCCGAAAGCGTCCTTTTATATGGTGGTCACGGTGACATGATGTCCCAGGATTGTGACGGTTTGTTGGGTAGAACATTGGTCCATATTTCAGCACAGTATTTAACTGTAGAGAAACAACAAACTGCTCAAATCCTCAAAATCGGTGTATAGATTTAATACAAAAAGCTCAATGGAAAACAAATCAATACAATTGTGTATTTTAGATAAATATTTAATCTGTATTATTGTCAGGACCTTTCCTTTGGCTGCTTGACCATCCTCTAGGTCGCCGTTCTCTGCTGCCCCTTAGACAGCTTCCTAGGCATGTCTTGGTGTCTAGACCTAGCGGCATTTCCGGCCGCTTGAAATGTTATTCTGCGAATGTTCCACCATCCTAGCGACCAGTGCCTTGAGGACTGTCACCACCTATGTAGTAAACCTTTTGGTGACCTTTTGGGTGTGACTTCTCCTTATTAATTCACTGGCGTTCTCCGTCTCATCTTTCAGTGTGACGTTACTTGCCTGACCTTTTGGCTGGTTACCTTGTCAATGCTTTTATTGTACCTGCCCCAAACCTTTGGCCTGATCTTGTTGTGTTAGTGGCGGCGTTCATGGATAGGTGGGTGTAGCCACCTGGCGGTCACAATAGATCTTAGTAAAGAAGAGGTTACAGGTGCCATTTCATTTAAAAGGTCTCGTAAGGGACCTCTCAGCAATCATATACCTTAAGGTGGCTTAACTGTCCTTTAAAGTTCTCAGACTGTCTGCATCTGAATCATACTTGGGTAGCACCATATTGGAGGAATACTGGACTTTGTATTGTGATACAGGTACTATATAAAGATTGAATTTGCGTATAAGAGACACGGAGTGTTATTGACACGTGAATAGACACCTTAGCAATATATTAGCTATGTCCCACATCTAACGTGCAGAAGACGAGGAAGACCAAGGGTCAGCTGTTCGGGGCACAGATATTTTCTTAAGGGGCCCACAGCAACATGTAAATTGTAAGGGCCAAACTCAAACATAACCAGGCAGCCTCCACACACAGAGTTACCCATTTGGTTTTGAATCGTAGCTCAAAAAGTTGATATGTACATATGTAGATTTTTATTTATTTAGCACTAGCGGATGTACTTAAGGTATTAAAGCATAATACCAGCTCTTTATTAACAGTCTTTAATATGATCAATAATTCAAGTATTGCAAGTGTTGTCCTCCAACTGCCCACTAGAGGGAGACAACATACCACAGCCGTCTACAAGTTTTTTGGGCTCATTTGTGTTATAGGAGATACACAGAGAACAGTGAGGCTCAGCTTTAAGTATCTGGCACATTTTAGTATGGAGTACATATTTTGGGGCCAACTACATTCTACATCTCGGTGACTCTTATATTTTTTCAATCCTAGCCCATTTTACGGTTGTACCATTCATTCAATGTCTCCTCTCCATTCCTGATCAGTGCGATATTGGCATCGATCTACTTTTTCCTCACTACACCACCACCTATTTGGGGGCTGCAAGTAGGGCTCAATGCCCAATCCAATATTACCCAAATTGTTACATACCACGTTGTACGGTGTTCACAGGGTTCTTAATTGCCTTTATAAACAACTTAGAACCAAATTTTCTCTTGGTTTAGTGGTGATTTTTCACAATTGATCTCAGAATATCATTATATTATTTATCTATATACCTGGGGGGGCGGCGAGTGTGATGCTATCCTAACAATGATGACAGCTAATTTCACCATGTTTATTTTTTTAAATCCAAAGTGTGAAATGTGCTGCTAATCCAATACGTAATATCTGCCAAGGCCACAGCTACTAAATGAAATGACAGTCCCAGTTGTTGCTGTTTGACTTGACAGTTGAACCATATTTATGCCTTTTCCAAAAATAATTATCCTTGGCTCAGAGATCTGGGAGATCTTCCCAATGCACTATTGTGTATTTGCCAACTAACTAGACCTTCCCTGGCAGATAAGACTGCATGCTGCAGGGCTGGATCACAGCAAACGTTTATGCCAAGGGTCAGCTGTTGGGGGCACAGATATTTCCTAAGGGGCCGACAGCAGCTGAGCTTTGTATCCAGCTACAGCGGAGGGAAGGGAACGCAAGACTGAGGGAGGGAAGAAGGAGAGAAGCGAAAACATGTCAACTGTAAGGGCCAAACTGAAGCATAACCAGACAGCCTGTAGATCAAATGTGTGCTTGGTACACTTTAAAATCAGCCAAGGTGTAGAAAAGTAGCATGTGGCTCTGATAGACTATTGGGAACTGTCCCATGGAGAGCATTTCCCCAACTATGCCCATTGACCAGTCTAAACCTGGATACTCTAGTCTATAGATAAGTATTGAAGCAGTCATGAGAATGGGGAACCCAAAAGTGGACGTTTTTGGGGGCCTACAAGCAGACGTTTGCTTTGGGTTAACATTAAAGGCAGCTCTACCAGCGGACGCCAAGACGCTGGTCTCAAGGGGTTGTTGAACTAAGGCTTGCATTATTTATAGCGAGCTCTGATCTTCCGGAACTTGGCCCACGTTGAGCAGCTCAACTTGCAGGAGAACTCATCAGACCTAAGTTACTAAGAGTTTCGGCCAACTCAAGTGTTCTCTCCAGGGTATTGCAATGCAACGTGAGAGAATTCTTCATTTAAGTTATGTGACAAACATTCTATAGCTGTCCGAAATGGTATTCTGTTAGAGATATGAAGGATTTATACCACAATCATTGCAAATAGTCTAGAATTTCTAAATATTCTAGTTTAAACACAGATGCCTTAAGCGGATTCCATCACTCAAACATCTTGATTAAACAGAGTCTGGTAATGCAAAAATATACGAAAGTCCCCAAAACCAGACATTTAAGATCCACCATTTATACACAAAGCATCTTTACGTGTCATGCTTTTTTTAATGAAACTTGTGGAAATGCATAATTTGCTTTAAAAATGCATCTTGGTTCAAATACAGCTGAACACTTTCTAGCACATGCTTCTCGAGGCTGGGAGACAGGATCCGTACCTCCGATGGTCAGATTTGTCTTCTCCTGCAGCCCGATCATTCTCACAACATCAAAGAAGATGGCAATACCTGAGCCTCTACAAAGGTGTACCTCTTAGAACGTAGAAGAACCGAGATCTGGGCTACTAACTGCACCCATACATGAACACTTTGCATACATACATAATGTTACACGCACAAGGCTTTCACTAATGCAGAGATGGTTTTGCATCACACCAAAGACTAGATTAGTCAACATAGAGGTGCAATCCTGTTATGAACAGCAGCTTAACTCGCGTATAACAAAGCAAAAAAAAAATTAAAATTAGCCACCACATAGTATCCTCTCTGCAATAGAAAAAATGTATAAATATGGGTAATTCCATGTACACAAACGGTATAATTATGTTTCAAAAGAGATTGTAGGCATCGCTCAACTCACACAATCGCACCATTAGCCATCCTCATCCTCTTCACAACAGACCTAGCATTACAATTAGTACAATAGAGTATAAGCTGCCAGATCTTACCAAGTCAATCAGTTTCAGTAAACCGGGTGAGAATTCCCCATACTGGAGACTTCCATGCGGCACCATGAGATAATGTATCTGCCGCTTCCCCGACTCTCTGAATATTGCAACTGTTCTTGGCGTAGACTTTTTTTCTGAACTTTTTCTGTTTTTCTCAACATAGCGCTCGGGGCTTGGAGCCCACCGGCTGCTTCCGTTTGCAGATATTAGAACCTGATGTTGTGTTCTGTGCGGCCATTAGATATTGTAATT
Source organism: Spea multiplicata (assembly GCA_009364415.1). NCBI lineage: Eukaryota > Metazoa > Chordata > Amphibia > Anura > Pelobatidae > Spea > Spea multiplicata. The sequence goes on from VKOC01000004.1 coordinate 31,189,277, forward strand.
CTGCCAGAATATCGACACCACCTGTGTTTATCCGACACACACAGATTAGGAGCCATCTCGGAGGTTACTGGAAAAACTGGACTGGAGTATATTTGTCTCGTCTGACACGCAGGACAGCTGGGAGAAGCGAACTGGCCTTATCAGTGATTTCAGATGTTTCAAACTACAAAAGATTGTTGCTTTATTTGGTATCACTTGAAATATTTCCATTTTTAATTCTCTTTTCTGATAAGGTGACCTGCCCTTCTTGTTTGGGGAGGTATGTGCATCAAAAGAGCCACCCATTATTTTAATGCAGCACTATTTAGTGTATGCTTTTGTATAAAATGCGAAACTTTACATTTATATACATTAAGTAAATCCATGTAATGTTTTTTACATATAAAGAGTACTTGCCTGGTATCCCCCCACCAGCCTTAAGCTTCTTGGTTCAGAAACAGGCCTTTTAAACGCTGCCACCACCATCAACCTTGAAGTTTTGTATCTAAATATATGTGGCAGGACTCGGTGGCCCGTGGGTCATACCTTATATCGCCCGTATTGTTAAGTTTCTCATTGGTGTTGACTGGTTCATAAAGGTGATGCAAGGAAAGGAGAGAGAACTTCAGGACAGGAATTGTATTGGGCAATGCCAGTAACCTTATACCACATACACTATATGAACAAAGTATTGGGACACCGGACCATTACACCAACACGGGCTTTTATGACATTGGGAACAGTTTGGGGAAGGCCCTTTTTTTCCAGCATGACTGTGCCCCAGTCCACAAAGCAAGGTCCATAAAGACATGGCTGGATGGGTTTAGTGATGAAAAACTTGAGCAGCCGCACAGAGCCCTGACCTCAACCCCATCGAACATCTTTGGGATGAACTGGAACGTTGATTCTGAGCCGGACCTTCTCGTCCAACATCTGTGGCTGACCTCACAAATGATCTTCTGGATGAATGGGCAAAAATCCTCACAGAAACACCCCAAGATCTGGTGGAAAGCCTTCCCAGAAGAGTGGAAGCCGTTATAGCTGCAAAGGGGGGCCGACTACATATTGACATCTATGTGTTTAGAATGCAATGTCATAAAAGTCTCTATTGATATAATGGTCAGGTGTCCCAATACTTTTGTCCATATAGTGTATATCAGTATTGCTAAAATATTCTATTAGTTTTAAGAATAAGTAGCAAACAAAAAGGACAAGCTATATATATATGTATATATATATATATATATACATATATTTATATCTTTAATACATTCATTTAGTTATACTGAAAGATGTGATTTAAAAATCTTCTTTAAAGGGAACTGTCATAAAGCAAATCTGTTTGTATGATTACATTTGTTAAAATAACTACAGCTTATTCCAAGGCCACAAAGAATCAAAAAGTTATAGTAATCAGTTAACTAATCATTTTCAACCTCCTCGTAAGTCTAATGAAGTCATTAACCGCGTACGCTAACCAGTCCTATACATCATTCACACTCTTTATAAGGGACTGCATTGAAGGAACACAGAAAAGGATCAATCCATATGGAAAAACAGTGCCAGAAAACTTCAATGCAGATTTCAGAGGAACTGCATCACAACCTTAAGCATTTTGAAATTCACTAATTACATTTGGTGGTTTAATTTTTTTCACTGTAATTTCTATAAATGACTATTTTTTCCTCAAAGAAGCTAAAACAGCACATTTACTGTCCATACTTACTGTCCCCTTCTGCTTTGGCAGAGTTTTGTCTTGAGAATTTTAGTTAGTTACAGATATATATCAGGAAATTAACATCGAGCCGATCCAATGTAATTTGGTTACATCGTATCGATATGTTAGGTGACGTGTATTCACTTTAAGTATTTTTGCCCACATATGATATTATACCCTGACTCTGGGTCCTGGGGGGTGCCTGGGGACAACTGTAATTCCCTGCAGTTTAAATTAATTTGGTAAACGATTTTAGCGATTTCTTCATAACTTATTGTGATGTCACTCCTGCTGATGTGATGTCACTAAGTGCCCCTAGGCTTTGCATCATGGTGTTAATCAGGTGTGTGTCTATAGTTATAGTACTGACCCTTATCTCAATACCATACACGACACTGCATGGCAGAGGAGCTGTTTGTGTGAGAAACGGGTTGACCTTTCAGCCTTGTAGGCAGTTACAGTCAACAAGACCCATCGGAGCTCCTATCCCAGACAGGAATTGTTCTTCCCAAGCATTGCTCCACAAGTCTGGGACCGACGTCCTCTGGAGATTCAGAATGCGGGGCAGGGTAAAGATATTATCCATGAGTTCCTTCACATTGTTTTACTGTAACTGTGCATTGCCTCGTTTATACGGCATGTTTTCAAATGATGACCTCATGCTGTATCTATAGATCTAATCTATAGATCACTAACACCCCCCCCCCCCCCCCGATAACTCTGGATATACAGAAGATAAATCTTATAAAGTATCAAAAATGTCTCTTCTGCGTAGAGCGTGAATTATTTGTTTAGCTGTGATCCTGGCTTCCCTGCGATCAATGACTTTTTATTAAATTAGCAGGCGCTAATATCCTCCTGAACCATGGCCACAGTGGACGCCAACTCCCACAATACTCAGCCAGCAGAGAGGTAAAATTCACTTGTACACACAGACAGGGGCATAATCTCTGCATTACAGGGGAGCCCCAAGTCTTTAAATGCAGCGGTGCCTGAAGGACATTCAACTTCAATGCTGCAGCTCTCTAAAGTTCTCCACGTGGTCCATTGTGGGAGACTAAAGGGAAACCTATGGGGGGGAGACGGACTCATACTTCCCATGCGTGGCACTTAGTGATGCTCCTTAACGGCCCCTAATGACATCTGATGCTAACGACTTCAGTAATCATTTATTATTATGCGGCCTAAGGCCCTCAACACTGTTTGCGTAGGGCTGCAGCTTTCAACGCCGTTACTTGAGTAAAGTCTTATGCGTGTGAAATTTAATCTTGCGGGACTTTGACGTGTATGCATAGATTATGTACACGCAAGTTGCTTTACAGACACAATTCAGAATATATGCTATGACAGAGACTGCGTGACCTATGGCACTAGAATTCCAGGGATGGTAAATAGGGCACTTTCTGGACGTGGCAGTACCTGCCAAAGGTTATCCCTCCCCAGAACAAGAACTACATTCTTAGCGCACAAATCCCGCAATGAATCTGATCAGTCTGTAATCGTTCTAAGCGGTGAAAGCCAGGGTGGATTTGCAGCAGGGTCATGCGAGGCTACAAAACGGGCAACACGGCAAGGGTTGCGTTTTAAGCGCTATCAGTATCTTTTCCCCGAATTCCGTAGACAAATTCACGATGGCTCCTCTGCATGCGTGACACTGAGCTCGAGAGATCACCGGGCAAGCAGAGCGATCGCATCGACGCCGCGCAGGAATAATGGATATTCTTCAATGCAGGAAAGCGGCAGCTGCTTCCGTGGATGACATCAGAAACGCCTCGGGCAAGGAATGAGTTAAGAAAATTCCATTGACTCAGACTGATCTTTTTTTCTGTGAATGAGAGGCGATGATAACAGAGCTGGGGGCTTCGTTACAGCAAAGAATTCTAATTCTGTCCTTCAAACGGGCTTAAGCTCCAGTCCTCACAATGTAGTAGTACATACAGGGATCTACACCAGAGCTGGCAAGACTCCGCCCCTCATCTGTGATCAGAGGCAGAGCTCGTCATCCCTCTGCCTGCTTCCTATTGGTGGAATCGGAAGGCCCCGCCCAGTTTTCCTGGAAAGTTCTTGGAATTGTATCAGTTCGGTTGTGCTGTTGAGCGCTGGACGCAGACACACACCCAATAGCACTATATATAGATTTAAGCGTAGTTGATGCATAGATCTGTGATCAGAATACGGCGACCGCAGAGGAGATCCGACCTCCTTCCCCAACATTGTGGCCCCAAAGCAGACGTTTAACGCCGGTGGCCGCCGCCGCTCATTAGGATTTATATACGGAATACAACGAGGATTTCCACGCTTCAGTGGCCGCCCCAAGAAGCTGTCTCTCGGAGAGACTTTATGCCTTTTCGCTGCTCTTGGACGGATATGATTCTTTGTGTGCGAGGGTAAGATCATTCTGTGTGACTTCTAACAGCTGTCCCTCTAATTACTAAAGATGACTCGCGATTTATTTTCTAAATACTTTTTAACTATTTTCATCAACAGCAATGGTTGTTTCTACCTTAATAAAGTGTTGTTTATATCCACAGCTATTTATATATATATATATATATCTATATCTATCTATCTATAACTATCTATATATATATATATAATCAGCTATAGTATTAATTTTCCCTGTAGTGCAAGGTTTATAAACTAAGTTATCTGAGAACATTAGTAAGGCACCTGAATGACTCCATTCTTCTTTTAAGGAAAAAGATAACTTTTTGGGTTTTAATACGAAAGGACTCAAGTTTCATATTTTAGGACATTTGATTAAAAATGATACTAATTACCATACGCAACATAAGAAATGTTAAATATTCATTTGATAAAAATAACAAATTATTGGTTAATTTCGTGCTATGTACTTTTTGGACTAGTTTTTTTTTACCCATTTCTGTGGAAAAGGTTTGCAAAGTACCGCTTAGAAATGGAAAGGTTTAAATGCCGTCACGGGGTGCGCATGAACAATACAAGCAACTTTAACTTTCAAACATTTGCGTAGAACCTTAAGCGTTAGGCTTAGTTTGTAACTCTGCTTTATCTCTTCAGTCCCCAGAGCCTGTTGGCAGAGCAGAGGACCTGTAGACCTTCTTCGTGCTTGGGGGTCCCAGGATTTTCAGCCGATCAAGTCATGCACCCTCTGAACCCACCGGTCTGTCCAGGACAGTCCTCGTACTCCTTAGAGGAACCAGCAAGGACATCAAACAACCATGTGCCTCCTCCACCTTCCCAGACTCCGCTCAGAGACCCGGAGGAAGACTTTTTATGCATCGCTAGGACATTTTGTTACTTACGAGACTCTGGTGAGTTTCTAAATTCACTTTATTGTTGTTCTTGGAAAAGACGGTACAAATGGATTATAGAGGCAGAACATGAAGGAGCAATTATGGCAATTAAACAGAGGTGAAAACTAGTAAAAGACTTTATACTTACATAAAACACTGTGTAGATGTGAATTCATTTCTTGCTGAGGTGAGTCCAGAAAAGCCCTACTAGCCAGAGAAATTACCGTTGTGTGACCCTGAATCATGGGGGAAAAGAGGAAGCTTAAAATTAGGGTGCGATAAACCAATTTCCACAGCCACTGTCAGGTTTAACGGAGAACTAAACCATTTATCAAGTGGTTAATGCAACAAAGTTATTAAACGTAGATGAGAAGGAACCTTAATGGGTAGAAATCTATTCAGAGCTGGGCTGGTGGAACACAATTAGCCGCTGGACCCTCGTAAACTAAATTTCTCAGTTCTCTGGTGCCCCCATCTTTGGTAGACTTTACAAACTTCTCATTACAGTCAAGAGGAGACAACCACCCTAGAAGTCATTTAAGTAGGGAGTGATATACACGCATTACGGTTATGTTGCACCTGCCCCTTGGTGTACTGCCCAAGATGATTTCATGTTTCAGTCCTTCTATATTCTGCACCAGGGACACAGTAAGAGGTCTTGGCGTATCGACAAACACGGTTCTAGATCAGGGCTGGACAAGTGCAGTGTTTCCAGATGCTTTGCTGGAAAATGACTTCACCACACTGGCTCAGGATGGTGGGAACTGGAGGGCTGTAGTTGCCCCGATATAGGGCTATCAATTCTGTCCTAACTGTATATCTGAATAACATGCCTGATAGGCGATGGTGATGTAACAATGTACTCCCTGTCTACGTCTAACTGTTTATCTAACTGTTTACTTGTGTTTGTACCCTTATTAGGTTGGTACTGGGGCTCTATCACAGCCACAGAGGCCAAGCAGCAGTTACAGAAGATGCCAGAGGGATTCTTCCTGGTGAGAGACAGCACTCACCCAAGCTACCTTTTCACCTTGTCTGTGCGGACTAACCGGGGACCCACAAATGTTCGAATTGAGTATTCCGACAGCCTTTTCCGACTTGACTCCAACTACCTCTCCAAGCCACGCATTCTGTCCTTCCCAGATGTTGTCAGCCTGGTGCAATACTATGTCTCCTCGTGTCAATCTGAGGGCAACAAAGAAACCTCCAGGGAATCCAGTCCAACTCCACTTGTGCCAACCTCACCAAAAGAACCTGCTGCTGTCCACCTCAAGCTCCTGCACCCCCTGCCTCGACGAGGGCAGTGTCCCAGCTTACAGCATCTGTGCAGACTGCAAATAAACCGGAGCTTGGCTCCAGACTCTGACATAACAGAACTACCATTGCCCAGAAGGATGGTAGAATATCTACAGAGGTACCCATTCAAGCTCTGAGTGACATTAGACAATCTGGACTTGTTGCTTCTATTTACACACTGCACATACATAAGGTGCCATGTTAGCACAGTACACATGGGCATAGGATGCCCAAAACTGTATAAACTCGAGATATTTATTTAAGTCTATTCACATGAACTTTTTTTGTAGAGGTTTTGTATTTGTCCAGCGATGGATACTGTGCCTGTCCTGACCCTCGTTCCTACTTCCCCCTCCAAAGACTTAACAATATGGCAGGTGATGAAGAGCTTGTTCACGTGAACGTGCCATGTGCAGCAGAATGAAGACCACGGAATACAGGGAACTGTATGTTTCCATTTACCTCTGCTGCGGAGCGTTGCTCTGTGCGTTAATCACTTGTGCTGAATTTCAAGTCCTTTCTTATGTGAAGGGTTTAAATGGCAACACTAACTTCCTAGATACAGCTTTTTCAGAAGCTGCAGCACTTTAGAGACTGAAACTGCCATTAATCAGGGTTCTGCCTCAGGCTGCTGGATTACAATAAATAGGATATTTCATATTAAATAATTGTTATGTCTTTATTTTATCCTACAGGAAACTATTATGTCCAATAAGCTACCACGAGTACTCTACCCACTCGCATCACAATACACAATGCATGATTAAATATCCCCTTAGTGCCTTGCTGGGATCACAGTCTCCCGTGTTCCAACCCACCTTAAAACATACACATCCATCCACAAGGGTCACATCCCCCACCATAAATCCCCTTACCAAACACCACACTATCTTATCTATACCTAACCTATTTATTAAGATCAAGAATGTCATCGATATATCCCACCAAATCTTATCACCGATGGGACTTCATTTCGTGCCAAGTTAAGCAATCATCATCAAGGACAACTCAGTCCTTATTGACGGAAAAGCTTTCTGGGTTCTCCCTCTTTCGATTTTGTCCTGTTTAGTGTTTACGAGAACTTTGTGAACTTCGGTGGGAAACCTAAGGCGATTAGAGCGCCACAAGTTCCCCAAATTGAGCAACTCATGAAAGTTTTTAGTAGTGTCACTGTACGCGGTTTAAAGATATAAAAAAACTCCAGTAAGATTCTCTTTAAAAAAACAAAAAAAAAAAGTTAATGTGGAATTTTTCACCTTGTAGCAACTCCCAATTTGTCCCAAAATGCTCCGACTGCTGCTTTCAACGAGAAGTAGCCGCTAACCTATATTTCACCCGATTGCAGTACATTTCCAGACTCAACCCATCCCCCCCCCTTCTGTTCTCAGTTTAACGCGGAATTTACCAGGAAATTCTCCTCTGCACTTTTCTAAGAAAGTGAGAAAAGCGAGAGTGGGTGGTAGAGAGAAGCAGTCGCTGCGCAGAGGACACACAATGGCGTAAATACGTGCTTCTATTTATATGTACAATGTGTTTTCACATCTTTTGTTTATAAAACGTCACTGAATATTATTTATTATTATTATTATTATTGCAAAACAGATCAACGCAAATTTTAAACCAACTCTGCAAATGAACAATATAATAAAATGTACATTTACAGCTCCTGGACCAACATACAATTTTCTTTAAAAAAATCTAAATATGTATAAATAATGTTTCTAACATTCTTAATAACTTAATTACATGTTTTTGTTCGCAACATTGAGGATAACGCGCTAGCTCAGTGGTTTAATTTTATCAAACATTTTTTAATAATCTCAAACATTCTATCACTTTTTTTTTTTTTTAACACTTTGTTTTTAAGATGAGCTTTAGAGAGGATCAAACTCACTCCGGCAAGTTAAAAACAATACTACGGGACAAATATCCTAAGTCAGACATTTGTGGCGGCGTAGGGGACAAGAAAGTCTGATAAAGTTCATGAGGGCTGGTAAGAGAATTAGGTGGAGAGAGAGATATTTTTACTATACCAAGGGTAGTAGATTAATGGAACAGCCTCCCATTAGAAGTGGTAGAGCGAGGGAATTTAAACATGTAAGGGTCAGGCATATGACTCCTGAATCTATAACACGGGACCAACGACCGATTAAGGTCCGAGTGATCACGTCAGGGAAAATAGGCAGACTAGATGGGCCGAATGGCTCTTTCTGTTTCTATTTGCACGGTTTTAAAAACAATGCTCTGGTTACGATGTTGAACTAGTTATGCCTCGGATAGCCGCTTGTAAATATTATTTGTTGCCCGTGCGCTGACTCCTCGCTTTATTTTGTATGTACTAATGGCCAAAGATAGACTGTGTGAGTTTGAGACTTACTAATAACTATACAACGGAGTAAGTAAGACATTCGGCAGACAGATTAATTATAAATATACAGTTTACTATGTAACTGAGTAAAATATTAACATTTTTACTCATTAAATCTATTTAAAAATATATATAATTGAAAATATTAAAATTACATTAAAAAACCTCAAATTCCGTGCAAAAGTGTATGATTGTTAATTATATAAATATAAAAAAGTTTATTCTTCCTAAGTAATTCAAGTTTTGTGTAAGCTGTTCCACAGTGTGAATGCTAGTAATTAATACTAAATGATAAATGTAGTAGTCGGTTCCTTGAATTCAAAGAAATTATCACCTAGGTAAAAATGAATTTGCGGTATGTCTTGATATCTGCTGCATGCCGGTTATATTTATATATATACTGTATATATAATAATATATATATATATATATAATATATATATACTTATGGTGTTGTATACTTAATAGCGTAACTGTAAGAAAATGAGATTGCAGTATTTAAATGATATAGTAGTATATATGTATAATATTTATTGTATGTAATATATATAATATATATAATATATATATAGTTATATGTATATATTTATATGTATGTATGTATGTATGTATATATATGTAATGTGTTTGTGTGTATGGGGAGCTCTGAGTCTTTCAGTGTCAGCAGTGAAATGGTTAAATACTTGTGCCGTTAAACATTGTTCAGCTTTACATAGAAAATGAGAAAATCAGCGTTGCGTTGCGTCACATAATTCGTTTCAGAGAACCGCGCCAACATTACTAGTTAGCTGCCTGGCCCGGCTCCCGCCCCCTCCTCGGTTGCACTTCTTCGGAACTCGCCCCTTTCTAAGAAATCCAGATAAAGCTTAGGGCGTGGCCAGGCAGAGCCTTGCAGCCAATCACAGTGCGAGCAGGTAGCTATTCCCAGGAAGCCAGGAACACGGAAAATCCCTCCAATTTTCCTGGGAATTGACACAATAGCGGGGCAAACCACAGCTATTTCTCCCGGAGGGGGGAGGGGATGGTACCACTGCTGCCAGAGACGGTGGGTGGTTAATATTTCTCTCACACATGAAGCTTTACTTTACAGTTACCACAATGATTTGCCTTGCATTAAATTAAGCAGAAGCAGGGACAGTTAATGTATCTCAGGCAAGTCCTCACCAGACAGAAAAGGGGTGTCTGAGGTATAAAGCATGAAATGTGGCAGTGAAAGGGTTTATTGTAAGGCTTATAGGTTTTGGCCTTTATTTCATTTCCTCTCCTGGTTGCACTAATACTCGCTAAGCCAACATTTGCACGAGTAAAATCAATATAGATAGGCCACCCCTTTTGTTTTAGGTAAGGCCTGCATGTGTACTCAGCGCTGTACAGTTTACAGTGCAGTGTACTGTAGCCATACAGTCCATATTGCAGACACTGTGATATAGGAAGTTCAGCAGACATTGCGGTGCTTAAAACTTGTGGCAATTACAGCTTGTGAAAACAGAATGTATCGGTATATTCCACACAAACATCTACATAAACAAACAAATGACATTTTATTCACACAGCGCCAATAGTTTACACGGCGCTCCTTACAGTCTGTGCACTCAAAGGATATAACAAGCCAATGTATTCGCTACATGAGCTTATGATCTGAAAACCTGATATTTAAATATATTTCAATAAATTATCCATTTTAATCATGAAACCGAAGTCAGCGCAGGGTTTATGTTCAGAATGTTGCACGGTAACCAATAGCAATAGATTAAAAATGCGCCGGGAGCGTCACAAGCCATCGTTTCACGTTATTGGCCCGCGGGAGAACGAGTCACTCAGCGTGGGCACGTGTTCTGTCCTAATGCTCTCTCCCTTCTCACCGACCATTTGAAAGGCTGCCTGAACCAATCAACAACAATCAGCAACTTAACAACTGAGGAGATATAAAGCAATGGGGAGAAATAATCATGGAGATCCTGAGAATAGGAAAGAAAGTGAAATTTGGGAAAAGTGACAGATCAGGTGACTACGCACTATGTTGCCCGATCTACTATCTCAGAACAAGGCCTTGGGAAACAAATGCATGTGAAGGCCAGCGTTCTTCTTTTAAGCTCGTGGGCTCCGAGAAGTATGGATGGGCTCTTAATAAGTCATGGTCTGTATTCTACATTAAGTGCACTGGCATATGCAGCAATAGTAGCCGCTGGTAGGGACTGCTGCACAAAAGACCCGGCCACTTCTCCTCCAGGCGCGCATGTGATTAGCTTCTTGATCCAAGGAGAGATCTGACGGCCCTTCTGGGGTCAAGAAGGATTTTTTTTCCTAGTTTGTTGCAAAATTGTAAAGAGCTACAAACCAGATTTTTTTTTTTGCCTTCTTTTTGGATCAACAGCAACAGCAATTAGCAGATGTGGGAAAGGCTGAACTCTATGGGCGCATGTCTTTCTTCAGCCTATCTAACTATGTAACTTTGTTCAGTAGATCCAGCGGTGTTGCCAGTCAGGAGACGAGCGGCATCCATAAGAAGTGGCGTTTCGAAGTGAAGCATTATTTACCGAAAATAAGGTATAGTACAGCAAACACCACTGATGGGTACTTCTGGTTTCATCAATGGCACTATGTACTTGTTGAGAAGGTAAATGGACTACATCAGAAGTCCCACTGATTCAGCTCCATGGTAAGCATTACAGACATATAAGGGGTAGATAGGACTCATCAATCTTGGGGTACTTTGACGTAGTGGGGGCTAAGCAATATATGGCCTTAAAGTGTGACAGAATCACCAATCGTTATGCCTCGGATAGCCGCTTCTAAATAGTATTTGTTGCCCATGCGCTGACTCCTTGCTTTATTTTGTATGTACTAATGGCTAAAGATAGACTGTGTGAGTTTGAGACTTACTAATAACTATACAACGGAGTAAGTAAGACATTCAGAAGACAGATTCATTATAAATATACAGTTTACTATGTAACTGAGTAAAATATTAAGAAGAATGCATTTTATTTACACAATTTACTTCACAAATACTGTTTCTCTGTTTATTCGCACATCGTTTGTAACTTTTATGACTGTAGAACTCTGTGATACATTCGTACCCAGCAAACATTCTAAGTTCCTAGAAAAGAGGGACATCAGGGGAGGAAAGAAGGACAGAGGGATTTCATTCCCAAAGACAGACCGTCCCTCTTAATTCTAATTTCTAATTGAATCTTAAAGGTACATAACCTTCCGAACTAAAAATAGCAATTATGTTCTGTTAGCATCAATGTTTTTTTTAGGTTATAGGTGAGAGGTATGTAGTATGTGTGTCTGATCTCGCCAGGATCCTTACAAATGTGGATCTATCCTCAAAATCTGTTTTACCTTATCCAGCAAAGCAGTATTTTATAGAATGTAAGGTTGATTAAGCCCACCTTTTCATACCTCTTGTTTTCATGCACTGTCCTGTTTTTGTTGGCAGTGGGGGCCATTGACAGGTTGGGGGGATCCTCTGATCTCCCCCACCAGCTTGTAAAATCAATGGAGCTCTGTGCTGTTGTAGATCTACAATGCAGACCCCACGTCCCCCTCTCACAACGCTGTACAGCAGAGTGCCGCAAGGTGACCCTCAAGGTATGGTGGGCACCACCGACAAAGGCGTCCTAATTTGGATGCCCGAAAAGTTGGGTATACTTTTTGTTGTTACTTGTTATGTCCTGATTTCCCCGTTGTACAGTGCTGCAGATATGATGGCGCTATATGAATCAATAAAAAAATATATAATAATAGTTGGAGCCGTGGCTAACACTTTAACCATTAAACAGAATTCCCATGCAGACGTCTTCACCGGCTGTTCTTGTGAATATGTTTTTACGGAGTTGGGTTATAAAGGATATTAAAAACGTGCCAGGTATCTGACAAACCAATATAGGTGACATTAAAGTATTCTTCATTCTTTTAAACGGTTTTAAATATTGTCTGCAGCCTTACTGTTCGCACAAAAAACTCACAAGTATGCCTGCAAGTGGGCTGTGTACGCGGAATCCACATAACGGGAGACGGTTCCACTTAATCACATAAACAACACAAATTGGACTGAGTGGAAAATTCCTCTGAGTAAATGGTGAAATATTACCAAGGAGGAATAATACACGTGAACGTGCAAAAACACGGATACAGCCCTGAAAGAAACACTAGGGGGTCCTTTAAATAATAATTAATTACAATTCATTTGTAGTTAAGGCGTCAAAGTAAATAAATCACCATGTGAAAAATACAACCCGCAAAAAAGCACACAAATTATATATATAATCAATCTAATCTAATGTAGTACATTAAAGAAAATCACTATAATTTTTTTACAAGATTTTGTATTTATACAAGTAAATGGAAATTTGTGATTTAGATCTCATATGAAGCACAAAATCTGAGGTCCGCTATGTAACGGGAGATTTAGGGCTGATCCCTTAACATCATTGTGTGTTTCTCAGAAAGATATACCTTTCACGGGGGACTTTGGCACTGAGTTCCAGGAAAAGACAATGCAAAACAGAACTATACACTGCCTACAGGGGCACAGGGGGGGGGGTTTGTGATAAGATAGAAACAGCGACACAAGCGAGGGATATCGGGACAATATAGTAGTATATATATATACGGTATATATATATATGTTTAGATAAAATCTTAGCACTAATTGAGATGTTTGAGATTTTGAATTTCTTAAGGGTTGCCTTGAATCCCAGCCTCATCTTCCTTGAGGTTTTCTTTGAACGGCACAGGCTGTGGCTTAATGGTTCTGTAGACATTTCCTGGGAAATATATTTCTGGGAACTGAATCAGGAAAACAGGGACCTTTGATCGCCCTGGGACCTGTTTCTATGTTTCTAAAGGCAGAAAGGTACAAAAAAAGGAGGTGAAATGTAGAGCTGGCAAGTTTTGAATACAGATAAAGGTAAATAAAATGGATTAAAGGCACAGCAGTAACTAAGATGGAACGCAACCTTTGTGTATAACACAAACTGTTTGCAACAGGGTGCCAAATATATATCCAAAATTAACACAAACCATATACTCTAAACTGCTTCTTTTGAGCAGGATGTTTAATAGACAGTTAAGACAGGGCGATACGTAATGTATATGGAGCTCTTGGGTCTCTCCTTTCCCCCTCTACCATTTAACTATTTAACCTGACGATAGCATAGACCAGGGCTGTCCAACCTGCGTCCCTCCAGTTGCTGCAGGACTACAAATCCCATACTCCTCTGCCAGGCCCTTAGCTGAAAGAGCATTATAGGAGATGTAGTCCTGCAGCAGCTGGAGGGCCGCAGGTTGGACACCCCTGGCATAGACTACTCACAATAATACTGTCATTCCCACACGCCCTTTATTTCTACCCACTCCCTCTTATTTACCAAATAAACCACCAAATAAATTGAGATTTCCACGCAAACACCCACCCACTGAGCGTAGTTGCACAGGTCACTTTAGAATAGGGGGCTACAGGAGGGCACCAGCGTCCAAGGGCCAGCCATAGGCCAGATGGAGAGAACTAATTCACCATACACAATGGCGCACACTAGACATCATCTAGTAGCAGATGCTTCAATGACCCTAGATCAGAAACAGTCTTAAAAATATACATGCTTTTCCTTTAAGATTTATGACATAAAGAACAGAAGAGTAAACAGGCGAGCTGAGCCATGACGCCGTAATGAACACTCTGACGCGTTTCATAAGGGATAAATACTGTTTTAGAGTAAGTCCCAAGGGTCAGCAGACGTTGCCGTGAATGTGATCCTTGGCATGGCGGCGAGAGCACACGTTGGTCCCCTGCTTCAGTCTGTCATAGAATCTGCACTCTGAAAAGGTTCATTAAGTCTCATCTTTATAGCCACCCTGTAGTGGAAATTTATTGCTAGGACTGGAAATTTCCACTAGGCTGTGACGGAGGAATAAAAAAAAAAAGCAGCTGTTGGAAAGTAAACAATACTGATATCCTAGAGATCCAAGACTAAGGCGATCCTCGAGAGCCGCATACCATCCAGATTTTCAGAATATTACCAAGCAAAACGAGTGCCATTATTTGAATATGTTGGACCGATACAAACCCAAAACGTACTCAGTGGCTAAAACAGCTGTGGATACCTTTCGGCTAACAGGACAATACATAGAAACTCATTATGCAGATAAACAGCTGGCTTTTATTCCATTTTCAAACCATTTTCCAAATATTTGGTTTTTTGTCTCTAAAGCGTGAATAAACACTACAAATGTTTCAATTGGGAGTATCGTGCTAAAAAAGCTTACGTTACATAAACAGAGTTATCTGTCTTTATATTGTATAAACAGCCCGAAACATCCTTTTTTTGGCCGTCTAAATTACAACAAACTTTATAATGGAAACTTGAACAAGTTTGGCTCTGGAATGTCTTAAGTATTTTTTCCTCTTAAAGTATTTCCTAAATAGGGCGTAGACAACGACTGAAAGTAGAACTATCATCAGATTTCCAGCACCTAACAATGCATACATTTCCAGGACCCCGTCCTTGTTTTGGGTCATCACACTGACGTCAGCGGGCGGTCCCGTGATGTCGGTGGGAGGTCCAGCTGACGTTAGGGGCGTTCCCGCCGATGTAAGTGGGAAACACCCTCATTTAAATAAAAGATGGGCAGAAGTGGGGCGTGTCAAAACCCCGCTCCCGGGACACAGAGGATTCGGGTCTTGACCCGGAGAATAGGTGCTTCACCCGGCAATCTCCAGGCAAACCCGGGGAGAGTTCCCAGGTATGGTCATCACCAAGTGGCAATATGTATTAAATATATCCCACTACATTAGTATTGTATTTGCACATGATGTGTGTAATGGTGATGTCATAAATATGGGACTCAAAACAAATTGTAAACCTAGTTTCTCTTGATCAATACATTTGTTTGTAATTCTGTACGCACAATATATACGTCACTTTATATGGCCTAACCACATTGTACCGGTAAATCCTATTCAGGTGACAAGGGCTCTTAAGAATGAATTTACCATCAACATAGTCAAGAATGACAACAGTTTCAGGTAGGGAATAAGTTACGGACTATTATTTATATTGTCAACAAGATTAAGTGATCAGGAAACACATCTCACCACACACACACGAAAACAATGGCATCATAATGTTTAGTGTTAAATGTTGCAATTTTTAAGATATGTGTAACAAATTTCAAAGTTCCTGTTTTAATATCCAAATTCCTCATCAAAACCTCATCCTTGTTCTTGTTTTCACTAGAACAGTTAGAACACTCTATCCCGGGATGGGGAACAGCGTATAATGGGATACCTTAACTCAGCTGAAAGTCTTATCACAAATATTTATAAATGGCAACATAGTGTGTTAAATATTAACACAACACACAGGATAATTGTATGCATAATCCCAAATGTAGCTGTCATACATTTGCATGACTCTCTTCAGTTTTTTGCCCATTAATACTTTGATATATATTATATATATATATATATATATATATATATATATAAAATCATTGTGGCAGGTTATACCTAAAAGAAAGCAGTAGAGAACAAGTAATCCTCTTTTCAGTCCCCTAGGATCTGTAAAACAGGTTTTATTACATGACACAAATGTGATTAAAAAAAAAGCACAGATGTTTTCATAATTGCAAAAAATATACAGAGATCCTAAACCAAAATGCAGTTCCAAGAACATAAGTTATAAAGGCCACTTTATTAGTTACTGTGTAAAACAATGAAAACATGTTGCTATGTATCTTGCATATTTTTTAAACCCGGTTCAGATTTTGCCTGTAAATCCCGGTCTCCGCTGATGGGGGATGTGGACATGGCAGCGACAGGACCGGCTCGGCTATAGCAGGAAACACAACTTCAGTCTTTGCTCAAATGGACAAACCTTGGCCTAAAAGACACATATATACAGAGGGTTGTGATGTAGTAGCAGGTAGTAGAGCATAGTAGTGATTTGCAGAATCCGCCACTACAATTAAAGGAAGGATGTGTAGACTGATATAATACAGTACGTGGCACTTGGGTAAGATGGTTAGAGTTTGAGACATGCAGTGATGATGACCGTAAAACCAAGGAGTTTCATTGTGATTAAGTAGATACTTACTTTTTGCAGAAGTCTTGCACCATACTAATCAATCTCAGGTGGATTCCAGTATTTTTTTGCAACCACTGGTGAATCAAGTCAGGGTGTCGAGGATCACCCTCTAGGAACAGGTCCCTAGTATGTGGGAGAAGTAAAGAGACACGATTAAACCCAACATCCATAAGACAAGTGTAAAAGCTTCAGTTCCACTCTTACTGTAATAATACAAGTGCTACTTACCCTCCATGTTTCAAAAGCTGTGGCGCAAGGTGCAAGATACCCTGAATAACATTCATCCCGTCCGGACCGCCATCTAATGCATTGTGATCCTCGTGCCTGGGATGAAAGGATTCATACATCAGGACAACTGTGCAGAGATTTGCACGACATGACCTATGCTGTGATCAGTAAAGTGATTACCGGAAGATCTCAGGCTCTAGCTGGGACATATCAGCAGTGAATATGTAAGGAGGGTTACTAACTATTGCATCCACAGGACCCCATGAAAGCAGACGCTCTGGGGGATCTGTAGAAAAGAAGAAGAGGCGGTGAGGATCCTGCTTGTTGAGCAGTGAGTGTGAACATTTATCACTCAAGAGGAGGCGAAATGTTTTTGGATTCCTTACCTAACATAACATCGTGTTGCAGAATATGGATTTTGTCTTGAAGCCCGAGTCTGTGAAAAGGATTGGAGTGTTTGTACCAGAGAGACCTGCTTCCATGAATCTTACACTGCTTCACTATATATATATATATATATATATATATATACACACACACAT
>VKOC01000004.1:31215519-31225681 GCA_009364415.1 Spea multiplicata
AGAGCCAAACGTAACCGCATCACCCCCCGTGTAATGTCCCACCAGGCACCGTCGTGCTTGTGACCAGCCTTGTCCAGCCACAGCGCAAGTGGTTGATGGTTCTCACAGATCTGTGCTGGGTATGGAGGAGCTCTCCTATGTCAAGACTACACCCCACAGGGTCCCTTCATCTCCCTGTTGACTCATATTAACACATTTGCACAGTGGATCTGTTACAAGTGGGGACCACGCTCTTCCAGAAAGGCATAATCTGTGCTCACCAACACTCCCCTTCGATTTAGTGAAGGCTTCTGCTACAGTCTATCCACAAAATGAGCTTTCCCACTGCTCATGTCTGTCGCTTTCTGCTTTTTAGCACTCTGTAACCGCAACTGGAAATTCTCCATCTGCAAAACACCTACACGTGGACAGTAACGTTCAGAAAGGAGAACAGTTAAATGCCCCTCGGTGGCTACGTGTGCCCAGCGCCCAAAGTGAACAGCTGGTTGTTTTACTGGCTACCAGTACTGGGGTCTTTCTCATTAAAAAAATATCTGTGAGGTTCTTGTGATTTGAGTTCTCAAGCTGCACTGCATGGGAGTGGGAGGCAGCCGGGAGTGGAAATAAAAGGGTCTTTTCTTCTGTTTTAGTATATTTTTCTTGAAGAGGGGAAAGGGGAATTCTAAATGTTGATTTTACTGTCTGGATTAAACCTTTTTGAGATTGGCTACTATTGTATTGGTGTGACCTGTTGAGAATTCCAATCAGTCCCCAGAATGCACAAACATAGTGTATTAAGCGGTGTTATGTTTGTGTGCCATAGGTTTATTACAGCACAACCACCAATGTAACACATTTATTATGGGTCACTTACTTGACGAGTCTAATTTTGCAATGAATGGCCTATAATAGTATTCTAGTGGCTTATGTATATGGCGTTGTTATTATAAGTTTCATCATATTATCAGTCTAATATTTTATAGGTTATTACTTTTTTAAATATAAGATACATATTGGAGATTGGCCCCCCCCCAGCAGTATTCTTGTTTAGCAGTCATACATAAGTTTGTATAGTGAGCCAGACCACAGTATCACACTTCATTCGGTTCTCTGGTATAAGGTAAAACCATGCATTGTGCTTTTAGAACTGGAAAAGAAGACACATGCGGGTGGGCGATGTATCAAAACACTAGCAGAATTGAGAAATTGTTCTTATCACCCTAGCAGCCAGTGAAGTGATCTAAAAGGACCATTCTGGTAATTGTTGTAGTGATTAAAAAAACCTTTGAAATGTTGCACGAGAATTTTTTTTTATATACAAATTCCCAATTCTTCACATCTTTTATTACCCAGCAATTAGCGTAGCTGGCAAATAAAGGTGCTGAATATTCAAAATAGCAATTGTAATAAAGTGTGATAATTTAAACGATATGAAAGATTTGTTGCACACTTTGATTGTAGGTAAGTGATCAGATGGCATTCTTCCTATAAAGTATGTAGGGTTTATTCACTAAAGAAATACCGGTATAAAGTTGTATTTACCTGTGATAACTATGCATTTAATTGGGCCAACCAATGGGAAGAGCAGCTTGACACAATAGTTCTGTAAAGTAACAGACACTAAAATTTATATATGAAATACCAAAAGCGTCATATTCCTCTGATCTATTCCTAATGTGCTTCAGACACCACTGTGTTACTGGGCTACTTAGCTGCCCTCTCCTGTAAACATGCATATATGTTACATGTGTAAGGTATATATATATATGTGATACTACTGCGCCGGGCGGCAGGAGCCCCCCCACCCCCAGTACCCATTTCTCTAACATCCACATCATTACATTTTTGGGAAACCATGCCTTTAACCCACCTGTGGCTTAGATGAGTGCTTCAGCCAATGTCTTCATAGAGCGCTCTCCTGCTTGGCATGAGATCGTATCTTAGACTTTTACCTTATTAATTGCAGTAAAAGACCCCAAGGTATAGTGTTTAATGGGAGCAACCCAAACTCATGCTCTGGAGGGGTCAGATTCTACACCCAGCAAGAAGGATCAACACCAGCAGCACGTGAACATTTTAAAGCAGCCCATGTACCTACATCAGGGAGAGCGGTGGTCCGGGGTCTGTCTTTAGGAATGCTAAATAAACTGTTATTGTGTGTGTTGGGACTGGCCAGATACAAACTGTATACTTAAATATGTGTCAGAAACCTCTAAAAATGGACATAGTATGTAAAAAAAAATGACTACATAAAGTAGGTTATCATAAACAGGATTACATACAGCATTAGTGAACCACGGCGTGAAAGAGCCAGTGTAGATGTGCAATGGTATCTAGAATAAATTCAGACATAGATGAGATATAGCATGTTCTCCCAAGTTCTAACACAGAAGCTTTCTTCCACAATATACAGTGAGAATCTGAAAATGTACATGTGGAATTATGTTATTAGGCCTACCTTTTGTATTACACATCAACAAGTATATAAATAAATTTAAAATAATGGACACTATAAGGTTCTGGCTCAGAGTCATTGCTGCTGCTGTGCAGAATTTAACACAACTAAGGGGAAAAGAGATACGTAGGAAGGCAATGGCTTTTTATGATCCAAGCTTTATTTTTGCTTTTCAGAAGTAGAACCAGACACACTCACCAGGTTAACCAAGAACTCTACAGACTCTTCGGTAACAATGCCAGCGTCATCAGTCAGTGAAGGCTTTGGCCGAGAATCACGGGAGTCATGATGTGCAGCGGCCCTTCTTTCGCCTGTGAAAACACCGCCACTGATAGTAGTTGTCCTCAGACAACAGCTGTAACCCAACTGCTATTGTGAGCTTCAAATCCCAGTAAACTCAGCAAAACTTCTGAGAATGCTGAGATTAGCAGTATAAATCCCCTATAGAATAGACTGAGGCGCCTTTCAACATTATTAAACTAATCTCATAATAGCAAAGAACATTTTAGAACATATTAATACAATTCACAACAATCCAATTTAAATATAAAAAAATATTTTATTTTAAACCACTGAATAATACCATAAAATCCAGTAAAATTCTGTAACGAGCGAGGCATGGCCTGGCTGCGTATGTCATTTCAACCAACAAAACACAAAAATTGCATTTATACCCAGAATAACTCCATTCTCCATAAGCTCTTGGGTGGCAGTCATAGCATACATAGGATAGTATTGGACCTTATACTATGTATGTTTGTTCATAAAAGACAGCCCTGTCTGCTCTCCAGCAAACGTCATGGGGGGGGGGGTGGGAGGATTTAAGCTGATGAATGTTCTGCTGTCTGTTCTTAAGGCTGGCTTCTCTTGCGATAGAGATATGCATTGCTTACCTGGCTCATGATCACCAAACCAGTAAAAATGGGACATAAGGCACATAAATACCAGGACAAACCAGTTACTGAAGCCGTGAACCATAGAGAGCACATACCCAAAAGGAGACTAGCACAGCCAAGTTGATAGCCCAGCAGGCCAGCTGTGGCATGATAGAGCTTGCGGGTGGCCAAAGTCCAGCGTTGCAGCAGCTTGGGATAGAGTAAAGACACCCCTCCAAGGCTCTGCACCAAAGCCCACAGCACGGTCAGACCTCCTAGAAGCCCATGCCATGTTGAAAAGTGCGGCTTGTCCTGTAGAACTTTGTTGGCATAAATGATTCCAAAGCCTAGCAATGCACAGAGCGCAGACAGTAGCTGAAGAGCCCAGTGCACTCGCACTTTAGCTTTGCGAGAGAAGGAACGGAGGAGAGAAGTGTCTGGCGAGAAAACCAGGATCGCCTCTGTCATCAGGAATGAGAACTGCGGAGACACGAATATGGAGAAATACTTCACTTCATCCATTCAATTACACAGTTACGGTATAGAAACAGTTATCAATAAAAAGACTCCATATAAAAAATTCATTGTGCTGGGCTGTGGCTTTTACAACAAACCCCAGCTTAACACTTTCAGCTCCGGTCTCCACTGCTTAGAAGGAACATTGCTTGCAATATCTAAAAATAAAAGAACCTTTATGTGCCCTATGATAGCACGAACTACCAAATGTGTGAAAGCGGAATTGTTTACAATGGCCCATGTAGATTTTCAGTAGAATTTGTCCTTATATTACTGTTGGCTTTGTGTCTCCTGCAGTGATAATAGGATGAGTACGTGGAATGGACCTGCATCCCTGGGAGCTTTTAGAATAGAACGACAATGTGAATCTCCCATGAGAGAGGGGCCAGGTGGGTCAGTTGCTTATCTAGTGGCACATCATGTTGAGGCATTTTTAAAGCCAACTTGGCTTTAGTAAATAGACCTTATTTGTCTCTTTATGGTTGGGTGGGCTCACTATTGATAACATCCAGATGCATGTAGGTTTCGCTAACAAAACAGCAGAAAAACAGACTGTACTGCAGTTTTCCAATAATGTCTCGTAGAAACATATATCTCTGATGCTCACTACTGTCAGGAAGGATCTCTTAACCAAGACATTATTATTAACATAATTTTCAAATGAATAGAGCCCTCCCTACAACTTGACAATTACTCCTTGGAGAATCATTTTCATAATTAACATGTACTCTGCGACATTCTCTCTGCTTAATAGCTCAACAGGATTGAGGTTGGAACCTCGATCACCCCACCGCAAAGACAGAGAAGATATGAATCCATTCAAATGTATACAGAACATAAACACTTAATTCTGCCTTGTTTCTGATACTCACTGCGAGAGTCATAAGGAACGGGTGCCATGAAAAAAGAGCTGGGGAAAAAAAATAAAAATAATATGAATAATGCAAGACACCATGAGATTTGGGTAAACACTGGGATGTCATCCAAACGCCAGTGTTATGCTATAGAACAACCCCCCCACCAACACAAATTAATTGTTCAGGGCAATTCAGCGCACCAAGTATTGTTTTTAGAAGTACAAATTACACAAATATTTTGGCGGTTTATGACTTCTGCATAACACTTAACTGAGAAGTCCCTTTATATTATATATTTTCATGGTTTTGCCCTTTGCAAATTCAGAATCCTCCATATTCATTTGCCCCTTTTCCCACTCCAAGATATTTTCCCATATGGGACCTTCAATGCGGCTAAAAGTTGCGCAACACCTCAAGCAATGGTTCTTAAGAACCTCCGCACTCTCCAGCCACTGATTGGTTGCTTCAAGCAACCAATCGGTGTCAAAAATCACTGGACCAGGGAGGATGTGGGGAGCTGCAGTTTCTACCTAAGGCAAGTACCTTTTTTACCCCTTTTTTCACAGTAACGCACATTAAAGTAGTCAAAAAATACTTTAATATGCATTATTCTTTGTGTTTTGTTCACCAAAGCAAGATTATGGTGGCGTTTGCAGTTTCACTGACTTTGAAGATCTTTATAAAGAACGAACACTGGCAAGGTTCTACAGCACGAAGGGGTGAGTTTGCCCTGCCTAATGCATAATTAAATCAATGAGAAGGCTCAAGAATGTATAGTTATGCATTATGATGGACCAACCAAAGCCATTCTTGTAGGAGACGCCGTTCACTGGGGTTGGCACTCAAAAATCCATATTGAAGTGTCAGTGAGCTGAAACAGCAACCCATTAGTGTTTCTATCCACTTTAAGCACATCACACCCTTCCGTCTGAAGGAATACTCACTTGTGCCGGGCTGGGACACGCAAATCACGTACACCGTGAAGGTAATAGTAGCCAGATGAGCTGCGGCCCCTGATAACGTACGCAAAGTGCGATGTACACGCGAGTCACTGTCAGAGCTCTGAGACATGATAATACCTGCCAAAAAAAATGCATACATTATAGCTCCAGGCAAAACACTTACACAACCCAATCATATCAATTAGAACACATTATATTGTTTCATAGTAATTACTTTATAATTAATACAATTTCCAGACTTATATCGGAAGATTATATCCCAGGGACAAAACAGTACAACCGTCATCATCATCATCACAACTCCCGAGTCCATAACGCTTATTTTCCTCACCTGAGATAATCATAAATAATACTTTTTTCACCTTCAGCTTTAAAACCTCGAAATATTATTACGTTGCATTATTATAAACTACCGAACTTTGGTATCTAATAAAATCAAATCAAAATATTAAATATTTGGTTTTAACCAGAAAAAGTAACGGCTCCACAAATATCAAACGGTATTAATGAACACAGATTTTTAGCTACATTCTAGGAATTCTACTAACACAACCCACACTGAACCGACAATAATCACACAAAGCAACACACAGCATTTGCCCCATTGCTATTGAAACCCAGTATCTCTAAAAGGCAAGACCCATTCATTTCCAGAGGAAGCAGCACAGCCTCAGAACACAGTAACAGAAAAGAGTGCCATTCGGTTCCACGCAAATTACACACGCAATATCCCACACTGTGACACAGACCTGAGGTGAGGGTCCTCTCTGGCTGTGGGTGTCTATATGCTGTCACTTTGAAAGCCCCCCTTCCCGTCTAGCAACTTCCTGTTCTAATTGATGTGTTTACTTCCTCCTGATAGCTCACCATATATACATATACATATATAAATATACTCTTCCTGTCTATATCTATACAGCTCTCCCCTACTGCTTTTTTCTTCTGCTCATGAATAACCAAACAACCAGCCCTCTAAGCTATGATCATTGGACAAAACCCCTGTCAATCACTGTCGGGCTCGCTCTGTGCCAGCTATTTCCGGGTTTGTGGCTTTGAGACTTCGCTGCTCATAGTTTTGAAATAGCTGGGGCATCAGCCAATGAACTTTGGAATCTATAGATGGGGCGGGGTATTGCACGGGAGAGAGGCTTGGAACGCTCACATGGTCGTTCTGGTTGACAATAAACAGTGGGATGCGTTATAGGTGGCCCAGTATATGTATAGAGTGAGAATCTTTGAACGGGGAGATTTATCATGAGTAAGTGGATCTGGGATATGACTGTATACTGTATACTATATATATATACCGTATATATATACATACATACATACATACATACATACATGGATAGATATGTATAGTGTATGTTTGCATGTATTACGTGTTCTATTTAGGTTGTGATCTAAGGTAAGCTAGCAAACCAGACACCTATAGGTTTTACATGCTAAAAGTATATTATTTTATTCATAATCAAATCAAATAATTAAACGAGCTGTCAGCTGGCAGAATGGTAAGTTAATATTTAAAAGCAGAATGACAGATTTGTTATAGCTTGGTGCCTGTATTTGGTTGCCTTGTGTATCCATATCGATGATGCTGCCCTGGAATATGTAGAACCCATATCGCTTCTGTAAAAGACATGTTGTGTTATGTTTGTGGTTTTGCAGTGATGTCGAGTCGCAGGATTGAGTGTATTTTCTTCAGCGAGTTCCACCCAACCCTTGGGCCCAAGATAAGTTACCAGGTGAGAAGCCTCTGTGTTCTTAATGGGAATAGAAGGTGGCTCATAATTTCATTATTATCTGTGTTTTATCACTGGATATAGTTCAGAATGAATTTCTATTCAAATTCTATATTCAGACAGCCAGACAGCCCCTGACGCTCGGGCCAGACAGCCCCTGACGCTCGGGCCAGACAGCCCCTGACGCTCGGGCCAGACAGCCCCTGACGCTCGGGCCAGACAGCCCCTGACGCTCGGGCCAGACAGCCCCTGACGCTCATGCTGGCACCCCCAGACGTCCACACAGAAATCCATACTAATACACGTCTATACGCTCACATCAAACACTAACATACAAAAAATAACACACACTAACATATCCGGAGATTAGAGGGGTTTTTTGTCTATATAAATTTCTAACCTTTGGTAAAATCTATGGCTCTCTTGGGATCAGGGGATGGTCTTCTTTGGAGCCAAGGGAATGTGGGACGTAACTTACATCAGTGGTCTGCGCTGTACTCTTGCGGGAAGTTATATGATGTGATCTATATTCTCAGGTGCCGGAGGAGTACATTTCTCGGGAGCTCTTTGATACTGTGCAGGTGTATATCATAACCAAGCCCGAGCTACAGAACAAGCTGATCACTGTGTGAGTATACAGCACCCGCTAGGATGTTACCGTCAAGGGTGTGAGGTCAAGCAAAATACATTCGGACTAATTAAGTAAATAAATAAAGCAAAAGAAGGTTGCGCAATGGGAATGTCCTGGAAAGCCCTGGCTCTATTTAGACGGCAGGGCGGCATGTGGTTGTGGGGATTGGGGTCATGAAAAGGTCAGTACTCAGTTTAGTCAGGTTATATAAAAAAAAAAATAGGTTTAGAAGTTTCTAGCTGCGCTCGCGCCGCTTAGTTTTGCCGCCTTTTTTGTGATTGGTGCGCTCGATGTCGCGAGCCGCTTAGTTACGCCCCCCCTTTTGCGCGCCTTGCGCTCGCGGCTGTCTCGCGCTGCGCTATGGGCGGGAAATTGCTCTATAAATAGAGCGTTCCTGAGGTACACCTCACTTACCTGCGGCAAACCGCTAGCTGTCTGCACTGACCTTTCGTAGCGTCTGGTGAGCAGCAGCATCGCGGGAGAGCCAAAGGTGAAGATGGAGGAGCTGCTTTTGAGGCTGCGTGAAAAGGCTGCCGGAAGAGGCGGTGAAGAATGGCTTCGTCGCTGTCTTGAATCTCCGGTGTCAGCTGAAGATGTTCAACGCGGTTGGCTAGGAAGCGAGCTGGAGGTGTTGACTGAGGTGGAGCCGGGTGATGAAGTCTCTGCAGCCGAAGTATCGCGTGAAGAGATTTTTGACCCCGGTGAAGGAACTTCGCGGGATTTCATGAAAACTTCGCGAGATTTCATCGGAAACTCGCGTGAATTCAACGAGGAAGCGGTTTTTAACGACGGCAAGAGCAGAAGAAGTAGCCGTCTCGCTTCCAGACAGAAAAGGTCCTTGTCAGGATCTCCAAGGAAGAAGGAGGCTAAGAAGAAGAATATTCAGCGTTCGGCTGAGGAAGGATCAAGCAGCAAGCAGTTATTTAGGCAGCAGGTGCTGGCAGCTGAGAGTGAACGTCAGGACACTGCTGAGGTATCACAAATAAAAGGCAGGGCTGGTGCTGGTGAGTGCAAACAATTTAATATGGATCAGCTGGGTGAGTTGGTGGGTTCATTGGTGGGTATGCTTAAAGAGCTACAGTCTCCCGGTCCAGCCCAGGCTTGGGGGGTTAAAGGTAGTGTTAAACAATGTGTGGTTAATGAATCTTGCATGAAAGAGTCATTGGGCTGTGAAATGTCACCGCTAGGTTTTCATCTGAGTATGTCCGTTAAGGAGAAAATTTGGAATGGTGATTACATTGATATTTTGTCGTTACTGCCTGCATCTAAGGAATTTCTATTGAAGCATGACAAGGATGAGGATAGGAGAAGACCAATTCCTAGATCATTCAATAATTGGCTTCAGGCTTTCTGTATCTATGCTAGCGTTTACTGTGAAAAGCATAGTAATAAGAGCTCTGGATTGTTTCAGCATTTGGAAGCTGTCCTAGAAGCTTATAAAAATTTTGGTGGAATGTCATGGTTCAATTATGACGAGATTTTTAGGCAAAAATTGGCAGTACACCAGAACTTGCAATGGGGTATGAAAGATGTTGGCACTTGGGTGAGTGTGATGCTGCCGCAGAGAAACATATCTACTGTTAGGTCTCAAGGTGTTAATGCTACTAATTCACGTCAGAAAGGTGTTTGTTGGTCATTCAATGATTCGGTGTGCAAATGGCCTAACTCTTGCAGGTTTAAACATGAATGTACCATTTGTGCTGGGAGTCATCCAGCTAGCAAGTGTTTTCGTAAAGGACAAGGGAGGGAACAGCTTCAAAAGAGCGGTGACGCCAGTGAATTGGTTAAATCTGCTTCCCTTTTTAAGCAATTACCCAAACCAACAGATGGCTAACTTATTATACAATGGTTTTCGGTATGGGTTTTATATTCCGGTTTGTTCTAATGATATGTTATGTTGGGTTGATAATTTAAAATCGGTAGAGCTTAACGTGGAGGTAGCCAAGCAGAAGATCCAGAAGGAAATTTCGCTGGGGAGAGTAGAGGGGCCTTTTTCCTTTCCTCCTTTTCGGAATTTTAGGCTATCTCCATTGGGTCTGGTCCCCAAAAAAGAAAAAGGTTCTTTTAGACTTATTCATCACCTGTCATTTCCGAAAGGTGGCTCTCTGAATGATGAAATTAATACTTCAGATTTTCCTGTACATT
>VKOC01000004.1:31225781-31542087 GCA_009364415.1 Spea multiplicata
TATATATATATATACACACACATATATATATATATATACACACACACACTTTCTCCTTCATACAGACCAAATATTACTGTATCTGATCCTGATATTTCTCCCTGCTACCCCTGCATGCAGTTATGTTTTGCTCTCTAAACTCCTTCAGTAGCTTAACATATGCTGTAATGCAGTCTTTTGCCCCATATATTTCAACCTGTTATGCTCTACAATAATTAAAAAATACCTCTTTTAACAATCATAACTGCTGTAGCTGTGCCCAATGTTATCCTCTTATGGGTTACCTTTCTGCATTGTCCCGGGTAAGATTCACAGCTGCTTCTGTTTTATCAATGGCTAGAACATGAGACTACAATACATATACAAATAAAATAAAACAACAACAACATTAAAAGGCCAACCAGCTAACAATCAATTATAAAAGAGTAAATACACAATACAGGTTTGGTAAATATTCCTAAATATAAACATATAGTAGATTTCCTCGCTACAAAATGAAGACATACAGAGTTCACAACTGTCTTACCATCCACAAAAGCAGTCCGTCATCTAAAACTCAGAATACGTTCACATCAAACATTCCATGGGTGTCCCTACTAACTCTCAATCATACTGAATGTCTCCTATCTCTAAAGCAGACATTTAGAGGGCGTCCTGCCAAATTCCCAGACAGAGTATCTTTTCCAACCCAGACATAGCCGAGATCTGCGACCTTCTCCTGCATATGGTCTTACATTCTGAGGTATGTTATACAAAGGTTCTGCTCATTACACAGAAGACATACAACATGACTCCTACGCAGAGTTAATGCCCAACCAATATGGGTTTTTTTAATCTTCTTGTACAGCGGTGTGACCATTACTTTCATTCATTTATGATTCCACCTAAAAAAATGCCCCAAAAGGTATGCCAAGACAAATCCGCTGTGTGATATAAAACGGATATCAAAGGTTTCCTCCCCAAATCCAAGGACGCCTCCTCTCCATGTAGGTATGCCACTTGTTTGGAAATTAAGAAAAATGAATGGCAAGCCCCTGACATTTAAAGGGGTTCATTGACCACCCCCAGAATCCCGTCTTGAATGTGAGTAATTTTGGTCACATGTTGAAGTCTTGCGTTGGACAGTGATTGCTTCACATTAACCCCAAGTGAGACAACCATTAAAAGTTGGAGTGTCAATAAGGCTCTGATGCTATTAGCACAGGGAGCTCTTTTCTACATCACTCAAATTGATGTCAAATACCCCAAAATGGCATAATCTGATGGGTTTGAGGTTATTCTTCAGTTTACGTGACCCTTACCAAAAAAGCCACGCAGAATTTGTACACACAACAGAATTTGTCACCTGTGGTAAATGGCGAAGTAAAGCCAAAGACACTGCCCCCGAACCGCATCCAATTTCAAGAATACGAGGTTTCATGGAGTTCTTCAGCCCTTGGCTTTCAGCAAGCACTAAGCCCACCAACTCCTGAAACCAGGGCATATATTTAACAATAATAACGCAATTCTAAATAAAGGTGTACCTGGTGTGGAAGAACTGTGTGTTTAAATCTACATGTATGTAAAGAGAAACGTTTGTGTGTTAAAGAAAATGGCCTTATTTGTGACCCAAGACATGTTTATATGTGTGAGGAGCAAGATGCATTGCACCTTCTTCCAGCGTGACAAGAACTGATCTGTGTCATACAAGGGCAGGTGGCATGTTATCTGACACGTAGGCTCTCCTGTGTAAACCCAGCACAGCTGAAATCACAGACCAAGTCATCCGAAACACCGCAACTGTGTACACAAATGATATATTTTTAAATCATTTAAGTGCAAGTATGGCATAACATACCTCTCTAAGATTATACAAATGAAATCTTTTCTTAATGGAATTAAACGTGAGCGTAGATTAAATGAAAACTAAGATGGAGTTTGTGTATATAATGTATTCATTCTTAACCCGATACTGCATGCAATTTGGAGCATTCTGGAGTTGGAAAAATGAGACTTTTGTCCTCCCCTGGCTGCCTGTGAGTATTTCTACTTACTTCTGTCTCAGGCCGCGGGATAAATACCGGAGGTCGCATCTGCAAAGTCATGTCCAAAAAATCCCACTCTCCAATAACGTACTGGACTGGGACCCTAAGAAACAAATAGCGGTGAACGTTTTGCCCTGGGTGAAGGATTGTGTTGCGATGGTCAAGAATTGTTTATCAAAACTGTGATACACAGCAGGTCTCCTATAGTGACACAGTTATACAGTTCAGAGGTTACCTGTTCAGGCGCTGCTGGCCCATGCTTTCTATGTGCTCCAGCTGACTAGCAGAGACAGGCCTCTGGGCTACTGAAGGAGGAATACTATGAAGCTGGAGGTGAGAGAACAAACGCAATGTGAAAAAGAAACAACAAACTGCGCTTAGCTCAGCATCATACCATGTTTCACTGGAAAAGTGCTGTATGATCCTCCATGTGGTTTTAGAAACCCTTTTAGGCTGCATGTGATGGGCAAAATGTTGGGGTCTAATCACCACGTGGTAAGTATGAAGGTACCCAACTCAGTAGCTAAGACTTTGTGCCATTCAAACAGAACTCAAGCCCATACTATGAGTATCTAGAAGACACAAAGATTAACCAACACCCTCCGCCGATTTGCCCACATGGCCGAAGTAGGAAATCATTGAAGTGCACGTATACGATGACCACCCGGTTTCATTGTCTGGCCTTACCCAAACAATGAAAGCAAAGTAATAAAATCATGAGAGTTCATAGTGGCCTTGAGTGATGACGGGTTACCAGGAGGCTGTTAGAGACAAGCCAAAGTTAAATTGCCCCCTGGGCACCGCGCTCTTCTAGGAACTGCCCTGGGCAGGTTGCTCCCAAGTTCTGATGCAGACGGTGTTGAAACATTTTGCATTCTCACTTGACAACTATGACAAACTTGTTATTTAGTGAATGATCTCATTTTTAGTCAGGTTAGGAAAAAAAATATATAACTCAATCATATTTAACTTTCTGTGGATAAACGCCCAATTTACAATGCAAAGGTTTGTGTCTTCCATTAATACATAATGTTGTCTCACGTACGGTTTTGCCTCCCAGGGCATGTGATATGATGATTTCACTTGATTCCCTTGCCTCTGGGACTTTGTGAGTTTCAAATATTTTCTGCCAGTGCAAAACCAACATGT
The DNA here is from genome assembly GCA_009364415.1 of Spea multiplicata. NCBI lineage: Eukaryota > Metazoa > Chordata > Amphibia > Anura > Pelobatidae > Spea > Spea multiplicata. Next base: position 31,228,955 of record VKOC01000004.1, read on the forward strand.
CTGGAGTCAAACCATGTGCCTTGAGCCTTCTTCTTTGCTGTACCCAGCAATGGTTACTTTTTGGAAGGAGCCGGCACAGCATCATGCAAGAGACGTGCATGGCCTGTAACAGAGATGTATGAATAGGTAACCCAACCAGCAATGGTGGGGAAAAGGTACAATACACAGGGCAAAAAAATAGTTAAGGGACACTCAAGCCAAGTACATGAATACATATAATAGCGAAATGTCCCCGTTAAATTATAAATCTTGCGTGCTCCACACTGCAAACCTGGAGAGTTCTCAGGTATGGTTGTGGGGTGCAGCATTTCATCCTTGGACCTTTGCAGCACTATGTCTTGGGCCAGCCCTGCCTACAATTGGTAAAGTTATTGGTGGTTTTGTGTCACCAAACCACAAAGTGTTTATTTAACACAAACACCTGGTTCATCAACCTGGTGGGACCCCACTCAATATCAGCGGGAAGTACTAATTGTCTTATTTAAAGGCATTCATACACTGCAACACTATTTAGTTGGATCTCAGTTCCTACCTATTCCTGTCTTTGTTCGCTGCGACCCTCTTCTTGCCAAGAACCTCTGCACAATGACTGTAGTGAGTCACATTTATAGTGTACACAAATACTTTGGGATAACCGAGTGTAACATTTAGCAGAATAAAGCAAAATTATATTCAAAAAACAACGTCATTTTGACAACACAGCCACGCTACTTCATACCTGAGTGAAGATATTACACACACAACGCATTCACAAGGTAACACTCACAATGCTGCTTCCCGTGTACACAATGCAGAACCCCTACAGCAACATGGAAGCAAATACACGTGTTCCAGTATCATACCACATTCATATATACCAAGGAGATGACACAGAGAATAATTTCTAATAACAATGTAACATCTACCATTATATATACAGCACAGTGCTTTACATTGAACTGTTGGGACTGTTTTAAAAATAATTATACTTTACTAACCAAGTAAAAAAGCAACTGTCTAAGCAGAAAACTGGTCTGTTAGGCAAGTCTAAAACATATCTGCAGGAAATATATTTGTAAGAATGCGTTTCTGGCTGTCTAATGAGCCCGTCCAAGGACATCAGCAAGTCACTCATAAGCAAGGGTGTCTTCTGGACCCAGGAGAGTATCTCCTTCAGAGACTTAAGGTGTCTTTAGAACAATGTCTTCACATCTCCAAACTGTCCTCTTATTATTGGGATAGATCAAATTTACACCACTGCGGCACCCAACTGCCCTACCGTCCCGCTTTTGTGACCAGCCTAGGAGCTGTACAATCAATGGAGGCCTTCTTCTGTTGCAACACAGACCTCTATCACAGTTCCCACATGGCCACTAACACTCTATGAAGCTGGGCGCCACAGGGTGGCTCTTCAGGAGAGCTACGCAGGCAGACCTCCCCTGGCCTCACTCCACCCTGCCTCTGGTCACACAGTCAAGTCATATATCATGTATCATGTTTGTACAGTGCTGCGGAATCTGTCGGCGCTTTATAAATAAAGTATAATAATAATAATATATAAAAAGTAACTCTGGCGTAATGTGATAAGAGTGGCAGAATCACCATATTAGCAGTTGGGATCTTACTGATGGATTCACTTTTATCACTCTGCAGCAGAAATATTCTTTATACGCAGCCATGTTTTAATGCAAGGTTTACAACGCTTTAAGGACCAGGGCTTTTGTTTATTTATCCACAGCTGGTAGAAACATCGAAAAAAATACCAAAAATATTTTCATCTAGTTGGTCTTATTTAAATAAAACCCTATATTCCTACATAATTTTAGTTTTTTTTATCTAAACAAAATTAACCTCTATCTAACCCCATCTAGTTCCTGACTAACCCCCACGCCTTGTCTTTCCTCAGCACAGTGAAAAGGAGAGAGGCAGAAGACAGAGACAGAAGTTGTCATCTAACTGTATCTGTGAAGGTGATTGGCTGTAGCATTGATCACATGCACAGAGGATCTGCTCTCATCACGGGGTCACCTACAGCAGTAACGTGATCACCGCAATTAACAATGACAGACCAGGTACGTCCTCGACAAACCTGGGAACTTTCTGGTAACTGGCTACCTGGAGCTCCCCTTGCGGGATGCAGGTGAGTGGCCCCGCTGATGTCGTGAGACACACGCCTTTGTTGATAGGGGAAGGTGGTGGGGAGTGAGGCACGCCACAACCCCACTCCTGCGACCCAGTTTCCCCATGGTGACCACTAGTCATAGTCATACCTGGGAAATGTGCGCTCCGGCTACAGCCTACCCTTGCAGGACCTGGGCAGCCCGCCCACAGGTGTCTCAGGTAAACACTCCCATTTAAAGGGGAAATGGGCGGGGAGTGGGGCGTGTCAGGACCCCAGGTATGAGCATTGTCCTCTAGTGACATCTTTTCATGATGTACCGGGTACATCATCGGTCGCGAATGGGTTAAGGGATTCAATAAAAACATATAAATATATATTTAAAACATGCAAATAAGATATTTACCTTCCAATACAGATGACGCCAGTGTCCATAACATGTTGCCAGTGAGGATCAGACAGCACCTAATGGACACTGCTGGCACCACTACGGTCAACGATCGGCTTTGCCAACCTATGTGACAGAAATGTACCTCATATGTACATTTTCATTTATTGAACATTTATAGCACTGCACAGTTTACAGTATAATAAAAGGAAGGTATAATAAGTGCAGGCATGTAATAAGTAACTATGTACGGACCTGCTAATTGAGATACAATAGATAGGAATACATTAGGAAATGAGGTCCCTGCCCTGTGGAGCTTACAGTCTAAATAACTTAAGATAGCAATTGTGAAAACTTTCTTTTTAATACAAAGTTTACTTATTTAATTTAAGGGATGGGAAAAAAAACTTAAGCGCCTCTTTAATTTCCTGAAATATCCAGAAGTGCCCCATTACAGATTAAAGACACGGTAAACGGACATCCCTCGGTAAATCTGATAGATAACACATGGAAATATGCGGTCAGACACAAACAATGACGCATACAACAAGTAGGTGACAGTACATGCCGTTCCCTTACCCTGCATTACACATCCGGTTCCGGAATCTTAAAAAGGAATGTACCAACCCTATGGTTGCCATGCCAACATCCTCCGGCACGTGACCCGGCTGTCCACTACACGTTCCAACTGCAGGTTCTCGCCTAGTTCTCTTTTATGATTGGCAGTCTCATGAACCAATCGTAAACGAGGTATACCAGCGGCTGTCCAATCAAAGCAATAAGCTGAATCAGCGGGCGGAGTCCAGCAGCCTGTCACAGGAGCTGTCCCGGTTGATAGCAGGTGCCCGGTGCCACAGTTCTTGATTTAGCCTGCATCTATATGCGGAAACGTTACAGTACTAATGCTGCTCGGTTAATTGACATCCGTATTGCCCTACGGAGGTATATATTCACACGGACAGCTCCCCGGTATTTGGAAGCTTAACCCCTTTACTATGTGGCGCTATATATTGGGGTCGTAGAGAGAGGTAGGGGGCACGTTTGTTGTTATTTTTAGATAAAATGCTTTTATATTATATTATAATATACACGTGCCTGTGTGTACAGATTTGTATATATTTGGGGCCTAGTTAAAATGCATTTGCATGCAATGTGTAAATGTATGTATCCTATAAGTAATACATGTTCCAGTATAAAAGGGTACTATATTAGGTGAATTAAAGGGACCCTCCAGCCATCAGATGCCCTTTAATTCATTTGCCCCTCCCCCACCCCCTGCTATTTGCCCACCCTGGTATTTGCCCCTACCCTACCCCCTGCTATTTGCCCTTCATCTCCGTGCACAGCATATACTTACCAGCTATCAGCTCCCGCTCAGGCCCAGGAATCACTGGGGGCAGGGGTCTGAACCCTGTGTGCATGCAGGGAAAGTGCTTCCATTGATTGATGTTAGGGTTCTTTCTTGCCACTGATTGGTTGTTTCAAGCAGCCAATCAGTGGCGTCGAAGTTGGGCAACTACAGGGCTGCAGCTTCTACCTCAGGCAAGTACTTTTTAACTCAAGAGTACTTTTGCATCCTTGTTTAGTGGGACAGTGTACTGGCTGTGTGGTTGCAGTGTTTAAGTTTACATTTATGAGACTTCGTATTCCCAAATTTTGTGGATCTTAACATAAAATTCCCATAGGTTAATTTTGACCGGATTTGGGATTATTTTGCGTTGCAGTTATTATTTAATGATTATATAGATCCGTTATATCCTGCAGCACTGTAGTTGAAAGTGATAATAGTATTTGTTTTTGTTGCTCATACCTTGGTTGATGTCGGGGATACTCAATCGGAGAGCTGTTTTTACAAGCAGTATGTTAGTGAATAAAAAGGGAAATAATATGAAATGATAATCTGTATAATAATAGACGTTCTTGCGTTCTTCCCGGCAGGTTATTCCAGGGATGTGCGACTTGGTGCCTGGGCTGCTGGTCACGGCGTTAACATGATTAACCGTACCGTGACCCCCCTGCTGTATGTTGGCGTCACTGTGGAGCCTTATTCCAGCACAGCCCCCTACAACGGAACCAAAGGGGTAGAGTCCGCCGGGTCCCCCAGCATGGGCACCTGGCTTCTGTCACTTGGCATTGTCACTGTTATTGGACTGGCCGTAGCAATGGTGCGTAACCCCGCTGAAAGTACGATACCTAGTTCAATCACGTTAGCCCCACAAGCCTGTGGGCAGCACACATGTATTATACATGCTTATCTATGAATCAGATAAACACATGTTGTGTATGTGTACAGATACACCTTGAATAAAACAAATCATGGCTTATGTATATGCTTTTAATTTAGTAATAGGTAGGGAAATCTTAGAATGAAAATGACATATCCTACATAAATGTGTAAACACTGCATGTACAACATTAAAATTCCACGGCAACGTACGTACATGTACATTAGACCAGCCTTTCCAACATAGTGAGTTCCAGGTAGCGATCAGTGGCACCAAGTATCTTATGCTACAGAGTGATTGGAAAACTGATGGAGATAGAGGACTTTGGCATGCTGCAACTAACCACCTAAAGAAATAAGGAATGAAAGCCGCAGATTATTTTTTATATGTATATTCGGAACCGTATCTGCGTGTCCATAGAATAACACGGGGCAGCCAATCAAAGATAAGCAAAAAGGATATTCTGTCTCCCGTTTGCTGCATGTATTCAAAACTTCTGCAATACAGCTTGATAAAAGATAAAGCTTGATAAAAAACACACTTTTTTTATTATCAATATCACGTTAAAAAAATTCAAAATTGTCGTGTGTATGCAATTTAGCTCTGTTGTCTTTACCTTACTTGACAGACACTGACTCATTATCTCACACGGATTTGTGTTAAACGGTTGAAAGGCTCAGTCTTAATAACCCAGCTGGACGCTCAGACTAATAAAGTCTATAGAGGAAATAATTCAGCCGGACCTCTTTAGCATTGCTATAAAGAATCAGCTCGGTGTCACGTTTGAGCAGGAATGGCCAGCCAAAATATCACACAACTGTCTACAATGGCTGCCTCTAGGTTGGCAGATAATGGAAGTTTATTGGAACAAAATGAAATATAATCTTTTAATGCTCAGCCATATTTCTGTAAACAGCTTAAGGCTCAAAGAAAATATTCCTTCCCTTTAAATTTGAGAAATATTCAACGTTGCATCTTCCTTTCTGCAAGTTCTTTTCCTCTGTTCTCTGTCTCTCTCAATCCTTCTTCCTTCTTCTTTTTCTTTCTTTCCAGGTTCTTTACATCAGAAAACAAAAAAGGTGAGCTCATCTTATTCTAGCCTTCGACACTCTTATCTCTCTCTATTTCTTTTTGCCCTCTTATGTCCATTTTATCTCCCAATTTAAACTGTCTATAAATTACTATGCTGCATCCATTTTTGGAGAAGTTATTCGGATGTTAATGACATGTGATGGATGAATTGGGAGAGCCAAGCATTGCATGATATTTGTCTGTAAAGCAATAGTTGGACCTACTGCTGAGACGGCTGTACCTCCTGAAAAATGTGCCTTGTGTATAAATCTGCATTCCTTGCATCTGCCTCGTCGCTGACTTTGTCTATGACCTCTCCTGTTTTTTTTTACCTTCACTTATTTGGTTCCAGGCTGGAAAAGCTACGTCATCAGTTGATGCCCATGTATAACTTTGACCCAGCAGAGGAACAGGAAGACCTTGAGCAAGAACTTCTGGAACCAAATAGGGACCTACAGCCCCAAGGAAAGGTGTGTATGGATAGATGTATTCAGTGCATTATGTTTCTCCTGTAATTACGTTCACTCCAACATGCTTCATATATTTCATATAGTCTTCTTTATTCACCTTTGGTCAACATGTTGTGGTTGTCCCTGAACTATCATCTTGTAGTTTTAGTCCCTGTTTGAGTCGTGTTGTACTACCGTCATGTTTCTTTTACACTGTGTGGTTGTGATGTACAATGTGAGCTTGGAGTTAAAAATGTGTGTACATCTGCCACAGAATTGTGGAGACGCTCATCCATTATACCCCTGAACAACAGTCTAATATATATAGGGCAGCAAAATTCCAATCCTCAAGGACCTCGAACAGGCCAGGTATTTTGTGTATCCATTCCCGTGCTGAAGCATATCATAGGATATCCAAACATTGCGGTCTGTTTGTGAACCTGGACAAGGATTCATTTCATGTTCTAAACATACCCCATAATCTAATCACCAAACCTCTGCCATAGCATTTTCAGCAGCTACACAGTACACTAGTGATGGGGTTTGCAGAAGAGTTGAACTATACATCATCAAGGGCAGTCCGAGTGAAATTCTCCTTCAAGAACATCTGAGTTGGCCCTGCATAATGTATACTTGGGTAACTAGTACCTCTCCTGCACAGCAGCTAGCTAGGTGGTCAGTCGAATGCATACGGGGGAATTGTGCATTTGCACATTGGTTTAAAACATAGCAACACACAACCTCAAGATCCCTAAAATCATTGGTGGTTCGTCTATGTAGATCGATATATATGAGCTGTCAACACTTCTCTACACTTTATGCCAGCATAATTATTTATATCAGCATAATCATTTATGTATTTGTTAATATCTCTTGTTGTTTTTTTTTGTATTACCTTTTATTATGATTATTTTCTTTTGAAACCACAGTCTAACTAATGATTTTCCATGATTATGATTGTATTATTTGTTGCCAGATTATATCTTACATTGGGATAAGTGTATGGGACAGCATTATTTGTACTACAGATTTGATAAGACTCCATATGGGTTAATTATAGATAATATTGTTATATTGACTATATGTATCCTCCTTTTTCTTTCTATTTATGTAGTGGGATATGAGATATGTCTTTTATTAGATCTCTTTTCCATTCCCTGGACCACCCTGAACCAATTCCAGATATTGGTAACTGTTATTTCAATATTACTGCAAAGTTTTATGTTTACAAGTAAGAGATCATTATGATACTTTGTTTGTTTTTGCTTTAGCCTGTAACAAATTAAATATTTGTACGCACCACCTTGTAAAGTATCCACAATTAGGTTACTGTAATGGTTGGGACAATAGTGAGAGTTTCTAGGGGCTTTGCAAGTTGAAGACACTGTTTATGTGCTGCCATATATGCATACCTGGGAACTCTCCGGGTTTGGAGTTTTGCCGGGTGACGCACTGCTTCTCCGGGTCAAGACCCGAATCCTCCGAGTTGCGGGAGTGGGGTCTTCACACTCCCCGCCCATTTTCCCTTTAAATGGGGGTGTTTCCCACTTCCCGCAAACCTTTGAGTGCCGGAGTTACTGTTATTACCCAGTTCTGCTGCAATTAAAGACAGAAGTGGTTTTAATAGATTATGGGAATACTTTCTAGTGAACACAGGATTCAGGGTGATAACAGTAACTCCGGCACTCAAAGTTTTGGGATTGGCAGCCAAATCCATTCTCTCCTGCAGGGCAGTTAAGGATCCCGAGATAAAAGAGCAGCCAAAAGTGACACTGTAGAACCTGCTGTGACGTATTGTATGAACATATTTTAATGTGCTGTATTCCTTTGTCTCTAGGTTCTCCTCACCAGTCTGTGCCCTCTCCAGAGACCCACCCGCCTGGTCTTCACAGACGTTGCCAACTCTATCAATGCCTGAGTAAAGTGACCACGACACGGAGTGACATACAAAGCTTGGGGGATCCGTGTCACTGTGACCCATCGTGTGGTTTGTGTCACTGTGCTTTGGAAGATGTCCAACGAAGATGGAGCCTGGGCATAAACGGCATCACGTTCCCATCACCCTGCCATTGCAGTGGGGACCAGTAATATAACCTCCTGTACACAGCCCCAATGGAATAACACTATGGTTTACACTAACACACACATTTCTGAGTACACATCGACATACACAGTGCCATGCCAGTATTGTGACACACAGTGCGACAAATTCCTGTTGGCTGCAATGTGGAGTTACTTATACTTTTACTACACACATTCTTCAACGTTGACACCTACAGCAAGTGCCACTGTACTATGTTGTGTTTGCCTGTATATTGAAATACACAGTTGCTCATACAATAAACTTCCAATAGGAGTGCAGTTATTTTTGACAGATACCGCCTATGATTCTCAGATAGTATGTTGTTTAAAATGCATCGTCTCAGTTGTAGCTGGACCCCTAATTGTTGGTAATCTCTGGCTTACACAATAACCACAATTTGCCACATTGCCAAGATACACAATGCCCTGCAGAGACGTGCTGTTCCTCCCGCGCAGAAAGAAAACAATGCCTGAGCCAGTATTATCATTATTAATTTATATAGCGCCGTCATATTCTGTAGCATTGTACATTGGGACCTAGTGCTTTGCTTTAGCTGCAGCAGTCGGTGCTCTGTGTAATAATCTATTTCATTCTCGGTTTGTAGTGTGATGCAAAGTTTTATACGCAGCCACTAATGTATAAACTCTGCTGTCCGGGGACGTCACTACCGCACACAGCCGCAAACATTACTTCCACAGTGCACCGATACACATTAGTGTGATATGTATAACTATACACACCCACGTGGCGCCAACATACACAACTATCCAATCTCTGTCCTGTATGTTTCTGATCTGCATTAACGGCACACAGTACGTAATGCTATGCATTAGGTCCTTACACAGGGCTAGGCAATTATTACAATTCTTTTGTTACCGGGTGGGCCTTAAACACTACAAGTCACTTTTGTAGCCAAAAATGATTAATAAGACTTTCAATGCCAGAAATGCTGTGTGCACCATTCTAGGAAGGGGTTAATATCTGCGTCCGTATTGCAATCACAGTGTTACACTCACGTGAAGCAGAGGTCTCCGGTAGAGAAGGGGTTATAATAGCAGTGCCATGTTGCATTATTTCTGGGCAAGTTTAATGATTTGATATTTATTTGTTTGGATCCCTTGTGCTTCATTAAACTCCTCAGTCCTACAAATTCTCGAATCCCTGGCCTCATTTATTCGCTAATTAACCCTTCACTCTATTTGTTCTCCCTCATTCCCAGCGATTCATCTAATTATAGAAATGATGTTTCTGTTAGTGAAATTTCTGCTTAATAGTAGAAGTCTTATCAGCACAAATCTCCGAACCCCCCCAAGTACAAAGCAAACAATCATTAGGACAAAATGGAAATAAAAGCAGTATAAATGAATATCCTCCGATAATGAGTGTACCATTTATACGCTTACCCAGCGTATATAAAAAACTTACTTTATAGATAGGAGTTTGTTTTTTTATAATTACATATAGACCAAGAATAATGAATTTGGGATAAAAAAATTACTTTTACATAAAGCATAGTGTCCTCTGGCAGCTGGATATTTGCTGATAGTGATCACAAATAAAATTGTCAGAAATCACCCAAATCCCTGGGACCCCGTCTCAGAAAGTCATTTCTAATAATTACGATATATTTGTGACGTGTCACTAAACTCTATTACATCATACATCCTTACATTGCTTTACAAGCTTATACGTGCTGATTGTGAGATGCTGCGTAGATCATTAATCCAAATGTTATTTAAACCATCAATCTTATAGGGAAATATTAAAGGATTCATTCACACTTTATGGCCATAGATTATTATATTTTATTTATATAGTGCCAAAGGTTATTGTGATGCTTCTTATAGTCCATACATTCAATGGGGTATAACAAACAACTGCTAGAACTGGTAAAGACAAACCGATACATTATGTAAAGGGGGCTCTGGTCGCAAGTTTACAATCCAGACATTGCTTAATCTGCCGCTGCATAATTATATATCTTCCATAAATTTTCCATATTGATGAAACATATGTATGTGTGCCTGTGTAAGTAGGTGCTTGTTATGGTGACCCCTCTGGCCGTGTCTTCCTGGACTCGTATAATTTTTTATATGTTTTGCTTACTTGCGCAGGCAAAGTGCTGCCCCCTGCAGTATATGTGATTTCCTAGTCATGACTAAGTCTTCTTAGTCATTTCTTATGTGATTAGGAGCCATTCCTTCGCTTCCTTGCTTATACAGTCCACCCGTATACTGTGTAAAACGTATACATGTCCTGTATACGTATACATGTCCCAGACTAGTTCTGAACTGTCTTTAGCAGCTGAAGATTAGTCTTTGTTCCCAAATAAAGAGACACCGCTCCACTTACAGACCAAACAACCCATACCATAGAAAGAGACGTGGCTGTCAGACAGGGTGAATAAAAAGTGTTACATATATGTGTTCTGCGCTACTGTATGTGTGTGAGACAAGGAGCATTGCGTTCTCTGACATGCTGGATAGTATCGATGTCGTTAATATAGATTAAAGCATAGAAATAATAGCCAGGATAATTTAGCTAGAATACCTAATACTGCAGTCCATAACAATCATTAGGAAGCAAGTTGATCCCAAAGCTGTATTGGTCGCTTCATAATAGAATCAATACAATACGCTTTCATTCATGTGTTTGTCTAATAGTTCATTCATACATCATTGCTGCCTTTTAGAAACCTTCTCCATTCTTCTAATTCCCCCTCTTAAAACACCCAAAACGGAGGAATGAATGAACAGGAGGAATAATCACGCATATTCATAAAAAATACAAATTTAAAATAACTCCTTCCATGGTATACTGGGTATATCAGATGGGGTTCCTCACACATATACATATTCACTACATCTCCTAATCTATACAATTCAAGAGCTATAATATTTCAGATTTTGTAAAGTAGTAAATCTAAGTATTGTAAGGATCTAGATAGTTTTATACAACGTGATATTCTTTTATACATGCTGCTTTTCCATATATTAAAATTTTATTTTCTATTTTCTGGTGTAATTGTCAACTCCAGGCTAGCGGAACATAGTGACAGATAAGTCATCACTCTAGACCACTTACACACTGACTAATCCATTACTAAACAGTAATCAACCCTAAATAAAGAATAAAACTTATTTTTCCATCTAACGAACTGGCTGCAGCATTCTTGATCAGATTAAAATTTGCAAAAACACTAATTCTGCTCATTGGTTGGCTGCATAAAATGGGGATATTTAAAATATTCCATGAAAATGTTTTTTATTGCGTTAAGTCGCCGGCACTTAAATGGAAATTAGGTTATATTGAAAATTCCATCAAATTAGGTGATGCAGTGCACAATGTGACCTGTTAGTGGCACCTTTACATCACATTTGCTTTAAAGTATGCATGTTCCTTGTATTTCTCGCCCCCTGTCTGAAAATGTCAATGTTCTTTCACGGTATCAGTGAAATAACAGCCTCACAGCCTACGGTGAAGCTTTTTGGCTCACTATGTTAAGATGCTAACGCTGATTTAGGGCTCCCAATGTATCTGAATTAAAAAAGATACTTTTACCGGAAGTCCAGGACGAGGCGAGGGAGCTAGATATCCTACAGTGATTGGTGCAAGTGGAGCAATCAGCAGAATTAGTCCATTGGTTGCTAGGGTAACTGCACCACTTTTACCACAGGCATTACCCCTTATAGAGAACCCCCACAGTCACCTAAACCTGATTCTGATTTAGGTTCCCTAGGTGGAGAGCCATTACTGATGCTTCCGTCACTGCCCGTTCTAAAATGCTTTCAATTAATGGTGGCAGGGACTAAAATATGTGACCCTGTGCTGTTTGCTCTGACCTTGCATTCATAACGCCACAGGCCCTAGCAGTGGTACAGCGAGAAACAGCAGTGTAGATCAGATGGTATACAGTATTGAGAGATAGTTGTACGTATATATATACCGTATATATATATATATATATATACGGTATATATATATATAAAAGTGTATATAAATATATATATATATATATATATATATAAACTTACATATATAGTGCTGCAGAGGTGTAGCTGTGTATATTACGGGTGCCATGGGAGACATGTAGGAATAATACTACAGCATGATAGCTGTGTGTGTGTTAGGAGTGGGAGATAGCCGTGTATATTAGGAGTGCTGTGAGAGACAGTCGTGTGTGTTAGGAGTGTCGTGGGAGACAGCCGTGTACACTAGGAGTGCTGTGTGAGACAGCCGTGTACACTAGGAGTGCTGTGAGAGATAGCCGTGTACACTAGGAGTGCTAGGAGAGATAACCGTGTACACTAGGAGTGCTGTGAGAGATAGCCGTGTACACCAGGAGTGCTGTGAGAGATAACCGTGTATATTAGGAGTGCTGTGAGAGATAACCGTGTACACTAGGAGTGCTAGGAGAGATAGCTGTGCACCTGGTACTTCATCTGTTGAAGAACACTAATTATTGCAATCATTAAATGTGACAAATGTTGATGCCTCCTGTTGGCCTCTGACGAGTTACCTGGATAATTAGTTGTCATTACACGTCACTAATTGCCACTAGAGCACTTTAATAAAGAGCAGAGCCGAGCTGTCACACGTCAGAAACCAAGGGAGTCGGGCAAACTCAGTTCTTGCTTCTACCAGTTTGGGAATCGGTCTGTGTGTAACTACGACTGTCCTTTAACTCTTTCCTCCTTTCTAGTACTTAAACTGCTGAAGTGATGCATGATTAATCACTTCTGAAATTGGGTACCTCCAAGATATACTTCAACACGTAAAGATTCTAATTGCCCTTAATTGCTTCTTTGGACACTTTCCGCGCATCACCCTCCCCACTGGGTTGTAGCACTCTGATGTTGTCTATGGGATTAAGTACTTACATAATATATTCTATAATTCTATATTATCAGTGGAAAATTGATCCGCACTGGATTCATAGATCACCCAATTACTCTTATCTGTCTTTCCTTTTATTATTATTTATCAATTTATATAGCGCCATCATATTACGCAGCGCTGTTCAATGGGAAAACAGGATTTAGTAAGAAGTACTAAATCACATAACAATTTTACAGAAATCTATCATATCTATTGGATCATTATCAGAGCCATTTAGCTGCCGCCATTAGTGAGTCACTGTAATGTTTGTGTTGGGCTACTAATGCGTTAATAATTGTATCGTTCATATGCAATAACAGTAGGGTCATTGCCAAAGGAAAAGCAGGAAGACCGAAGATGAGAGCAGGCGGAACAAAATACATGGAGAAGGGGAGATTAAAAAATAGCCAGGTTAGAGAAGAGCAATTAAGGAGCATGTGGGTATTGTGGGGGAACAAAAAACAGAATGAGGTAGGGGTGATAAAGCACAGGGGAGAAATGAGAGGCAAAAAAAACCCATGTGGGTATAAGTTGGACAGAGGAAGTTTAATGACAAAGCCCGTACATGTACAGGCTCAAAATGCATTGTTTTTAATGGGTTTAGGGACCGCCAATTGTCATTAAGGGGTTAAAAACTAAAAGGAATATGGGTGGGGAGCAAGAAGACCTAAAAACGAGTCAGAAGGGAAACAACATGCAAAAGTGCAAAGCAAAAGTGCAAAGCAATGTGCAGGCGGTCAGGACCATAAGCTTCAACAATTCCTGATGGGGCACTGATTGCCCTCGACTTCACTATTACTCTCTCATCCCACCACCCACTACCCTCAACAACTCTGTTTCCCTCACTACTCCTCTCTTCTACACTCTTCTTCTCTTCTCTCTCACTCTTTCTATTTCAGCCTTCTTTACTGTCCTTCCCATCCATCATATTTCCTCCATCCCTCTATGTTCTCTACCCATCACTCTTCCATCATCCTTCTCTCTCTCTCTCTCTCTCTCTCTGCCTTTCTCCTCCCTTCTCTGCGCACACCTTCCACGCTTAGACAAAAGGACTTGAAGCACCAAAGAGTAAAATTGCTGCTTTCTCCCCATGTGCCAGGTTCAGAGAGATGCATTTAACACTTAATCAAAATGGTTTGACAATGTAAAATGAGGTTGTGCGATTTTATTATTGTTCTATAATGGATCCATTTGCCGCAGACTTTTTTCACCCTTACATCTGCATTAATTGTTTTATTTTTATTCAGTTCCTTGTCGTTCGTTAAACTGTGCTTCTGGTGGGTTTTAATTTTTAATTACTGTAGATCACGTCTCTGTTTATTTGTGTAATGCTAAAACATCAGTTTTGGATTGTTTTGTTTACTTACCAATTTGGCACCTTGCAGAACCCTTTCCCCTTGATGGAGGCAGTGATTAGGAAATAATAATATTATAATGTTAAAAAATATATATATATTAGAGAGAGAGAAATATATATATATATATATATAGAGAGAGAGAGAGAGATAAGAGAGAAGAAATAAAACACAATGAATTACTGATATTAATATAAAGAACTCACTTGCCACCCCACCAACACAAGTACCCCTATTTTGAAAAAGAGCCGGCCCTTCCAATCAAGGGAGAGGGTGGGCCAGGAAACTCTGCTGTGTGTGTCAGCATGAATGTGCATGTGTAAGTGTGTGTGTGTGAACATGGATATGTATGTATAAGTGTGTGTGAGCATGAATGTATTAGGTAAATGTGTCAGCGTGGATGTGTATGTGTAAGTGTGTTTGAGAATGTATGTATAAATGTTGGTCTGTGAGCATGGGTGTGTAAGTGTTTGTATGTGAGCATGAATGTGTATGTGTGAGCATGAGTGTGTATGGGTAAGTGTTTGCATGTGAGCATGGTTGTGTAAGTGTGTGAGCATGGATGTGTATGTGTGTGTGATCATGGATGTGCAAGTGTTTTTGTGAAAGCATGGACATGTATGTGTGTATGTGTCAGTGTGTATGTGAGTTACTGAGGGGTAGGGGGGAAGGGCAAAATATAGCATCTGAGAGGCCATTTTCGCGAAGAAGACATGGGAAGAAGCACACAAAGACAGAAAGAAAAACGAAAGAAAGAAGACAGAAGAACAAGATGCGGCAAAGAGAAGAAGGAGCGCCGTGGGAAAGGAGACAGGGACAAAGAAGCAGGGGTCCAAGAATGTAGGAAGACATTGTGAGAGTGAGTCAAAGTGTGGGAGAGTATGAGTGAGAGTGTGAGGGAGCGTGAAAGAGTGAATTTTTTTTAATCACGCTATAACATAATCAATGTGGGTGTGGTTTGGTGGGCGTGGTTGTGGGCGGGCAGCATTTTATCCCTGGACCCAGGCAGCACGATGTCTTGGACCAGCCCCGGAAGCATTGCAGGTGTCAAAATAAATAGATGGCCAGCACGATGGACTCCTGGATTGGAGGAGACATACTTACCAACATTCTGTCCCATAGTGACATGTTCTATAGGGGCAGTGTAGTTCCTAAATAAAAATGCACATTTATACCTGGGAACGGTGAAAATAAGAGTGTTATGTTCCTCCCACCCTGTCTCTACTGAAAGCAGGAAGCATACATAAGTATCAGGAAGACAACATGTGATTGGCAGCCGCTATTCCCATTGAACTCAATGTCCCGAACTACATCTGACTGTAGATACCCATGAGTTATATACATATATGTGTATGTATTCGTAGAGCTTATAGAAGCATGTGCTAAGTTGTCAACCCACTGCTGAATGTGTATAAAATTGCCAAATACAGATTTTTTTTTATTTCATTGTCATTCCAACGTTGGCTCCATTATAAAAGAAAAAGCTAATGATTTGGACCTACATAGCCCTTAACATAATTTGGAAATGTACAATCTACCCCTGTTCTTGGCCAAAAAACATTGGAATCTTGGGTAAGTGCCTAGTCTGCCATATTGGAATTTTAGACTTGTTCTTGTGCATCGTGACATTTGTAAACTGGTAAACACAAAGGCTTAATTGTGAGTCTGAGCAGCATTGGAGACTGTTCTCAGGAGCTTGCAATCATATATACATACCGCTATGTATATATATATACATGTTTGTGTTTGTGCAAACCGCCATATTGCAAGCTTGCCATGGTCAGGCTTATAATGAGAATCTACTGCCAGTCTCTCTTTCCAGCAGCCCTGTTCCTGGCAGCGTCGCTAGCAGTCTGGTGAATACTGTAGGAACAGAAACATGATCCGCAGATAATAATGGGATTGATCAAATGCCGCATTGCCAAGTTTCACTTTTCCTGCCTTGTGAAGCTCTACGCAGCATATTTTCCTCACCCCTTGCACTGCTAATTTAAAACTCTAGCTGCTGCATCCATCAGCATGCGCTGCGTGTCCTGCCAGGGTGAGACTAATAAAATCCACTATGATTGCATCTGCTCTGAAAATATCCCATGCAAAGTGTCTTCTTCTGTGGTTCCCATCCAGTCTTTTTTTTTTTTTTAATACCAGCTGTTAATCCTCAAGAGCAGTTTAAGACTTGGGTTGATTTTATATTCATGATGACATCGTAACTCTCCTAAGCATTTTTATTATTCTTAGTATTTTATTTCCTTAAATGTTATTCCATAGATCCACAGTTATTATCAGTACTAGTAAGAAGAACATATGATCGGAGGTGCCACCTTCCAGGTTCACATCATTAACTCGGAGTACGTCTCGTTTAGGACGTCTGTAGGCTGTTAAAAAGAAAAATTACATTTATGTTAAGGATTTACTTTGTAGTCAATTCACTTCCACTTACTTTTATACGCAGTAATGGTGTATGTACTTAATGTCACTTGGATTTCTTTTAACCCCCTTTTAAAAAACAATAATTGGTGGCAATTTCCATGACCTGTATCCAGCCCGAGTATAGTGACCTAGGCTATATAGGCCTATGTCCAGAGCAGCGGCCCCTATGCCTCAAAACCAAGGGCAAATGAAGGAAGTAATTAAATTGGAGGTTAGATTTTGTTAGATTTTGTTATGTTTCCCACACACTGGGACGTTTGGGCAGAAAGCCATGACCCTAACAACTTGACATGGCCCACCAAGGACATTGCTGCTCTTGGTGGACAAGTGTTGATGCCCAAACTTGTCTGAAGACTGTCAGAAAAGAGGGGAAAATACAAAATTGCCAGATACAGACGTATCCTTGGAAGGACCACCATCAGGACCACCATCAGCCATAACCCAATATAATATTAACATTTCAGCAGCCGTAACCTGAAGCACAAAGAGAAGCCCTCTGGGGTGATAGAAAAAAAAAAAGCAAAATTAATGTCCTTGAGTGGGCCAGTAAAATTAATAACTTGAATCCAATATAAAATGTATGAGTTAAAGCCTCTGGACCATTGACAATCCAGAACAAACTTATCAGGAAAAGAGCAATATTCTTTCGAAGAAGGGGCATAAATTTAACAACCCCATTGTGTTTAGACCTTTCTAAAAAGAGCCGCCAGGATTAATGCAAATGGAGCTACTGCTGTTCCAAGTACCCACATAAACTGTGATTTCATTTGGATTTCATTTTAGCAATATTATTTAATTTCCCCTTATCAATATTAAATGTTGTTATAGGGACAGTCTATAGAAATGTTTAGTTACATTTTCCTTTAACCTTTTCGTAAGCTCTACTGATCTCATCAGTCTCCGACAATAATGACCATGTTTGTTTACACGAAAGCTTCCAGCATCTGACCTTTCCATGAATTGTAGCCGTACTCTTTTTCACTCCTAACAAAAGCATGATTAGAGTTTAAATCTACTTCATTTGAGCGCCTGCAATTCCAATTACCCTGTAACCAGGTTTATATAACCTGTGGCCCTCTAGCTAAGGTTGGACATCAACTCCTATTACCTTCAACCATCCAAATGGTCAGTGATAATGGGATCTGGAGTCAAATGGCAGCTGGAGGGGCTGGCTGCCTAAAACAGTAACTGAAAGTCTTTTGTATGGATTTTGGGGGGCTCAGGTTTTCACGTAATATAATGCTTTTGGAATAAAACACCAAGCTGGAATTGAAAAGGGTCTTACCCAAACTGCTCCAGCGCACAAAGCAAGGTCCATAAAGACATGGTAGGATGGGTTTGATGTGGAAGAACTTTACCGGCCGCACAGAGCCCTGACCTCAACCCAATCAACACCTTTGGGATGAACTGGAACAGAGATTGCGAGCCGGGCCTTCTCATCCAACATCAGTGTCTGACCTCACAAATACTCTACTGGATGAATGGGCAAAAATTCTCACAGGGATGCTCCAAAATCTTGTGGGAAGCTGTTATAGCTGCAAAGGGGGAACCAACTACATATTAATGTCTATGTATTTAAAATGTGATATCATAAAAGCTTCTGTTGGCGTAATGGACAGGTGTCCCATGTAGTGTATAACCCATGATATATTTAATACAAAAATAAAGAAAAAGTACATGCAACTTCCCTTTAAGAGTTCTACGTATCCTTAGAATATCAATGGAAACAGCTGCAAAATCTACCAGTTCTATGTAATCGTATATCTCACTTTTAATCAACTAACCCGCCAATGCAGCCTCATGTTTAATTGATACCAAAAAAGGGATAATACAGTAAAATCCAGAAAAAAATCAGTCCGTTTTCTATACATTCTTTTATTGATGACACCAAATCGACTTACTGAAAAATACATTTATTTTGCATTCCTGAAAGATCTCGTTATCTAATCTAGATTGTCACAGGGTCAATTTTCATCTTTGATTCACCCATAATGCTCAATTTCTCTGAACCCAGCATGGTGAGCAGAAGTGTGAACATTTTGGGGATTTAACAGGACCAAGATGCCGTTAAGAGGCAATTTTATTCTCTATTAACCCAAATCAATGGAAGGTTCCCATAAACCATTAGCCCGAGAGGGCAGGCAGCTCCAGGGTTAGATAAAGATGTCTGCCTGTTTATTAGCAATGACAGCTCTGGGAAGAGGAGACTTTTGGGAAAAGGAGGAGGGGAGGGGAAAATATGTGCATAGAAATCTAGTTTAGAAAGTTGCATTCCTCTGTTATCTGTCAACTGAACAAAAATAGAAACAGGGAGATAGAGTTAGAGCGAACCAGACACGGGGAAGACGGAATAAATGGGTGTAAAGGCAAAAGTGCAGTTATATGGGGCAGATGTGAAGGCCACAATGACTGTCCACAAAAATGTATCTAGTTAGGGGGTTGTAGACGACAACGGTTCTAGGGTTTCTTGTGCCTCAGGCCAACCATGTGTGTGCCAGGTTGCTCCTGAAAGGGACTGGTCAGAAAAGTAAGAACCTCATGGAGATGCAGAAGAAGTTGCCGCTCCGTCGCTTCCATTCCATACCTGACAATAATCGTTCCTTTCTTTCCAGCCCTGACTATTTCAAGCTTGTTTCCATCATTTAAGGCACCAAATCGTAGGCTCTGAGTGCATTCCCACCACTTCAAACGACCACCTTGGGCATTACTCCTAAAGGCACAAACTGTCTTGAGGGGGTTGTATGACTGGTTACGTGAATGAAGGCCACAAGAGAGATATGGAAGAAATGTGGTTGCCAAACAGATAAGAGATGACTGAGATGCAGAGCGGGACAGGAATCCATAAAAAATCCTGGAGATCTATGGTAGATGGCAGACAGGTCAACCAAACTGAGGATGATTGTGGTTGCTGCTAACCCTTGATACATCCAGGACCAGTGGAGGTAACCCTAAAATTTCCTCCTAATATACAGCCCTGATTCTGGCAATGGACTTAAAATTAATTTAAAAATATAAGTAAGTAGACAGGATTTATATATTTGATCACCAGCCGAGTAATTAACTGATAACCCCATCCTGGTGTGATCTCCCAGCGCACCAGCTGCTGACTGCACATTAGCCAGGTAATACCCCCACCTTCCAAACGCCTGCCTCCCACGGTTGGATATTATTATTGTAATTCTGTAGCTCCGAGCTCAATCAATTGTTTGCTCGCTTGGGGAACGCTCTTACACAAAAGAGCGTCACAATCTGTCAATAGCGATCAGTGACATTCTGCAAGATGTTCTGTCCCAGGTAAGGCACTCTATACAGTGCTCACGCATTCTGCAGCACTGTATAGAAGTGGCTAGAAGACGAAGGACTTCAAATAATTTGCTGCTTATAAGACTGAACAGATTTTGTGGGGATTCACAATGATGAAGACATCAGAGGCATAACAAAGATATCTCTCTTTCTAGACATCAACACATATTATTTTAGCACCGATTATTCATACCCCAGCCGTGTTGCCCCCGCCATGTTTTTCACTACACTTTTTATGTTCTCTCACTGTCTAATCAGGTCCCTTCCAGTGTCGGAGTTTGACATTATAAGATGGTGGCACCATAACTCTACTGGCTCCCCAGGGGGATGGAGACACTTCAGTTTGACGGCTTCTTCTGTTTATCCTGCAGGGTAGGAGGGAGCAGACGCAGAGAGTTGGGTGGTGATGGCGGGGGGGATCGCACTGGGAACAAGGGACAGTGACAGCAACACGGATCTTTTCTGCATTCCTGTGTTTTACGTAGGAAAGATATCGAGAGGATAATATTTGGTTGACGAAAATGACAGCTTCATGTTGTTGGAGAAAAGGTGACTGCGTTAGAGTGACGGGGAACAAAGTATTGTGACATGTAGGCTTCCGATGTGAATATATCCAACAAGCATTCAAAAAAAATGATCTCGTTGCAGTGGTAACTAGTGGGGTTTTTGTGCTGATTGGACGATTCCATTGGTTACTATAGCGATAAGACCACTTTTCAAACTTTGCAGTAGAATAATTTTTTTTTTTTTAAAAACAGCCTTTTTCGTAACTCTTGGCAGGGATCCTAGATTGTTAAAGGACAGCTGTCACCAACAGGGGAAACGGGTTTGTTTCTGCAATAAACGCACATGAATGGAAAATGAGGCAAATGTTGTGATCTGTCTTCCAACAGAGGCCTGACGCAGCTCACTGATGGGCAAATACCTGGGCACTTTCTAAATGAGCTGACCCTGAGACCCTTGGAATTAATGAATTAAAATTAACTCTTTAATGGCCTCATTGAAGATTCTATGTAGTGTCTCACCAAATCTAATAACCAAGTAACTTTAATACAGGTCCTCATTGAATCGCGTCCCCTGCAATCAACTAACATACTAGTAGCAAAAGCACCAATTGGGGGTCTTATATGTGATATATGTTAGAAAATGCTTAAAAAGAACATATAATGGGGAACGTAAGGACTATCGATATAGCAGCTAAAGTAATATTTGTGAATTTTACCAGTTTTCAGCAAATGTGCTCTGTGTAGATAACCCCCATATAACATTAAAGTAAAGATGCCTGGAGCTGGGGGTTAGCAGGATTAACGTAAGGTGATTGGCCATGGTTAATAGATGTTGATCCATCAGACAGTCAAAGACACAGGATTACTGCTAAGAAGGGGCTTAGTCTACACTGATAGGTATGATGGGCAGCGCAGACAAGCCATTGTTTTATAATAGAGTTTAAAATATTGATATAATTCAATGTTAAGGTTCCTTGGCCATGTTCTTTCCTTAAGATTAGTACTGTTAGATCTCCTACAGCTTGGAGGATACCTGGGAACTCTCCGTGTTTTGCCTTGTCTTGACTGGAGT
This sequence comes from Spea multiplicata, assembly GCA_009364415.1. NCBI lineage: Eukaryota > Metazoa > Chordata > Amphibia > Anura > Pelobatidae > Spea > Spea multiplicata. The sequence goes on from VKOC01000004.1 coordinate 31,250,813, forward strand.
CTTGATACGTCCCACTCCCCGACCATTTCCTCTTACATGAGGGGGGTCCGGCGACGTTGGCAGGAACACCCACTGCCGCCAGCAGATCCCGGACCTGGCCGCATCCCGCTAGGGGAGGCTCCGGGGAACCTAAAAGTTCCCAGGTATGGAGATGAGGTGCAATAAAAATATTAATATACATAAAGAGGAGAAGTGTATTTCAAAAGAGGAGAAATGGTAGACCAAGATGTCTATCCAAAACAAGAGGATCAGAGGCTTAAGTGTGATGAAAGGGCCACCTTGTGATCCCCAGTCCAACCCTGCCAAGGCCTGATTACGGGTTGAGTGTTTATATCAGGAATGGGCAGAATGGCTGTCAAATTATGGGTTTCTATGTCAATTTGATCTCAATGATGGCACAAAAAATGCTTATTGTTAAATATGGAAATATCAAACAATATCCCTTTTAAATTCCAGGACACAAAGAACTGAGAGGCATGGAATATCCATGAAAATGTGGGGCAGATCTGTCCAGTGAGACCAACAGACAGAGACTTCTACCCTATAAACACCGCACACAAACATACATACATCCTCACATATATGTTATCTGGTATTTACACTTTACACGCACAAACTTTAATCTGATGTTTATCATATATGCAGAGGAGCGGAAGGAGGAGAGAGAGAGGGGCAGAGTAACAATAACAACCAAATAATGGGGCAGAGTGAGCGCTACAGGGGGCCCCCTGGACCTATAGGGAAGGGGGATCATGACTGCTGGCACATGCATGGTGGTTTAGTAAGGCTCTCTCATTGGTGGGTAGCTGCAACAATGTTGCAGCTATCAGGGTTTATAGGAAGGTGAAGAGGTGACTCTTACCTCTTTTTCCTGTACCAACAGCAGCTTCCAGACGTTACCCTTCCGCCCGCCCCTTTTTTGGTCATGTCTAATTGTGTTGTATTATGTATATTGCTTTGTTTTTCTTTCATGTTCGTTCTCTTCATTGTCACAGCTGCGGTCTGGGTCCCCTGGCCAGCGCGGTAATTTCAGGCAACCTGGATCATTTGCCCATAGCGGGCTTGGGGAGGCGTGTCCTTTGGGCGGCTCATGGCACCCGCAGGGCTGGGACTCTTGGTACAATCGGTGGTAATTTAACTGCCTGTTGGGCCTAGCGCTCAGCAGCTGGCAGGTTGTTTTCAGATGTGTAATGTTTGGTTTCCGCTGGCCTGGGGAATGGTTTAATAAAAGCTGTGGCCAAATGCCCTATCCCACTCAATGGTGTCTAGTGTCTTTATTTCTGGGGTTTGGGTGGGGTATTTGGTTCTTCTTGTTTGTTCACTTTGCTATGGGTTTAAGCAGTCATGGTTTTCTCGTGCAGAGAGGGTGTCAGGAGAAAGCTAGAGCTTTATCATACAGAGAGAGGACAGAGTGGGAGCTAGAGCTTTATCATATAGAAGAGAGGGACAGTAAAGTGGGCAGCTAGAGCTTCATCAGTAGAGAGGGTTGGAGAGAAAGGGGAAGCTTTTAAGAGTCTTTATCATACAGAGAGTAGTACAGAGTGGGAGCTAGAGCTTCATCAAACAGAGAGAGGGTTGGAGAGAGAGCTAGAGCTTTATCATACAGAGAGAGGGACAGAGTGGGAGCTAGAGCTTTATCATATAGAGAGAGGGACAGAGTGGGAGCTAGAGCTTCATCAAACAGAGAGAGGGTTGGAGAGAGAGCTAGAGCTTTATCATACAGAGAGAGGGACAGAGTGGGAGCTAAAGCTTTATCATACAGAGAGAGGGTTAGAGCTAGAGCTTTATCATGCAGAGAGAGGGTTGGAGCTAGAGCTTTATCATGCAGAGAGAGGCGAGCGGTATAAGAGACATCGGCGCATATAAATCTGAATGAGGTTGATATTTCCTGAGTGACATTTCCCTGAGATTTATTCTTTGCTATTTTAGGATTGCCCCTCTGTGGTTGGCGCGTGCCCCCTCTCTTTACCCGCCTGGCTGCGCCTGTGAGTGAGGTCTGAGGCGTGTGAGCCCGTGTGTAGCAGTCTTGCTGGAGTAATTAATAAGATAAGGAAGGAAATCTTTGTGCGCATTCCCAGACACAAATCGTCCTTCCCGGAGGGGGGAACTGAGCGCAAACTTCCAGAAAAAATGTGAAAATAACCCAAGCTGTGATTATTCAGTAAAAGATGTTTACGTTCGGATCCATACAGCATTTATGTGCATTTCTTTTTTATAAGAATAAGGGTGGATGCGACGTAGAAAAATAATGCAAAATCTAGCAAGAGAATCACAATTTATAAGCAATCAGTGGAGAAATTCTAAAGTATTCATTTTTGGATCAGACAAGCTGGCAAAAAATTCACCCTCTTTTAAAAAAATTTGGAAAGAGAAAATAAATTATGTTCAATTTTATGCAGGTTTTGAGGCTCAAAATATTTCCGAATGTATATATTAAGTCAGAAGAAAGCAAAATATTTCTGTTTCAGGTGCACAGGGTGTTTTTGAAATGGCATTTTTCTCTGATAACCCTCTCTCCGGGTTTCACTTAGAGTCTCCGGGTGAAACGTTTCCTCCCCGGGGTCTCCGGGTCGCTCTGCTCTTTCGCCATGGCTGGGAGCAAATCATTAAGTACTATCTGGGGTTATCCCCACCCATGGCAACCTATCAGCGCCTGCCTTTGTGTCACATGACAATTAAGCATTCCCTGAAAAAAATTGAAATACGTGACACAATTTTACAAGGTTAACTCATTCATTCGAGGAAGCATTTGGGTGTTCCGCAGCGTGAAGAATGATGTTTTTAATGCTATGTTTACTTATAAAAGAATTAAATTCAGCAGATTCGGTGGAACAGTAACTTTAGGAGGTCGAGGAGAGTTTAAAATGATCAAAGGCTAACATTTTAGAAGCTTTAAGTACTTTGGATTTCTGCAGCCCCATATATATATATATATATAATTAAATTATACTTATTGTCAATAAATATATTTATGTCTCTTATTTCTCAATTTCCTGTTGAAAATTGAAATTTGAAAATTTGAAAATTGAAAAGATAAACATTTGAACCTCCTTAATATTAATATGAATACATTCCTCTCAACAGTCCCAGTTTTTGCATAACAGTCCTGATTTTGTCCTGTCTCGGGCAGCTGCCCGGCTTCTGCCCCTTTGGCCTGACGACCTTAGGCCACTTGGACAATCAGGTTCTAAACCACATAGAAATGAGTCTGCAGCTTCTTGTCTTGTTTGGTTTAAGATGTTGCCATAGCAGGTTTGTTCTTGGCCGGAATATGCTATCTCGTGATAAGAAGCCTCCAACCTGTCTCTTCCGTGCAGAGATTATTTAACCTCTTTTTTATATTTATGGCTACAATTTAAATATCAAATATGATTAAAGTGGCACTTCAGCCATAGTTACATGTTTTTTGTTCTAATCCTAGTATCAATTAACCACAGTTTAGAAATTACAATGTTTCTAACAGTCTTATGAAGGTTTTTTGTGTGTTTTGGTTTGTTATCTTGCCCAATCTATTATTATTATTATTATTACTATTATCTTTTATTTATATAGCGCCCACAATTTACGCAGCACTTAATACAATACATAAATTCAAGGGGTCTGACAAGACAAGAATTGAAAGACTAAGACAAACCGATATATTAGGTGGAGAGAGTCCTTATGATACGTCCTTGTGGTAAAGAATAGAATGTCTCGGTCCTTATCACCTAGAGGGACTCTCTGACTAATCAAGATCAATAGGCAAAGTGACATCATTAGCATAAGCAGGACTTCATTTACATGGCCATAAAGAATCAGCTCAGTGTGGTGATCAGTATTTAAAACACAAAGAAAAATATTTTTTATATTTTATCTTTTGAAATGAAACAGATATTGAAGTACCCCGTGTACTCATCAGACTCATCAGGTAGAGCGAGGGGCACCTCTACATAGGTGAAGAAACACTCATATAATTAGTTATAATAACATTTAGAATTACAATCTCCTAAATATTTGGAAGGTAAAGGAATACACTAGGTTACAGACATTGGGGAGGAAAAGTTGGAGCATTTTAATAGTGGCTTACGACTCCTTATACACATTTTGGTTATTCTCTGCCTGGTTCCTTTGCCCCACATTGACGGAGCCAGAAGCCTCTGTGCCGAGAGGCACCTAGAATGTGAATCCAGCCCTGTCTTGAAGCCTCAGATAGCACGGGGCAGTTGGCGGGGCCACGCGGAGGCAGATAAGAGTAGAGATCTCTGCATTGGGGTGGTCCAGAGAGAATAGGATGTGCTTCATATGCACGCGTTTGGCAGGTTAACCTGTTATTTTATTATCTAAATGGAGACCTTTTGGATGATTATACGTGGCTGCTGATTAGCTTCTGATCGGGTTTATGTTTATGTTTACATAATTAAGCCATTTGGTGGAGCTATTAGTGATAGAGAACACTCTATACACCTGGTTCATGTATATCCGTGCATGCTGTTTTAGGTATGGGGAGAACAGGAGGCTTTGCAATTTCTTAAGGGTTTAGCAAGCAGTCATTTCAGAGCCACAGATATGATATATAAGGAGTTTGAATTATACAGACATGCATACGCATAGTGGCGTCTTGCAAAAGAAGGCCTGGCAACTAATGGCCTGGGGGGGTTAACCCCGGATAAATGGTTCACTATTATAGCTGCTGAAGGTACTTGATAAAAAACACATTGGCGGTGTGCTATCTAGCCTGCCTAACATGCAGTCACCAATGGGCAATGTATAGAAAATGCTAAAAAAAGGAGCATAGAAAGGATACGGTCAATTTGTAAATGATTTGATACACTGCAACCCCTGCTGGTTATATGCGGAACTGCAAGAATAAAAAAAGTCTTTTACTGACCCTTTATCGTAGATCCAGAGCTGCCCAGGGGGCAATTACCTGTCCCGCAGTGAAGATGCAGTGCCTACTGAATGAATAAATGGCCCATTGAAATAGATATGATAAGTAGGCACAACGCACCTTTGAGCAGACTATCTGGCTCTTTGAGCAGGTACTGGAGACTTGTGTTTGCATGTGGCAGGATGTTAATACATATTATTGCATTGGAAAACACAAATCATATATTAATTTAACAGAAGGGTTATACAGACATCAACACAAACATCTGCAAGCATAAAAGTACTCGCACTGCTAAAATTACCACATTTGCTGCAATGAGCTTCAGCTGTGGCAGCAACCTGTACTAAGATCAATTACGGTTTTTCTTTCTTGTCAAGTGCACAGTGGCTCAGATATGGAATCAGCGCCCGATGGGTTGTGATTATGAGATAGGCTCACTAAAGGCGCATGTGTACTGGAGCAGTTAGCAGTCATATTTTGGATTGTGCTCCGTGACTTGAATTGCTTACTTGATAAAGACCTCATTGTGAGGTCGAAACGTTGTTGTCTGTTTCCTACAATAAATCTGTCTGAAGGAACCCCTGCGTGCCTGGAGCCTTCTTCTATTTTTGATTTACTGGGGAGCTGGCCCTTCCTGGCACAGCTAAGCACCTGAGTTCCTGTGGGGAGTGAGTGCAGATTCCTAATTCCTGGTGACTTGAATTGCTTACTTGTCTTGATTTTAGACATGTCACTGGTCCAAGTCCACTCCTCTAATTCTCTGAAAAAACAAGGACACACACAGTGCATATAAATAAATAAATAAATAAATAAATTTATAATATAGAATGCTAAAATAAGCTATAGCGATGATACATTTTTCTTACACGTGTAAGGTTCTTAAATTAATTTGCTTAGGACAGTGTATTGAACATACTTATTTATTTATTTTGAATGAATACATTTTAATTATGTCTCCATAATAGCAGCTTTAGGGGTAAACACCGCGGTAATCGTGGGGATATGGCTAATGTCCCTTTAAGAAAAGAATGTCTTCTGGTCTTCTGGCACCGGCAGCTGCAAATGCGTCAGTAGATAGCCCTACCACTTAAACTCTATTTTTAAGATGCTGTGACTTAAATATAGCCTCCACCATAGTAAATGGGTCTTAATGATTGCTACCGATACACCATGCTATATAGCATACGTGAATACACAGAGAATAATGAATGAATGCAGAGAGGGAGGGAAGTTTATTTCAGAGGAGAAAAGTTAGAACCAGAGGCCATAGTCTAAAACCGGAAGGTCAGAGGTACTGTAAAGAAATGTTACCTTATCGAGAGGGTGGTAGATAAATGGAACAGCCTCTCAGCAGAGGTGGTAGAGTTTGATACGGTGAGCTAACTGATTAAGGGCTGAGTTTCTACATGTTCTGAATGGGTCTTATCTAGCATCAAATTCTACGTCTGTAAATGTATTACTAGTTAGGGAGTGATATGGAATCAGGGCCCTTAATACTGCCATTTATTAAAGTAAACGTTTTCGTTAGTAGCTGTGAGTGGCTGTGCAGACTGTATGATAACCAGGAATACGAGAAACGTGTCCTTCTAAGAAAATTGCTTTGTGTGGTTGTTACGCGTGCCTGGAATGTATAGCCGAATATATCCATCTTTTCCAATCACTTAAAATCAATGTTTCTAGTGTCATTACACAATGTACGGTGCGAAAGCGTTGTTGACGGTTTTGAAACGAATAAAGCATGTGCTCTGTTAATTAACAGAATGATTTTGATTAATTAAGCGGTGTGAAATGTTATCTGCAAAGAAGAAATTCAGAATGAAATGACTGTTGTAGATTGTATCCCAATTTAGACATTCACAAATAATTTATACAAAATACGAATTATATATATAATATAATAGTATATATACAGTGTATATATAGCCATGCATCATTAAAAAGAACCCACTATGCTCTTTGGGGGAGTGGGCTAGCCATGCATAGGGGTGGGGCTAACTCCAGACAGCCTTTAGATAGAAGCCCGCCCCTGCATAGCAGTTTTCCACTGACAGCACACACAGAGTGGCAGCATGCATGCAAAGTTTTGACTGGCTCCCTGTGAGCTCCATCAACCTATCACAACAGATATTATACACCTTCTTTCTCAGCATGTCTGTGCAGCACAGAATGGAAGCAGGTAGACAGACAAAGCCAAGCAGGACGGTGGTTTCTTATTTATTGCATACATATAGATCCATAGACATACCTGGAGACTTTGAGGCTACCAGGAGCCCTTCCTTGCGGGATGTGGGCAGGAAGTCCCCCTGTTTAAGGGGGAAATGGACGCGGAAGGGGCTAAATAATGATATCCCCAAATCTATTACTGCACAGAGCAACGTGAAAAATACAACTAGATAGAACCGAACAAAATCAAACATTTTACTGAATATCATTAAAACAAAGCTGGGCTCTGAAGTTAACACGCTGTCCTCTACTTTGTGCTTCTTCTCCATCCCTGGGACGCTTCACAGGAGACGGGGCTTCTCCCAAGCGCCTTGCCTTTTTGGTAGGTGTTACAATTTCATTCCCTTTACAGCCTTCCCGGTGTCCTCCAAGCTATCGATCTTCCTCCTTTCAGATATCACAGGGCCCTCCTCTTCATCTTCCCGGGGAAGTTACATGGCTCTCGTGTTTCCAACATCATTCTGAACATCCACCATTTCTACGTCAGTGGGATAAAAATCAAACAAACCCTCTCATTTTGGTTTTAGGCACTCTTTTGCAAAAACAGAAGCCAAAGGGGTTAGCGTATTCTGTTGTATTTCGGTTCAGGAAGCCCTCGTTGTATACGGTGACCAGGATCAGAGTGGATTGGGACTTCACAATGTGATAGAACCCATATTTCAGCATTTAATTACTGTGTTTAACCCAATACAGAATATATCGTTATAATAGGTCGGTCAAAACTAGAGTATCATTTTAATCCCTCAACATCACATGGAACATTTAACCAAATCTTTTTCGTTTTAGTGTACTGTGTACCCACACACATTGTGTAACAGATCAGTATAGGGCTTTATTCATATACATACAGTCTAATAAACACGCATCACATGATATGATAAATAGAAAAAACACTCTTCCCATGTATGCCAAAAGAAATAATTAACATAATGTAAATGCCTTGGATCCTTCTTAGTGAATTTAGCATATTGTAATTGTAAATACATGCAGGATACACACCAAGCCCACTTAGATGGCTGAACACAACATATGGCACGCCAGGAGCCAAACATATACTACAGAAACGCAAAATAGGGAGGAAATACGAAGTATGCCACTGTTTTTACACTTCTTGTCAACCTGCTTTTGTGGACTACCAATGTCATCACCCTCATCGCCTATCTGGGTAATCGGAGTTGCCCATATGCCAATTTTCCTTATTTCACATTTTTTATGTATGTGTGTCTGTACTAGTTTTATTGTTATATAGTTATGATTTGTTTGTTTGAGGGGGAATTGTGACAGCGTCATTAAGCGTTTGGTGTAGCACCAACTCTGATCCCTGCTAATTGATCACATAGTGCCATCATGTAGACATATATTAGGCTACCTGTTCCATGCAAACTCCCTAGGATCAAATTTGAGGAGCTGCTGATTGGTCACTGACCAATCCGGAGTATCCTCTGTCACATGATCAGTGTCTCCTCGCTTAGAGTATTTTAGGGATGGGGCATCTTTAAGTCATTTTTAGATTTCGATTGGATAGAGGGAAGAGCAGTCCCTGGCCAAGTTACTACAGTATGTACTCTGTTGGGGTAGCGTTGGGGTAACGACTAGGGGCACTGGGAGGCTCACTGCACAGTTATATTATTTTAATATATTTATCTTATATATATTAATAGAGTATATAAAGCGTTGGAAGAGAACGGATCAACTTTTTGATTTTAAATCAGCTAAATAGCATATTGAAATTTAAATAACATGTCAAGAGTAGCAGTTGTGTGTTCCGGATGTCTGGCAGCAGCACTCTTAGAAATGTTATTATTCCAGAAGGGGATATTAGAGGGGATTTAGAAGGGGCTTCAGTAATGTGATAACAATAAGAAACAATAAGAAACAGGTAATGAGCCTCCTGTATGATGAAGGGCCAGCTCAGTATTTCCTTGCAAGAGAATGAGCCTTCCTAACACATAGTGAGAGCAGCAAGCTGGACCACAACTCTCCTGCCAACTCCCGCTTTGGGGTTCATTCCAAGACAAGACTGCTCTTGACAGTAGGTTTGCTTTGTCTACATACCTGGCTCTGTAGCAAATGGCTGATCATCTGAACATAACAAAAGGACGTCTGACATGCGCGATGAGCATGCCATTGCATGCACCTGTTTACATCTGGCACACCATACATGTCCGGTCGGTTGCCGGCCGATATCGCCCCCCCCATTTACCTGCAGGCTATATAGGCACACCTGGACACTGCATGTGTATAAAAACATTCACTATCTGGCAGCCGCTTGCGTTAAAGTACCAGGGCTGCTTAGTTGTCCTGATCTCCTTCCATATATTCCAGTATATTTCATATATTCCAGTATTTTCCATATATTCCAGTTATGCTGTATTAGATCATCACCTTTCTTCTGACAATGATGGACTCCGAAGAGATTCAGAGGCAGTGTAGGCTGTCTTACGTTTAAAGAAAGAGTGGTGTGTTGGCTGCGTAACCTCTGTCCTGTCTTTCATACTGCCTGCTCGTTTGTGGTTACAATTATTACATGTGTAATTAAATTTGAGGTGTGTATGTATCAATACAATATGGGGGCCACATCAGAATCAAATACATAGATCAAATAACATCCTTATGTAAAGGTGTTTCTAGTGGACCCAACCTGTACGGGTAATGTGGATCCACAGTGTGTTGGTTGCCATTCAAGTAAGCAACGGCCACTCACCGGCAGTTCTAGAGTTTTACACCTATGTTGCACTCATCATCAATACATCCATGGCAATTATGCAATCTATCCTCCCACCCTACAGTATTCTACTGACTCTACCCTGCGCAGCATATTAATAATTACCCCCAAAGATTAGGAAGGCCAAATAGAGTATTGGTGGAGCAAGAATTAGACCTCACCAGAGCCAGGCCAGTTCATACATATACCGTACGTTCCCAAACTGGACCATCCTCAAAATATATATTTTTCTTTGCCATTGACTGGGTTACCCCTATGATCCCATCTAATTTATATTAACCTCTGTATTATTGATTGCCAATTATCACAGATACTGCAATAGTTACTGTGTATGTTTATATACAAATAATGATTGTAAAATAAAAAATAAAATAAAATAAATAAAAAAAAAAAATATATATAGCCACACTTCTTCCAGAAATCTAGCAAAAATGCCGCTTGCGTCCGTGACGAAAAAATACTATGGATATAGCTTGGGATGCCATAAACCCACTGCTATTTCTGTGAGGTGCCCAATGATCCGATGTCCCTCCGGGCAGCCGCTCTCCGTGTGATTACATGGGTAACTGCTCTAGAAATGGCCCTACACATCATCCCCTCCTTCTACCTCCCAGTAGCAGATTCAGTGGTGCTGCTGGAGACAGTAAAACTCTATTAAGCAGCTATATCCTAGGACTGTATATTAAATCCACACCCAATGCACCTGCAGTACGCACTCGCTTTATTCCACATCCATTTACAGAGATGGAGTGCGCTCAATTACAATGCTAGTCCACATCTACAGAGAGAGAGAGAGGCGCTATTCACGTCTTACAAAGCCAGCGACGGCTCAATAAATTATGCAGAGCTTAATAATGACATTGTATCACCTGACCGTGCAACCAAAATCTCCAGATTGCTGCATTATGTATCAAAGCATCCTATATCTGTAATACTAGGTATAATAAATGTGTGTAAATAGGTACACACTGTGTGTTACGTAGTGTTTTTGTGGCCAGAATGTGTGTACCAAGAGTGAAGCTTGATGTTTCTGTATTGGTGTCTTAAAGCATATTACATAGAAACATAGAATTTGATGGAAGAAAAGGACAATTCAGGCCATTTTCATCAGTCCTTGGTCTAGTCTTAAATTCAGGATAATGTTGAGCCTGTCCGTGCATGTTTAACCCATTGCATCCCAGTAAGTCCTTAAAAGCTGAGCCAATGTACCGGGACATCTTGACTTTGTAGCACAGCAGAGACACCTCCTGCCGCTACACAGGAGATCAGGCTGCCTAGCGATTGTGTGTAACACCGGTGTACAAGGAATACCGCTATACAAAGAATGCCTGATCACGCGATCAGGCATTCCCTTCTGTCAGTGCTAACACCCACCTGAAGTTCGCAGGAAGGCAGGAGAGTGTCAGCGGGGTCTCTCGAGACCTTGCAGGGATCTCTGATTGCTCCCCGTGCAGGCTGATCGCTATGTGGGGTTATGGAGCCCTGCTTGCTGATCTGTGTGATCAGCATAGACAGATGAATTTCTCTTAGGAGCCCCGGTGATGTCACTACGATGCTCTGGCTATCAAAAATATATGATAGGTACCCAAAGGGATCTTGAGCCATACTAAGCTGGGAACTCTGCAAAAACAAACAAAAAATAATTAAATAAATAAATATTGTATTGTTTTTTTTTAAATGTCCCTTAACCCTAAACCCAATCCCAAAGGGGATAAATCCCCTCATTGTTTTAGCCTCTACCACATCTGCTGGGAGACTGTTGCTCTTAATATTTGGGGAGTTGCACCGTGCCAGTATGTCACTATGGACACCAGATATGTTACATGTTTCAGAGGGCCATGGGAAGAAAAAATAAGTTTGAACCCCCCCTTAAAATATTAAGCCGAGGACATGGGTGCAACTTTCATGCCAGTTGGGGACGATAATAATTGGAGGCTGCTGTGGTTTGGGGTGGGGGGGGGGCTTTGTGATGGTAATAAATATAGAGTCTACATTACAAATTACCTGAATGGTAAAATTTGCCATAATCAAATATATATAAATATATCACAAAATCTATTTCAAATGACTTGAAAAATGTCAATTTTTGTAATTCCACATACAGTACACTATGATGATATGATGATAAAGTAACAGGGTGAATTTACTCAACGACTGTATCCCTTCCGTGCTCCATTTATGTGTTTTATGTATCCCCTATCTGTTAATTTGTTTTAGATCAGACTGGATAGTACTCGATGGGCACCCTCCACATGTGCTCATTATTGAGCTTTTATTCTCAAAATTGATCTGGAAAGATATTTTTTGTTGTTGATGTCCAACATGCAGACTGAAACCAACCAAAGAACATCATTTCATTAAAATGTCATATAATAATAATAGTAATAATTTAAAGGCATTTCAATTGTCAACATTCAAAAACTGATTGCCAACTCTGCTCTTCAGCAGTCATAACGCCGCGGCGTGTGGACCTTGGAGCTGTGGCTTATTTACCCGACTCAGGGCAATCAGTGGCAAGGATCACCGGACTATGGATCAGGGCAACAGAAGCTCTGCAGCTGCAGCTTCTACCTATGGTTAGCAATTTTTCCCCCTGCTGTTTTTTTTTTTTTTTACTTACAAAGTACTTTAATCCGGATTGTTTGTTGGTGCGGCTACATGATTGGGAGTTTGATGGTCAGTACGCAAGCATTAGGTAGGCAATAGGTCGAGATGTTATTGGGAATGTTGACAATTTTTTTGTGTGGTTGGCGGGGTAGATGCCTTTAAATTATTACTAATATTATTATTATTATTAGGTTTTATTTATTAAATGATGTTGGTTTCAGTCTGCATGTCGGACATCAACAAAAAATATCTTTACATATAATTATTCATATAAAATGAATATTATTATAATATAATTATTAATAATAATAAATCTCCTATCTCCATATATGATGGGCACAGCCCTGGATGCTGGGGCAGGAGGTGGGGTTCATCTTAGGAAAGGGCTGATTTGATCTTGGGGGGGGCTGCTCATAAAGCCTGTTATGAATATGAAATCATAATTCCAGTAATTCTGACATTGGAGGGATGTAGAGGAAATGCCCTGTTCTGTGGGATAAAGTGGGCTGTTTATAGAGCAGACCGTGTGGGCATGGAGATGCCCCCCGGGAGAGGTGGTCTGTTTATAAGGCAGGCTCGGGGCAGGGATGCTGTGGGTAGGGTGGGCCGGTCCTACCATCAGAGTGGGCAGCCTCAGCGAGAAACGGTCTGTGCGCAAAGGATATATATATACAGGAGCGGGGCGGTCCAAGCGTCAGGTGGGCAGTTCCTAAGGGTAAAGTGGGCTGGTTCTGGGGCAGAGGTGGGCAGAGTCTGATGGCAGTTAATACGCGTTCTATCTGAAGGGTGGGCAACTCCTTGGGTACGATAGGCGGTTCCTAGCGTAAGGTGGGCAGATCCTTAGGTAAGGTAGGCGGTTCCAAAGGGGTAAGGTGGGCAGCGCCTTGGGTGAGGTGGGCAGCTCCTTGGGTAGGGTGGGCAGTTCTTGGGTGCCGACGTGGGCAGTCTCTGTGGAGGGTGGGCTGGGTAGGGGGCAGTCCGTCCATATAGGACTAGCTCAGCTCCCATATTCTCCCTCCTCCCTCCCCCGGTCTCCGGCAGTGCTGAGCGTCTCTCTCCGGCTCTGCTCTTCTCCTCTCCGGTCTCCGCAGGAGGATGATGATGGTGCTCGGTACCCGGTGCCCGCTTCTACCGCTTCTGTGCCTCATACAAACCGGCCTCCTCTTATCAGGGACCGATGGCTTCAGCTTCCCGCAGCAGCACACGTGAGTACCGGGCATTATAACTAGGATTATAGCTAGAGATTAACGTGAAACCGGGAATAATGCACGGTGTATAGCGGATAGCGCTGATCGTACCGGGATTACTGCTCCTGAATGAATAATAAATCAAATACCGGGAATAAAGCTTCTGGTACGGGGGATAATGCGCCCAATAATCTTGGCGATGTTGATGATGCTAACAACGAGAATATAATAATAATAATAATAATAATAATAAGATACAGACAGTAACGATCCGGTACCGGGGATGGGATTCGTGACACGGGGATAACTCTTTGATAAATGTATTAACCCTGTTATTCGCTCGTTCTACTGCCCTGGGCATTACTTTAACCCTTAAGTATCCTCTATCAGTCCCTATTAGTGCAAATAAGTCTTAACCCTTTCACCTAGCCCTTCACCCATCATTTTAAACCCCATGCTGTTATTTACCAAGGTTTGCTTTCATGTTAATGCTTACTCTGCCCTCCAGCCTCTATTTATTTATGCCTCTTGTAAAGCTGCTTCTTGGTTAGGTAGAGGGTAGTTGATGAGTGGAAAAGCTTCCCAGCAGAAGTGGTAGAGGCTAATGCAGCGGGGACATTTAAACATACATGGGATAAGCTATACTGTATCTGAAATAAGACTAACGACCGATTAAGGGCTGAATCTTTACATCATATAAATTAAACAGACTAGATGTTGCCGTCTTCTTTCCGAGTATATATGTCTTCCGGTGCACCTGTTGTATTTGCAGATAAGCAGTTATTGTTATCTTATATATCTAACGCCTGATATTTACCCCTTGTGGTCTCGTCTGTTCTTTCATTCTTTCGCTTCTTGCTTTGTATACTTTCCAAGATGACTTATCTGCTCTAAATAGTAGGGTGACCAGATGTCCACTTAAACTCCTTCCACTTATTACAAATGCATCATGCAGGGCAGCAGCTCTTTTCATTCAGCCCTGTAGTGGATGTTTCCATGGTTAATGGGTTATTTGGTCATCCTTCCCCAACCTGTCAGTCTCATAGTGTGTCTCTTTATGCCGTTCACCTATATGATCGATCACCACATTCATTCCACCCCCTATACCCCCCACACTAACACACACACACTAACACACACTAACCCTAACACACACACTAACCCTAACACACACACTAACAACACACACACACACTACTAACACCACACAAACACACACACTAACCTAACACACACACTAACCCTAACACACCACACACACACACTAACCCTAACACACACACTAACACACACACACTAACGCACACACTAACCCTAACACACACACTAACCCTAACCCTAACAACACACACTAACACACACTAACCCTAACACAACACACAACGCACACTAACCACCACAACACTAAACCCTAACACACCACACTAACACACACACACACACACTAACCCACACACACACTAACCCACACACTAACCCTAACACACACACTAACCCTAACACACACACTAAACACACTAACACACACACACACACACTACCCTAACACACACACTAACACACACACACACACTAACCCTTAACCTAACCACACACACTAACCCTAACACACACACTAACCCTAACACACACACACACTAACCCAAACACACACACTAACCCAAACACACACACTAACCCTAACACACAAATGAATGGCCCATCAAAGCATTAGTTATGCCCCAATTGAATGAGCAATGCGGTCTGGGCGCGATATAACTTATCGGCGCTTAGCCTCCTTCCCTTTCGCAGGGTGTTGTTGTTGCACGCGCAGAGCCGTGTGTGCCGAGCGCAGGACACATGAAGCACGCATGCAGATATTCGCAGGGCACCATGTGACGTGCACCGTTAATATACCTGGACTGGCATCACTTGCCGGTAGCTGATGTATTAAGAGGTCGGCTAGTGTGTGTTAATGCACATACGGCACGCTCCTGTGTCCACGCAAGCCGTGACTCAGTGTACATGTGTCTACATGTCCGGCTGCTGTATGTATCGACAGCCTTGTGAGCAGTGAAAGGGTTGTGTAACACCCAAATTTAGTGCAATTTTTAGAAGCCCCCACTCAGCTGCTGTCCCTACTCAGCAAGGGGTGACAGGTGTTCCAGGAGCAGATAACAACGCGGCTGTCTCGGGGTAGAGCGGCGCCGAGCTCTCACATCACACATCAGATACCGAGACCACAGAGAGCACTCGGACCTTAACACGGAATGGCGTTCCTCTCGGAGCGGAGCGGAGGATGCTTGGGGATGTCTGCGCAGAAATCGCGGCTAATTACAAAAAACATAACACTACAAAGGGAAATATTAAAGTCAATTAAGATAATTATCTGGAGCCGCTCTCTGGAGGACTGAAACGCTCGTGCATCCTGCAGACTGCGATAATGGACGTGGAAGTCTGTGTGCAGAGCTCACAGCCGAGTGCGCAGCGTTGTGATGCGTGTACATGCTTAGGATGCATGCGCGCAGTCGGGTTAGAATGTGCGTGCCAAATAGTTAAGAACCTTCCACCTATACAATCTACGTGGACGTTTTAGATGTAATGTACGGAAGTTTTACTTCACTGAGAGGGTGGTAGATAAATGGAACAGCCTCCTGTCAGAGATGGCAGAGGCTAATACATTGAGGGAATTTAAACATGCATGGCAAGGGCATAAATAGAGCGTCCTGAATGTAAGACAAAGTTAAGGATTCATAAAGGTCTTTACAACAGGTGTAATGGGCACACTAGATGGGCCAAATGCCTCTTATCTGCCATCGAATCCTGTATTTGTACATGGTGTCTTTTCAGCTGGATAAGACTTGGACGGTCTATGTATATGATGCATGAGTGTGTGTGATGATGTCATAGAGCTACATAGTTAAAAACTTCTTTTATCTCCAGTGGAGAATTTCCCAAAAGCGCGGCCATTGACACCATTTTTTTGTTATGGTGTCTGGAAGACGGATGGCATTACTTCTGTGACACATTCTACTAGCCGGACTGTCATGGCTGTAAATGTATCGGGTGGTAGGGTTCTGAAACGCGGTAACGTTGTAACCAGATGAACTCAAACCATTCCCCGTGAGCAAACAGCTTGAATCCCAACTCTGCTGCGAACGAATTAAACGGCCGTCCCGGTGGCAACAACGGCTTTAACAGCACGGAGGTCACGGTCTGGAGATCGAGACAGACAGCTGCCGGAGCTCCAACCTTATCACGAAAATCAAAGGCTCCATGATTCAAAAAAGCAAATCTTTATTTGGTTTCTGTAAAACGATAACAATTTTCATTGGAAAATACAATCTTTACAACAAACAATTAGAAACGAAGACTGGAGCGTTAGGATCGCAGAGCCGATAGCGGGAATGATGAATGATTTGTACTTTATGCTGTAAGGAGAGGTTGATTTATCCTGAACCATTACCATAGAGGATTTCTCATACCGTCGTCAGGGCTGATGTCTTTGAAATGCCCGATGGTCCCAAGATCACATGAAATTCATCTGCTATGCGAGAATCTTATAGGCTTTTCTTAGATAAGGTTGGCCGTCTGACCCTTGTCTAGTTGAGCATCTCAAAGAAGAACACAATTAAATAATGAGACAGCTTCAGAAACAAGGTGGACTATATGGTCTCTGTAGAAGGCATCTAACCCATCTCCTTATGATAATAGACTAGGGGTCTATTCACTAAAGAGGGGGTTTGCTGGGGAGTTGGACACTTAATCTGCCTGATATTGGTATAGACCATCACGACCAAAGCCCAGTACGCGTCTCCTGCAGGATTGCCCCAGTTGGCTCTGCATAGTGCGTAGGCAATGTGGAGACCTCATGGGTCAGCAGCTTTTACGACACTCGACTCCCTGCTTGGTTTCAGTGAGTTCCCTATAGTGTTGCCGTTCAGCAGATTTGTCTAGTGAATGGTGACGTTCTTCTAGCGTGCAATTTAGTGAATTTGGCCTTACGTGAAGCCTATTGATTTGTGAATAACTCCCACATTCTACCGTTGCCTAGTCATAAAGGATGCGTGAATATCACGTTTAGAATTTAAGCAAAAGGTTGATTGCATTGGTGGTGGCTTCAAGGAGCACTTATTACTGCTTGTCATTGCATTAAGCCATATGCGTTCGCTTTCCGAGACCTATAACACTTCTCTCTTTTATACTGAATTTATATACCGCCAATGACTGTTTCAAAGGGAAAGTAACATAAACAGTAATAGCGTTCACTTCAGGGTTTATTCACTAAAGCATGAACCTTCAGATGAGTTTGGTGAAGAGTTGCTGCTGACCACACATGATGCATAGTTCAACTATGCATAGTCACTTATTTAACTATGCATTGTACAGGGTTAGCATAAGAACTATCCAATGTATTTTGTTTGGCCATTTTACTTCCAGTTTCAAAACCCTAAACCTTATTTGGGCCTTGGTCTTATGTATCCATTAATCCTTAACCGCCTCTTCCAGAAAGGCCAGTCCACTTATCCGCCACACAAACGTCTTCTTTAGTGAATAAACCCCACTATGCAATGTATACCTGTATATAAAGTTATTTCTTTGTCAGCTCAGCCGTCTGTGACATCACTGTGAAACACTATATGCAAATCGACTATTCTCCACTATATTAACCTGCATAATAGGGTAGGTCACAAAACAGGGGTCTAGCACAATGCATGGATCAACATTGTGATTTCTAGTAGCTTTGTAAATGCTGTATTGGTTACGTTAGGGCCTCTAAGTGCGATACAGTGGAAAGTGAAGCATTACAAGGTCTACTGTAACTATATTCCTATTAACAATTCTAAATATGCATCACGAGACTAGGTTTGTATAGGTGTTGGAAGAACGTCTAACTCAGGTTAGAAGAACAGAAGAGTATAAAATATATCGAATTTTTTGGAAAGCACCAAATTGAATAGCATTCCCTTTAATACTCTGTGTAGGCTCAGCTTGCTGTCACAATGAACATTACCTTCCGTGGAACTTTGCGTGTAGCTTTTCATTTGACCCATGCATTTCCAGCCTTCTTTTTGTCCCTAAACAAAAACTTCCCAAACCCGGCTCGGAGAATGTGCGATCCTTCGCAGGTCCTCCATGAGTCTGATCCTCCAGGAGCAATCCATATTAAATGCATATTTTTGTGTGCACGGCGTCTACGTCTTTATTCTGACGGCGAACGCTCCAGAGAGCAGGGGCTGATCTGTTAGTGACTGCTCGGTGACAGCATTGCTTAGCTCAAGCTGTTCGACACCTTGTACGAGACTAAGTAGCCATAAGGGAGCTGGATGGGGCGAGCGCCAGAGGTAGGTGCCAGACTCCGCTGTGGAGTCGGTACCTGGAAGCTGAATTTAGCAGCAATAGGTGACCTGTAGCTCCGACTGCAGTTCATTCCCAGGCTAGGCTGTCAAACCCACAAACTATGTGTTCCCCACAAAAAGGTTCTCCATTTTCCCCAAACAGTTTGCTTTTTCATCTAACATTTCACAAATTCAGGTCCCATAAAACATCAATAATATTGCAAAATATTCAAAGGGGGGGTTATGTCTTGGAACGACTAATCTTAAGTGAAGAAACGTGACTTTAGAGCCGAACCTTTGTCTTTGGGTTCATGTTTTTCTTTACTGTAGCGATATATTGGCTATATTTTAAGCTTTCCCCTAGCGATACTTTTTGTTCTTTCTTACAAATTATTTATATTTTCCAAATTGTTCCAGAAAGTGCGAGCTCTGTATTTTTTTTAATAAAATGTATCTAACATTTAGGTGCAAAATAAGTAGTTTGGAGTTTAAAGTTTTGGAACACGGCATTTATTTGGTATTTGTTTTTTCTTAAAAAAAAAAATTCTTGTATGTTTTATGTATTTGTTTTTTTAAAGCTCTATGTTTATGTGTGTACAAAGCTTTATGTTTCTTTAAGGTTCTTAATTGATAATATTTAGGCAACAAGAACTATGTTTAGAATAGAGGAGAAGGTATAGAGTGTATTTGAAACGGTAGGGAAGGTCGTTGTTTGAATGTAGAAGGTCAGATCCATGTAATGGTTTGCATCTGAACAAATAAATAGCCTGAATCTTCTCAATTTCTAAAAGAGCCAAGCTAATATTTTGTGATATTAATGATGTTTTATGGGACCTGAATTTGGGAAATGTAAGATGGAAAAAAGCAAACTGTTTGGGGAAAATGGGGGAACATTTTTTTGGGGAACACATAGTTTGTGGGTTTGTCAAGAGAAGGATTTGAGAAGTGGATGCTGGCAAGAGGAGCATTTGTTTGATAAGCTGTTAGAAAGTAAAGGGAAATGTCAGAAAATGGGAGGAAATCAGTGCATTTAAAAGAAGGTAGAATTAGGTCAAAGAGGAACATTTGGGGTAAAAGCAAATGGAAAAGGCAAATCTGAGTGAAGAGGAAAGATTTTGATGGAGTAGATGCCACTCAACATTGCAGGTGTCCAAATCGAGACACCTGTGTTGGGAGGTGTGGCAAGAGGTGGAAAGGGGTGGTGCTAGCACCAGGGGTGGGTGGGGCCAGTGTTATGGCCATTTATCTGACTTACCAGCATGGTCATCTCGCAGGGCTCAGTATTGAGAGGTGGCCATGTGCGAGATACATGCAGAGAGCTCCTCTGATCTAACAGCTCCATGGAATTTGATCTCCCCAACCGTCCCATGAGCCTCACTGCCCACAAAAGTAGGGCAATGGGGGAGCTAGCTGGGAGAGCGGGGCAAGCCTTAAGTAAAATGTTACGAGCCAAGATACCTTTCTCCTGGAATGTATCCGTCTTTGGGGAAAAAGAGGATTTTTAGAATACTACGTGTCTTGTGGAGATTTGCTTTGCTGGAATTAGTTAAAGGAGCATCATTAGAGAAGTGGGATAAATAATAAGGTGGGATTAGTGAAAGGGTCGAGATTGGGGAGACTTGGGTACATATATGACCTGGGATTGTCTAACGAACCCCATCAGATGACTGCAGAAGATTAAATGTCTATCTTGTATACAGGCGCAGCGCTCTCTCTCCTCTTCATACTCGTCTCTGGCCCCAAGGCGCTGAGGACTTTGATTTAGATGTATTTCATCAACTGGTAAATTTATATCTAATCCGTGAATAGCCGTTGACATTCAGGGATGATGTGTATCCCTATTTAGATGGGGATGCTATGCGCCCCTGCGATAAAAAGCATTCTCAAATAGACAGCTTTCTCCTTGCATTGTTCCCCTGGCAAATTGTCTTTCTCTAGTGCCCTGGCTGAAGGTTTAATGGCATTACTGGGGCAGCGGCTAACATTAGCGTGGATGGGAGGGAGACGCGGTGTGTTTATGGATTGCAGATGCATTCTGCCATTGTGTGTTTGAGTTACACTGACAGTTCGCACATTTTAACATCAGAGATAATAACAGTGCAGGGACTGGGCTACAGCCCCCCTCACCTCCCCCATCACCTATGCTTTGGGTCCTTTAATAAAATCTTTGCCGGTGGCCAAAAGATACAAACTATTCATTGTGTAGCCCAGTCACTTACAGAAATTCAATCAAGAAAACCCTTCTTCATCACAAAAAGCAAGGACCCCCCCCTCCCCGATATAAAAGCTGCAGAGAGAATAATGGTGCGAAATGAATTGCCTTTTAAAAAATAAAAGTAACTGAAATCTGTCATATCTCGAGAATGTGGAACAAAAACCATCAATACCATTCACCTATTATATTTGTAATATCCATAATACCAGTTTAGCTCCTTTTCTGCTAAAAACCAAAAATACCCACTCTGCTCAGAGGTGGTTAAAGTTATTTATTTTGTCATTTTTACTGTACTTTTATTTGCACTTTAGAAAACAAGTATAGATGAATTGCCTGGGTATTTTATGGGGGCATCATGCCCATTTTGGCCCTCACTCATTCCCATTGTACAGTGCTATGGAATATGACGGCGCTATATAAAATAATAAATAATAATCAACTAGCTGACTTATAAATTTCTTTTAGTGAAAGGTGCTGCTGCCTGGGAGATCTGCTGTACATGCGCATACATTGCTGTTCGACATCCATTTATCTCCTTCCGATGCCTTCTTCCCTAATGGCAGATCCAACCGACCTCAAGAGTGTTGGGTTTGGGCTGCCTGCAGAGTATCTCGCATATAAAAGCTCTGTAGGGAAGGAGGAGGCTAACGGCCGATTGAGGCTTTTTGAGGAAGGAAACCTACGTTCACGTTGAGATAATGGGTATGATATGGAAATTGCAATTATCGACCAAAATGGTGTAAAATAATAATAAAAAGATAAAAGAATCTTCTAGGTGCAGCGTGGACTCATTGAGTGTTACTCGTCTTTTAAGATTGAGGCGGCTGGAAATAATAATCTCATTTAAATAGATTTTAGTTAGGGATATAAAGGGTTGGAAGGAAATAAAACAAAAAATTGTGAACATTTTTATGTTGAAAAGTATAATAATGTAATGAAATATTTTACGATCAACAATTATAACTCAAATAATAAAATGGGTTTTCATTTCTTTTTCCCAAAAGAAAAAAAGTATTTTCTCAACTCCAAAGTGCTGAGAATTTCACGCCTCCCATATTTATTCTGTGTATTTTACTCACGTGTACGATGCACATACATGATACATACAACAATCCCGGGGGTTTCTGTGTCAGTAATAGAGGCAGGGGATACGAGCCCTTGGACCAGATATAATGAAGATTTGCCTTTTATTATCCAGCAAGATCTTTTTACTGCGGGATTAAGTGGACGCTGCTCAACATACATGGACAGCCGGCTCCACGTCCGGGAGAGATAAAGCAGGAGGCTGGCACGCGAGCCGGGTCGCCATACGCTTTAGTGGGCTATTAAACAGGAATCGGCTTGGTTTTATCGCTTGGATGCAGGAGGGGACACAGGTGGGGGAGGTCTCCACCGCTACAATTTAATTTGCCTTTTATCTCCTTAGTCTGCTGAATTATAATAGTCTGTACAGCTGAACAACACAGCATCCTGCCATGCATATTAAGAGGGCACTTCACTGGGTAGAACCATGCTGGCAGTGCGAGTGTTTGACAGCCATGCGCACTCCTCCATATTGGCTGTGGCACTACACACACCCTCACCCCAACATGGCGAGGGTACTGTTATTAAGGCATATACTCCAGGTTGGGGAGACTACTGTGGCTTTCACTCATGATAGCTACACTGTGTAAGCCATGGTATATTCTGGTTATAGGATGTAACTTCATGGACCTTTGAAGATTGGCATTTCCTTGGGCTGTAAGGGGGTATGGTTGTACCGATGGCTTAGTCTGGATGACTATAAGAGTTCATAGATCCAATTCATGGAGATGCTGGGAGTTACTCGATCGTCACGTTACATGTCAGCTGTGCAACTCAAAAGGGAAATGATTGCCCCCCCACTAAAGAAGGATGCCTATTAAAGTACTCCGCAGCTACTGTTATCTTCAGTGGTCCAACAAGCCTTGAAATCATTTTGGAGAGCTTTCCACGCATGTGCACGGGAGTCTGAGCAGACTTGGCCACGACGTTGGCCGAGCCGGAGCTGACTGACAGTATACCATGTGCACGGAGATGGAAAATGGCTAGGGGGTGGGCAGAGGGGCAAATACATCTGAGGGAGTTCTACAGAATCCCCTCCATGCATTTGCAAAAGGGACACTACTGAAATTGAGAAAGACCTCAGCTCTCGTATGCAGTACACGTGCTGGCTGGAGGGTCACGTCATGCTTATCTGAAGTATGCTCTTGGAATATTTCGAGACGTGGCATATTGTTGGGGTGTGACATGATGGGCACCGCTTCAGAGTGCGCCGTGATGCTGGATTTTAATGCACAGCAAACTTTGACCGTTAATTGGATTTTCTAGCAGAATGACAATTTGTGGACTCAGACAGACATGTTTGCCTTAGCGCGTGCTGTAATTGGACACTTTGTGATTTATAGGCAGAAGATGCCTTTATTTGTATTTATTACCTTGTGCTTCCTTAATGTGCATAATTTGCTGGGATTGTGCCGTACTTAATCTTATGACATCATTAGAGCCTCTACCACCACCCCCCCCCCATGCAGCAGTGACAGCGCAGGGACACAGCAAAGGCCTCTGTTTGATGGAGATTTCCTTAAGAGCCGTGTGCGTTCTCCTAATGATGACAGCCTGTTTTACAAGGTGATACGTTATCTTTCCAGACGCCTTGTGGATGAGCGGCATTAGGCTATAAAGTGCCAGCCGATGCCTCCATTTTAATTGAGTGCAAAGATCTGCTTAGCTGTGTGTCAGCCGCTCAGCTCCCTCTTAGCATTCCCGCCACCTGTGCTGCGCGTCCCCGACAAAAACAAGAGTCGCCGAGAATAGCGAGAGAGCTGTGTGCGCATAACCCTGCCCTGCGTATGGGAGCTCATGGCCTCCGCTGCTCTTAATGCTGTACTGTATGTGTATGTATATATATATATATATATTATACAGTATATATTATATAGGAGATGACAGATATGTCGGTTGTTAAGGTTTTGTGACTCCTGGCAGTAGTCCCCCCTTTATTTCCAAGCCTTTCTCTTTAACGTCGTACCTCTCTGCTCTGCAAGCCGTTCCATTTGCCTTTTGTCTCCTTTCTCTGCATCTCTCCTTCCTATCTCTTTGGGTTGCAGTCACTTTTTCAGACCATCATGTCTGACCATTTTTCTACCTCCCGATTATATAACATTTCTCCTCTCCTAACTAAACATGTTTCCTATTCCGACTCTTAACATTACTCTTCTCCTGATGCTCTCTCTGACCGTAACTATGTCTACTGACTGCAGCAATCCTTCTCCTGCGGCAACCACTTGCCCCCCTGGAGTCTGTCCCCATATATCTCGGTGTTCTATTAAATCTTTATAATTAACCAGAACGCGTACCCCTGTTTGAGGTATACACTTTCAGGGGCTTTACACCACACTTTTCGCCCATATCCGTCCGCATATCACATTTTCACCCTTGCATTGCATTTAAGTATTTGTGATGTAATAGTGATGTAATAGTTCACTGTGAACAATTAGCTCTATAATCTGATTTTAAAATATAAGGGCAGCCATTCCAATGCTAGGTTTTGAGTCAATTATATTAATTTAGCTACATAAAAGAAAACAACAACTAAGAAGAAATTAGCAGTGCAAACCTGCAAATGTGTGCATTAAATAATCATCAAGCTTTAGCACTGTATTTAGCCAAAGCACACAAGCTCTTCTGCCACGTCAAAGCACCCCAGGGGGTGCAAGAATAGAATAGAAGTCGGGGCAGGCCGTATATACATACGAGGGATTAGGAGGTGGGGCTAGCCCCTGACTCTGCTAAGAAGGTGGGTAATAGGTTGGGTAATAGCGGTTAGCCCTGCCTCTAGATATTATATAAAGCCCCCCTTTATTTGGCAGATGAGCTTGTGATATATGACACTAAAGCCTCGGTTTCTTCACGTATAGAATTGTAGATAAATTGTACATAAATTTTGTACAGCCCTTAAAATAGCGGAGGATAGCAGGTGCTGTGGCTCTATATCAACTGTTAAGGTTGCCCACCCATAACTGGTGCCCCAAGACTCTTGCTGGAGTTGACCGGTCTTACGGAAGTGACGTACGGATGGACGCAGTCTGAAAGCTTTTCAGTGTAATAGTTTCCCAATATGGCCCACAGTTTTTGTGAAAGTTGGCCATTTACGGCTACTGGGCCACTAGCTGCTTATACAAGCGTCATGTAATCATAAGGATTACAGAAGTGTTGAGATGTGAAGCAGATAATTGTTACGAGATTAGTTTCATCCCTTTCTTTTCACTAAGGCTCCTATCTTCTTTTATCTTTCTTATCTTGACAGCCTATCCCTCTCACTGAATGCATTTTCCATATCATACGGCCAGTACATGGTTGCTGGCACGATCAATGAAAGAGCGGTTTAATTAGCTTCTGCACAAAATAAAAAAGGGGATATGCAAAATTATAATTTAAATGACCCATTATTCATTTCAAGGTCTTGAAATCCAATTTAATATACATTTTGAAAAAGTGCTGCTCTCCAGTGATGGTCATGAAGCTATCTTCTTCACCATCACTGGGCAGACCATAGATTGATGGGTAGATACACCTAGACACCACAACCGCGTTCTTCTTATTCTACTTATTATCATCTAGTTAGAAAGTCTGAGGCATCACTGGTAGTGACATTCATCCCAACATATTATATGCCCCAAGTCGCACTTGTTTTAGTGAGTGCGGTTGAAGGAATGACTAGGTTTGGGGCTTTACAAAGAATTCTGAGGCTTTGCGATCTACTTATGGATATTTACGTAACTGCATTTAGCAGACGACTGATCTATTTTATTTACGCAACATAATTTATGAATATTTTCAGATGTTTCTGCACACATTATTGTCACTTTTACTGTTGCGGAGCTCTTTGATGCACTCATACTCAGCAAACATTCTGGGAGAAAGAAATTTAGGTCTCATTATGGAAGAAAACATTCGGGAAGTTGGAGGTCTCCTCTTCAGATAAGACTGAGGTCCTGAAAAAAATATCTTTTTTTGAGTGTTGGTCCAATAAAAGGTTAAAACGTTGACTATATACTCTGTGTTTAGGCCGGGATACATAGTACTCCTGCCAAGTTTGCTGCCCAGGAGGGGCATTAGATGGGGAGGAAAAATAATACAGATCCCATGGACAGAACATTAAGCTACTCCCTTGGTATGCAGCTAAAGTGATTTTTTAATCAGTATACTGTACGTTGATACAAGTCAGAGGATGCATGTGCCAGTCTTTTAGCAGGGATGGTACGGGCAAACATGTAAGAATGGAGATCAAACACGAAAGCCTGTTCTTTTTAGATAGGAAAGAGAGTAGAAGGGCCAATTGGTTCTTATCTGCTGTCTAATTCAGTGCTTCAGTATCTCTCTTGTGAGTTGAGGATTTATACAAAGCCCAGGTTGGACCCGTTACTGTTCGGCGTGTCTCATGGCGGATAAAGAGATGTTATCCAGAGATGCAAGATCATTGGGAGTCTGGCCAAAGCCAGATGTTGTGCAGCTGGACGAAGCCACCGAGGTCCCAGCGCAGGAGGTGTAGACTGCGCGTACGTCTCTGGCGTCACCGAGAATCAGAGACATCTCTCCCCAGCTCCCACTCCAATCACAGATCCCATGTCCAGAGAATTACCCAGAGCTGATAATCCTTTGGCTCGGACTGTTGTGCTTGAAATCGCCTTTTGTGCCTTCTTTTTGTGCAGTATCTGCCTCATCTTAAAGAGGACCTCATTTCATAACAAGGTCCTTGATTTCCTTTTCAGCTCAGAAGTAGGTTAATTTCGAAACACCGCTTCTTGGCTTTATCTCTGCTTCTGCAGAACTTTCTTCCACGTACTCCACTCTCTCCACCCCCACCTTTTTCTTTCTCTGCCGCCCTCCCCACCATCATTTCAGCTTTTTCCCTCTTGACAATTGTAGCAGCGGAGAGATGAAAGCTCTGTACAATCTGCTGTCCTGGTCCATAAACTGCTAATCAGGTTCAGCAGATCGCTATCGCATACTGAGAATGCGGAACCCCCCCCCCTGTGATATAAACTGAGAGGTCAACCGTGGGTTAATGGAAACCTGACTTAAGCCAGGAGCAGACTGGCAGACTCAATACCCCTAGGACCATGTACGTAACATGGGCATAGACTGAAATTCGGCTATATATACAGTACCCTTGCGTTGTATACTATTTAGCTAAGTGACACCTAATATGCATGAAGGTATACGTAGATATCTGAAAAAAGACCTTTATAAGGGTCATTTAAATATAAATGATAAAGGAGTGATCTGTGTATTTCGTTCTTGTTTACTAAATAAGATATAATGCTTGTATAATTTATGTGATGAGACAGTTGGCAGAAAACATCAGCTGCTGAACTATTAGCTTAAAACTGGGTACTTACTTAAAGGGGCACTCCAGATACATTATGCACCCTAATGCATGGGGAGGGGGGATTCTGCGGACTCTCCCCTTTGCCCCTTTCATCACCCCCAGCTAAATGCTCTGCAAGTGATGCATTGGGCTGAATGCATCTCCCTGCATGTGATGTACCCACCTCCAGGCAAGGGTTAATGCCTTTTACTGCATTATTTTGCGATCAATTTTTGAAGGGGTGCTCCTGGGTCATAGTTAGTGGTGTGACAAGGGGGGTGTGTGTTTATTTTTAATTTAGAGAAACATATTTTCATTTATGAAAGAGAAAAGGAGAAGCAAAAGAGAAAGGAGGGAGATAAGTAAAGGAGAGAAAGGAAAGAAGAGAAAGAATAGACAAAGGGGTGGGATGAGTGAAAAGAAGAGGAGAGAGAGAGAGAAACAAAGTAGAATAAAAATGGGAGGTGAGATGAGAAACCTGCATGCAGACTCTCCTACTAACACATACACTCACACTAACACACAGACTGGCACTCTCACATCCACCCCGACATTGACACTCACACCGCACAAACAAACACACCAGCACATTTAACTAACACAGAGACACTAACACAGAGACCCAGACACTCACACTTTGGGAAGAAAGAAGACACAGACCCTAACGAATTTACATTCACACACACACACAGTCTGCCACTCACACTAACAAAAACAGACACTGATACTCACACAAACACACAAGAATACCCTGACACTGACATTAACAGAGACACACTGACAGACACACACACACAGCCTGACAGTCACACAGATCCACACCAACACATAGCTACTGATACTCACACCAACACACACATACCCCGACACTCACACTAAGTGAAGGACTGGGGACTTAACCCCTTTTTATCAGGATTGTCGGGAGCAACGCGCGCAGGGGTGTGTATAGGCCCCAATGTGTATGTGTAAAGTCTTCCCATTGATTTCAAGAGGAGCAATATCCTCCCACTGATTGGCTGCTTAACCTGTCACTCAGTGACAACAAGAACGTACTCTCATTGATTTCTTTAATGCCACTGACTGACATCTTAAGCGGCCAATCAGTGGCAAGGGATTTGGGATCTTAGAAAGAAGATTTTGCAGCATGGCTATAACCTATGTGTCAGGCTGGTGTATCGGGGACATCAAAGTTTTTTTTAAACTCTCCACCCGCCAGCATCTGCGCAAAAACTGACCCCATTTATATGAATGGGAACAGTTTCCTGCCAGAGCAGAGGGGGCGTCACACTACAGCTCCCCACCAAGTAT
Source organism: Spea multiplicata (assembly GCA_009364415.1). NCBI lineage: Eukaryota > Metazoa > Chordata > Amphibia > Anura > Pelobatidae > Spea > Spea multiplicata. The sequence continues at coordinate 31,279,654 of VKOC01000004.1, forward strand.
TTTAATATACAATTATTATATTATCTTTAATACATGTATTATTGTATTATGACATTGGCATATATTGTGTTTTATATTTTGGGTGGATTTTTTATGCCTGTTTTTAATTTTGCCTTATAAATTATAGAGCAAACATGACTGCCATTGATTAAGTGAAAGCTAGTTTGCATGGTTGATTGACATTTTAACCAACCAAACTCCACATTTTTTAATTTTTTTATTTTGCAATAATAACTTTTTTGACAAGGGTCTCTTACGTTACATGTAACAGACTGGGAAAGAAGACTCTTTAGATCCGCGTTTCTTAACCCGGGGTACATTTACTATTTGTACTACACTTCTGACGGACCGGTTTTAAAATGTATTCAAATTTGATAGCAAACAGTTGTACTTTGGGGCACTTGATTACTGTAATAAGGTTGTAAGAATACTTGAAAGGGAAAATGTTGAAACACTAAGAGACCTTCTGCATCCAGTGTGATGGAATCTTTGCTTTTTATCTGCGTTCTAATTTGGAACTCTGACATACAAACTTTAATCTACCGAATAAAAGCATCATCTGTAAAATAACAAATAGATGGCAGATAAAAAACTAATACAGCACTCACAAGTCTTTTTAGAAAGTAGTTTTTTTTATATAAAAAACAAATTAAGTCTCAGTGGAATGCTTTTTTAATCCTCAGTAGGTGGCTTGAAACATCATATTGGGTTATACATTGACTGTTGTAATAAACCATAACTGTTCAATCAAAATGCCTCTTAGTGTTTTGTGTATGACTCTGTATAATGTATAGAGAGAGTGTGTGTATGTACAGTATATGTATGTGTGTATATATATATATATATATATATATATATATATAATCTCAGTGTATGTATATAGTTAAAGGTGCTGTACCATGAATACTTTTATGTACATTATGGTAAAATTATTAGTAAATCTCAGAGACTTTTTGTGAATAAACCCCATTATAAGAATAAAACCGTGACAACCCTGATTATGTAGGAGTTTAGGTTTATTTGTATAAATGAGATTTAGGATTTTTTTTAGGATCAGAGGCTCATGTTAATCTTATATCTTTATTTGTACATCTCTGCAAATGTGGACATCTAAATTGATACAAGTCATCCAGACGCCATAATATTCAGGCTAAGAATACCCAAACATTTGGTAAACTAAGTATAGAGGACAGCAGAATAAAGGTTACATTAGTCTCGTTTAAGACATTTACAATTGAGTCAGAGGGCTGGTAATGGGGTGCCAAGTGTCCCCCTTTAAGTAGGACAGTCCCTGTTTGGGATCTTAATCTTCCTCTAATGTTTTCATTTCTAGGATGTATCTAAACATTTCCAAAGGTTTGTATATAAACAGCTGTTTTTTATACAAACACAAGGGTGTTTATAGATTATGTTGTATAAATAAAATGCATTTTTCTTCAGCTAAATGGAGAGTCATGGGGTAGCCACATGCGAGCTGCAATGGAGGTCTGTGCTGCAAACTCCATTACTTTACAGTTCCCTGGGCTGGTCAAGGGAGATCAGAAGATCCCCCCCCCCAACCTGCCCATGATCCCCACTGCTCGGAGAATCGGGACAGCGGGACAATGACCCAAAAATCATGGCTTCAAAATCACTTGGGAGATATGTTACTAAAATTACTATGAATAGTTGGCACCTCACCATTACATGCCATTCATTTAGACAGCGCCAATAGATTCTGGGGCAGAAAACGAACACTTAAAATGGTATATTTTGGTAGTAAGATTAATTAATGCGTGTTATATATGTTATATATACAGTATGTGAGTGGTTGATTAATCACGTGGATTGGCCACGTGAGCTGCATGTATGGGAGGTGAGATGCTTGAATGTCCAGACCTCACATCTTTAGCTATACCGACCACGGCAAATATAGCCACCGGGCTGTCCAAAGAAATTTTAGGCAGTATTTACACCCTGGCTGATTCCATAGTGTGATCCTTTTTATTGGTTTTCAGCGCAGTTCCTACTGGTAAATGTGCTTTAGACAGGGCTGGATATTATGCTGTGATCTTGGGCCACTAGATTATTGACTATTTGGCCAGGCTTGTCCCCCTGGGCTGAACATTGCCAGCTGTCTCTTGCAGCTTTTACGTATCGCCTGGAACAGTGCAGTAAAACATGCTAACCCCGGAATTGCCATGTAAGAGAATATTTTGGAGTGATTTGGCAAGGAACTAGTTACAGCCCCTCTCCCAGGGGTCCGTCCGCGGCCTATTGATTCGGCATAAAGTTCTATAGTGATGGCATGTTTACACAATGCGGCTGCTAATAGTCTACGTCGGACCCGTCTGTCTGATTGGGGTCTCCACACCTCGGAATTTGTCGTTTAACCAATACAATGCTGCATGCAGCAAATTATGGACTGCCTGCTAATATCCGCAGAGCTATCTATCACCGTAGCACGCAGAGCTATTTATCACGCCGAGTGCCGAGCTATATATCACTGACATGCAGAGCAATATGTTACTCTGGCATGCAGAACCAAATATCCCTCTAATGTGGCAGAGCTTTATTACACAGCTGTTTATCTATAACATGACAGTTTAAATTGTTTTAAAATGCAGAGCCACGTAATTCTGTGTAAAATGACAGTGATTTCTATAGGTGGAAAGCTTTTTAAAAAAGAAATGCGTCATACATGGAGCAATGATTTCAAGGCATCGAACGGTCTGTCTGTCTCTTCTGTTCCAATAAAAGCCCACATATATACCGTATTGGCCCGATTATACGCCGCACCCTTAAAGTTTGGTGCTGTATTAAAAAAAAATATATTTTTAAAGAAAAAATACACATGAGTGGAATGGTAAAACAGTATTTTATCTGATGAACAGGAATACATGTATTTTATACAGTAAGTCAGCATAAGTCAGCCGGTGAACGTCTGCGTTCAGACAACCCCTGCTGCTGCTGGCCAGTACTTCCGCCGAGGATTCTATGGTGGGGCACCGGCAGGTTGTGTTACGCCGTCGCTTCATCATAGAAGCCCCCGTCCCGATGCTCATGTAAGTGTGACGGTCAGGTGTCCAAATACTTTTGGCCATATAATGTATGGATACACATAATACATCTTACAATGGACAATCATTTATTGTATCATTATAGAAGTATTTAACTGTATTCAAGATAAAAGAGAAACCCTCCCTATGTGTAGCATCCTAATATAGAAACCTTAAAGGTGCTGTTCCACTTAGACAAAAACATTAATGTCTCTGGTATATTAAACGTAAGCAATTTGATCACATAAATACAGTTGCATCCCGTCGGTGCCTGCTTTTGTGTCACATGACTTTTAGTGTTCCCAGCAAAGTTTTAAGGGATTAGGTACGTGTTCTTTTTTCAAATCATCAGAAATGCTTGCGGCCCATGTACACGGAGGCCTAAACAGACCCCCCCCACGCATCATTCTCAGAGCCAGTGCTGGAGCTGACTGTACATATCTCCTGAATGGCATGAAGGTGGTGGGTGGGGAACGGGGAAAATGCATAAGGGGGATTTATCGGCCCATTGGCTGCCTCTAAGGGCCAAAAGTATTACATTTGTGGATAAAGTACTAGGTATTGCTGGACATTCAGAAACACTACAGACAGAGAAATGTTATAAAAAGGGACACATTGCTAAAACAATTTTTTTCCCAAGAATTGGGGAAGTAGAAAGTAAATTGTCATCGTATTATCTTCATTTCCTATTTACAGTTAAATGAAATGGTTCTTGGCTTCTTATAATATTTTTAAGCTTGCCTTTTGATGGGACTTAAAGGTTTTGAGGATATTCTCATTATAGCGGAGGAACACACAAGGGTTGAGTCTGACAGCTGAAGTTGGTTCTTTGATGGTTTTGTGTTGAGCGAGGCTCCCTTTTACTATTATCCTCTGGTAATGAAAGCTGGGAGTTGGGGGGGGGGGTAAAAGACGAGCAGATTTCCCTTGATGTCCCAGGGTGAGTGTAACAAGCTAACGCCATCAACACTGCAAAGTGATTTCCTGCACCCGCTGGTAGACTGCCACATGACGAGAAAATCTGCTTTATGGCTGGCAAACTTAATGTCATGAATACAGAAAACAACTTGCAATAAGTATGTGCATATCGGGACTCTGGCCGTATGTAGCTCCTTTCCACTTGTCCAATACCCTTTGTCAGAGTTGGCAACTGCCCCTGGAAATGGACTATTGTTTTAGTTTTGTGTAAGTCATCTGAGATGACCACTTTCAGGTCGCTCCCATAATACAGGTGCTTATCGCTTGTCCTGGTTCTTCTGTAACTTGGGAGGTCACGATAACCCAATATGTCCCATTTTAGCTTATTCAGTATTTTGAGGGACATACATAAAATGGGTGGGGGTAGACCAAACCGTGAAGGCAAACCTAGCTTTATGAAGAAGTGGGAGAAAAATTCTAAAGGCCATTACACTGGGTAATTTATATGGCTGCCGATGCTGTGCCTAGGGAAATATATTTCACAGGTAATTTCCAATCTGTCGGCCTGTGAAAGAAGCCATTATTCTAAGTAGAAAAGAGACTGTGATGTCACCCGATTCCTTAACGCTTTCATAACCAAGCGTCGGGCCTGCCAGCACAGAACCGGTTAATAAAAAGGACCATATCTGTCCTACATACAACAATCTGGGTCAGATATTTCTAGAACTGCTCTAATAAATGTAACAATGTCCCTGTACACTTAGGTCCTACAGACATGGAAGGAGCGAAAACACATTTTCTGTGTCAGTGGTGCCAATATGCTGTAGTCTATGATGGTACTGGGTATTAATATACCGTAGCAATGCAGCATATGGTAGACATGGGAAGTGCATGGTTTCACATAAGGCATGGTTTGAAATTGAGTTCTATTCCTTTTGTTGGCCCCACTGTTCATGAATGTTTGAACGTTCCAACAACGGCCAGGCAGCTATCATGTGCATTAAGGTTCCTATGATGGCTGGACTGTCCCAACAGGTATATGAAAAAAGAGTTAGGACAGTCCAGCCATCGTAGGCTCTTTAATGCACAGGATCGCTGTGTGCCCTTTAAATTAACATGTTCACCCCCCTTCCAAATGCCAAAGATTTAGCAGGAACCCCTCCATGCCGTCTTTCCCTGCCCGTCAGCTCCTTGGCTTTCAGGTTATGTCTTCATCAAGCGGACCCTCTGTTTAGCAGTGGTATACTCACTGTCTGAGACCCCCATTCATCTGAACTGAAACCTCTCCCATTGACTTCAATATGGACGCCAGAGATAACCTTCTTCGATGGCCTGAAACAGTGTAGGGGATGCGCTGCAGCATTTTCCCAAAGTAAATTCACTTGGTTTTCCATACAGATCAAGAACGCATATTAAATACCTAAAACGTACTTTGGTATGCTGTCTTCATTCGTCGGGCTGTATGCCACGTTAAACTGACCTTTTATATCCACGATGATAAGTTTCATTCTTGAAAACTGAAATGCCTTGCACCATCGCCGTATTCTCAAGTGGACGCCGTCTCCATTCTATAGCTTTCAGCTCAAGTGGCTTCCAAGGGGTTAACACCACACCTTGCCTAGTGATAGGGACACGGGCCGGGCGCTGCCCCGTGGCACGGATGCCTTCGTTACACACTGATAATACCCTATTGATTTAACTTGACATCCTCGTTTACATTGATAAAGGAGGCGCGATGGGGACAGGTCTGTGCTTGGTGGTTAATGAGGCTACAGCAACTTTGCTTAATAGGGATGCCTGTCTTTGTCTGTGGGTTTTATCCCCAGCACAGGCCCTGCGAAGTGATAAATGTCCCGTCGCGAGTCATTTTTCATGTAAAAAAAATCACATTGTAAGAAGTCCAGAGGTTAATCATTAATGGGGGTAGGGGTGCATCGCACAAATGATTATTATGTACTAATATACTGTAGAGAGACATCATCGCCTAGTTTTTACATGTTTTCTTTGCCGCTTTTTTCCCACAGGATGCAATTCTGGGCGAAAAGGCTGGAACATGAGTTCGAACAGGTGATGAGAAACTTTGGTGGGGTCCAGCAGCTCCGAGGGGTAAGTCCTTTAGTTTATAGAGCGCTTGCTTCCCTTCTCTGCTCAATATCCCCTCTCTTTCATAAAATGTATGTATATATATATATATATATATAGTAAAATGCTTAAATACACAAGGTGCGAGGGGGTAATATGTTGGGTCATCTTTGGTTCGGGGGCAGCATTTGGTGGGTCATAGAGATAGGGTAGACGCAGTTAAATACCGTTACATACAATCAGTAGTATTATTCGCTAGATTTCGGCCTTGTTCGAGTTGGCAAATAGCTCTCCGTCCTCCGTCGCGATGACTTAAAATATTACTAAGCTTTACCAACCCACAGAAAAAGCTTTTAGTTGGATGGGGAAGGTTACTCATCCGCCCAGTGTCTGCAATAAATAGGAGTATTTGTAATGTTGTGGCATATTTGTCAAATATAAGAGTTATTTGTGAAAAAAAAAAAGCAATTATGGTGCAAAGTTTGAAAAGTGACCTTACCACTATAGCAACCAATGGATTGTTCCTGCCGATATAGACGGTTATGGTGGTTGCCATGGTGATAAGTCCACTTTTCAGACTCTTTGCTATTATTATTATTATTATTTATTAAGTGCTAACTTATTTATCAGCACTGTATAATTTCAATATACAGTGATTAACAAATACATAATAAAGATGCACCTACACATGTGGATACACCAGAGGTTAAGGGGCCTGCCCATGATCTGGCAATCTAGCGTTATGGTACTTTAGTACGAAGTTCCTGTAAGAATGGCGGGCTTATAAAGGCCTCGCTTGTTACCGTACATTCTAAAAGACTTTACACCCAAACCACTTGTATGCTTAACCCACATAACCTCTACGTTCTATATTTTACTTTGATTGATATATTGTGACAGTAGCTGGTTATAAGATTGATCTATGATTGTCGTGAGCTATTGTATGGGAATTATGAAGATGGGGAGCTTTTATCATTCTCGTGTAAACCATTAGTGCCAAAGCTGCCATCTTAAAAAAAAATATATACATTGTGACACTTGAAGAAATCCTCTGGCTCCTATTCCTGGCTTTCTCTCGTTCCATCTCCAAACTGCCCCCACCTCCCCACTACCCCAGGAAAACATATGTTTTGTCTTTTAATACATTTGCATAATGAGGACGCCTCTCATGAATAATGTATCAGTGTCCTGCCTGCGGTCGCCTCCTGTAGATGGTGTCACACTGTCACGGATACATTGTCTATTATTTTAATTAAGAGGAGCATCTTCGTGTCACGTCAGGGTTGTGCTCTCCTTCACTTCGACGATAAGCTCCTCTTCTTCTTGGCATGAACACGTTACATCCTTATAATGTCTTCTAAACAGCTTGGTTCAAGGGCCTCTTTATTTCAGATTTTAACCCCGCAATGACCTCTGATCTTGTTTTAGACTCTAGATCTGGACATTTCCAGGATCCATTTCTTCTTATGGCCCTTATGGACAAGCAGACTTAATTGTGGGTACAAGATATGTGTCCTGAAAAGTTTAATCAATGGATCAACTCAACTCAATTGATGGGTGACCATGTAGTGTCTATATAAATGTTTATATATCTCACAGCCAGTATAATAGGTTTATAAACACATCTAATGCACTTTGTATAAATGCACATCAATAATGAGAGATTTATTACTATGGACTCGTGTCAACACACAGGTACGCAGCGATGTGGAATTTCTAGTTCCGTTCCAGACCCCTCTGCCTGTCTCGGCACGAGACACATACATACCCTGCTCACGCCCCGCACATTCATAGCGCTCTGCCGCTAATGACATGCAAATGAGATGTTAATGTGCCTGCAATAACGTATGCATTGCGGGCTCTGACAAATGAAGCTGGCTGTGGCCTGTCCCCCCAGGTGGTGATTAATGTGCGCCGGGCGCTGGTAGCGGCATCTCCGGCAGTGTACGTCCTGCGTTAGTCTGCAAGCTTCATCGGCATGGAGGCAGATCTTGATTGGATTTCATGTCCCTGGAGGTCCCTCTTCTGGGTGGCGGAGGGTGGGGTGGGAGAGAGTTTGTCTAATCCCTTGATTAATGCTATATCACTTGCGTTCACGACATAAAAAACACAGAATTACACGGCGGTTTAAAACAGTGCATTATTGTTTCTTTCCTGCTGAAAAAGCTTATAAAATCATCGGATATTTGGCCTTATTTTGTATTAAGAAATCTCCTTATTCCTTCGCCTATACTCCGCGCTGCCTGCCCCTTATGTCTTAAGTGTTTTATCTTAGTATTTGTCTTCTAAGGGAGCAGTCGGTGTTTGCGTTTCGCACGTCCGTGGAGCTGGGACATTGAAAACCTGATTTCCCCCATGTCGTATTTTTCTTGTTTTTTTTTTCTGCATTCTTTGTGTGTTTCTTAAATCTGACGTAGATGCTGAATCATTGAAAATTCTGTTGCTGACACCACAGGGCAACATCAGACATGGTTAGCGGGAGAGCCGCACGGGATTATGGGTGAGGAATGGAATTATTTATAGGCGTTTGCGTTCCTTAAAGGGCTGGGACCACCGGCTACTCGGCTGTATCTTCTGGCCATATTAGACTGAGAAATGTGGCAGACGCAACAGGACATTTAACAGAATCTTAGTCTCCTAGGGATCAGCGGGAATGGGGAGAGATCATGAGCTGCATGTGGTGCAGAGAGGAATATTATGCGTGAGAGAGTCTTTGGATGGAATATACTAAATGCAAAGTGCTTTTCTTCCGTATTAGAGCACTCTGTAAGACACATGCTGTTTTGGAATTTATTCACTAAATCGTAGGTTTCTGTGAAATTTCTCCTCTTATTAACACTAGTGAGACTCTCATGTAGTACGCAGGGCAAAATGGTAGCTGCCTAGGGCCCAAGAGCCTTATAGCGGCCCACAGAAACTGACCAATGCTACTTTTATGAGGGTCTTGGCAACAGGACCCAAATTGGCCTTTCGAATTGCATTTTTAATGCTGTGAATGACTATTTTCCATAACTCTGTTTCACTCAATGTGTTGCCGTGTTGCCGTGTAATGACATTGCAGATGACTTAATAAACGAGGCTCTTTTGTTTAACCTCATTCTCCGTTAGTTGTAGTGTTCATTCCGTCTCGTCTGGAGTATCATTTACTATTTTTGAGATGGGGTATCGCTCTCCCTCAGTTGGAGTAATGCTCCTTCTCCCTCGTAGTAGCTGTCAATCTTCCTCACCTGCAGTATCATTTGCTTCCCTCGTTTGCGTACTCTCCTCAACCCCTCTCATAGCATCACTCACTTCCCATCTGTTATTTATCGCTCACATTCACTCTCTTGTGCCATCACAGTCTCCCGTAGTATTAGCCTCATTTAGCAGTCCGGTTCCCTTTCTCATCACCGTCATTTTTTCTCTTTTTACCATTTCTGCTGTGGTTTTATTATGGCTCTTTTTTGTCCGTGTGTCGCTGTCACAATGCTTGGCTGAGTGTGTAATCTGCCAAAACCTTGGCAGACCTGTTCTGACTCCACAGCCCCTTACGGACACGCCATTAATCAGACAAGCTGCAAGCTGCGATTGGATGATAACGTTCACCTATTGGACAGATCGAGGCGCTCGACGAGATAACGGAAGATCCTTCTCAGGACAATGTCCAGCATTGATGGGGTTAAAGGCAACGGGGCTGTCCCTGTGTAGATACAAAGAAAACACATTATGCATTCTGTGAAATCATTCCAAGATCATTTTCTGGACTGCGTTTTACCTTTGAGCGGACGTGATATAGAATTGTCGGCAGTACAGCTCTAATGACTACGAGCGAGGAGGTCTTAGTAGACCTGAGCGTGAGGCAGAGGTCTGTGTAGCTACCATGACAGACCTCTCCACAAACGCTTCCTCCATCATAGTCTGCATGCTGAGTGCTGCCATATGATGTCATATACCGGTGCTCTGCACCAGCAGGTGGTACGGCCACGGGTCTGTAGAGCTGGTTTCACACACCTCCACATGCAAGCTATGGTGGCTGCTAAGGGCCCCAAGAGTCAGCCGCCATGGGCCCAAAGGTAATCCTGGGCCCATGACAGACTTGCTCTGTTGTCCCATGTTAAAGATGGCCCTCGTAGAAAACTTAGGGGAAAGAAATGTGTTTAAATTGCTATTTATTTCCCTGCTGTGGTGTTCATGATTTTTTTGTAGCGGTCTTCTACTGCTTTAGACAGTCGGAGACCATCTGCTGATGTGCGGAGAAGGCCATGTCAGACCAGATCAAGATGTTTATTAGACAATGAAACGGTGATGGGTTTTTCCACCCAGCTTTTTCTTCTTTAGGTGTAATAGGACTATTTTTCTGGATATATAACTGCACTGTACATCACTTTTTTAATTTATTTATTTTTTAGCACGCGATCTAACCTGAGTCTTAAAATGCTGCCAGTAGCAAATGTAATAAAGCCGGTGTATAAGAATGCATTCTCAGCAAAATTAGAATCCCCTCGTGCCTGTGGGGGGGGTCTTTCTATAACTAATTTCACTGAACAGTAGAAAAGACCAGCGCTTTTACTGGAGTATCTATTTTTAATAATATTGTAAACAATATTTTTTCAATTTGTCGTTCTCTTTGTAATGATGTTTTTTTCAGGGTCGCATCAGGTTGGCAGCCCAGCTATGTGTTAAGGATAGTATTATCAATAGATTTATATAGCACCATCATATTAAGCGGCGCTGTACAATGAATAAACGGCACATAACAAGTAGTACATCATAACAACTCTAACTTTCAGAGAGAAAAGTTAAGGAGGTCCCCGATCAAAAGAGCTTACAATCTCACTGCACTTCTTTATAGCAAATTTAGAGTCATCAATATACAAAATGAGGTGGTGACCTCGTTTTAGAAAATCAGCCCAATTTCAGAGCATCTGCTCTGAAAAAAACCTAATTTTATATGCGAGCAAATTAAGGAATTATTTCTAGGAAAGGATTGGTTATCCAACTGGACTTGATGTTTTCGATGCTACATTTTGTTACAAAGTGTTAAATTCAATGGAGTCGGAAGAATGGCACTCTACATATAACCGTTGGTCATGTCAAGTTTATTCTGTGAATGTAGAACATTAAAGTTGGTGAAACGTTTCAGAGCTGACTAATGTATACTTTTTTATTGGATTGGGTTGTGGCTGGTGTCTTGGCTGCTTGTATTACGGCAAACCGAGACGTAGCTGCAGTCTGGTAGAGATGGAGAATGATGATGCTCAGGCGGGTCGGTAGGATCAGTGCAGGGGCTGATCTCCAATACCTGGCGTTTTTGTGGCCAAAAGGAAATACAGTGGTACAGGTCAATGAGACCAGCTATGGAGAGTGGATGCCGAACGTAGGAACGGTTTCTCATGTAGGCCCCTGTATATATACACAAGTCTTCTTTAAAAGTCTTGGAAGATTCATAGCTGAATGGGTCTAATGCGCTGGTGGGAGTCTGAATCTTCAAACACTCTTCGCAAAGGAATTAATTGGTTTTCCTAAAGCGTCGCTCCCCAGGGTGGAAGAAGAAGAGCTCTCCCATGACTGACACTCAGCGTGGTACTGACGGAATGCCGTGCGTCTGGCTTATGTTTGTGCCCACCCTCCCGCTCTTTCCTCTCACGTGACATGCAGGTGGGCAGCTAAATTTATCCAGCAGCTTCTAATTTGGGGCACATAAATAGCAGATCTGAGATTAGTGCGAGGCGTGCAAATTCCGAGCCACCACTTCAGTGCTGGAACTTGGAGCGGGTGTAGGGAGAGGCAGCATATTATCCTCTTGTTAATCATTCAGTACGACTGGCTTCCTAGCAACTGAGTGTGTTTTTGTATAATAGTACTGAGTATCTTCTAAAATTAAGAGCAGCTGCTTTGCACAGATAGCTTGGTTGACCTGTGACCCTCAGTATTTAACAGTCGCTTCTTACAGTCAGATGTCCAGAGGCACATTCGGAAAATTTCCACCAGCTCTGCTTTTGTTGTCTCATCTAAAGAAAACCAGAATTTAATGACAGATAATCACTTGTCAGCTACCCTCATTGTTTTCCTCATAATGCGAAACCTCAGATCCAGATTGATCCAAGGCCCCCTTTTTTTTAATCCTTTCTGTCCAAAGATTTTCTTCTGTATCTTTTTTCATTTACAAAAAAAAAAAGAGGAACAAAAACAAATGTAAGTAGCATTAAATAGCATGTGCTCAAGAATTCTACAGATTATTGTTCTTTTAGAAGTATTACTAAAATCTCCTTCCTAGGGCCTCTTCTGACGCTAACTCTTATCCAGCGGAGAGCTGGCAAGGGAGGCAGAGGGACAGTTACCCATCATGCTGGCCTAAATTTGAAGATTCTGTCCTATAACAATTCTAAATTTAAAAATAATATATACAAAAAGGGGAGCGCACAATCTAAAAAGCATAAAAGGCATACATATTTGGATTCCCGGGTTTCGACCAAAAAATACACAAAACAAAACAGGAATTCAGTGCATACCCAGTGAAAAATCACCGAAGGCATAAATATTGGGAATAGGAGTATTTGCTAGGTAATTCTACATGTAGCCACCAAGTAGCCACCAAGTTGTATGGAGCAAGAAAGACTTTTGGTGGCTTTTCCATGATGACTGGATCCTCTTTCTGTACTTTTTATGGGCTTGCGATAAGTTCTCTTTCTGTAAGTGTGTTTTGGACAGGACTGGATAGCGCACATCGAGTGTGTTCTCTGGTGTGTTTTGAGCTGCTTTATTGCTTGGCAATTGGCTACACTTGTTCCCCACCCTGGGCTGAGTAGAAATGTAGTCACTATAACATGGCTTTTTGCAAAATTGTGCTCGTTTCTAGAATATAAAAACCCGGCCATGTGATTTCGGGCCATTGTTAATCACAGCATGGACTTGGGTTCCCCACTTATTGATTCCGCGGGTCCACTGGTCTGATACATGTAAGGAGCACACTTGAGTCTAGCTGGGCTGTAGGAAAATGTACTGTTGTCCTTCACAACCCTCGAGCGCGTTGGAACTGGGTTCCTAACCTGGCATTTACCTACTTAACATCATTATTACTTATTTCCAGTTTCCTTGGCAATCTGGTACAAGGGTGGTGGTGTTATCCTTTCCTACAATGTTCCTCCAAAGTGAATAGTGACAGTAATGCATTCAATAATTGATGGAAACTGTCAAGAAATATATAAGAGGAAACCGTCTGGAACATTCCGAGAGCTCTCAGAGCAATTGTATACTTTTGGTTTTTATACAGTTTCTTTTTATTGTGCATGATAAGAAAATGTAGCCACTTATTGCTGCCTTCATCTAAAAAGAAAGATTTTAGAGTTCTTGCTTGATACATACATTTTAAAAAATAATACTCGGAGTATCTCCATTTTTAGGTGCTACTGTCACTTTAAAAAACTTCTTGTTTGAAATCTTAATCTTTAGAATGTGGTGCAGGAATTTTTTTTCGCTGCAAAATACAATGACAGCCATCAAACACTCAGCGCCATGCTTTGGCCATATGAGGATCCGTATTCAGTGTTTATTGATGTGATGTAATAATTATTGACGGATGCGCGGGTTGTCATGACGATCTACAGCTTAGGAGGATTAGATAACCTTTTGTTCTCCCCAAAGTAGGTGTAGAAATGGAATGGTTTGCTTTAAATATTCATTGTTACTGAGAAAAGAAAAAATCCCTTTATTTAATATTTATAGTAATCTTCAGGGGCTTTGATGGGTGTTACACCTATAAAATTTGAATATTAATTTAGGAAAAAAAAGAAAAAGCCTGAATATAAGACTACCCTATAGGAAAAAAGTTTTACTAAGTAAATACTAATTCACATGTAAACTATTTTTTCACATGTATAACTAGGATCGTGAAAAATGCATTTCTTGTTTTTATTTGCCTGTTATGCACATCTCGCACCAAGGTTGCCACTCTGCCCCCCAGACTTACCAATGCATCCGCAGACTTGTCCCCAGACTTGCACACCAATGCGACAACCTCTGCTGCTGCACGGCACTTCCGCCGGGGATTTTATGACTGAGCACCGGAAGGTCATGTCACAACGGCGCTCTCAGAGGAGGATCCGGTCCCCTGCACCACTGTGTAGGGTCTGGATCTTAGTCTTATAGTCAGACCTCTATTTGAGGTTGAATTATAAGACGACCTCAAATATAAGACAAGGGGTATTTTTTAGAGCATTTGCTCTGAAAAAACCTTCTATATTCAAGCAAATTTGCTATGTTTGGTTAACACTTCATGTGCCAGAAGGGCTAATTGTAGGTCTTGGAGAGACGGTGGTTTGTAGTACCATACACTGTGGTGTTGCACATTGGAATAGCACCAAAGTTATATTACCGTAAAAAAACGGTAGGAAAAACCCATTTAATTTTACCAAGACTGGTTTCTCTGTTAATTTAACCCCACTCCAGCATTAAACATCTCTAATCTCTAAATACTAAGAGAAATAGCCAATGTACTCCGTCATTCTTCTCCTTCTCGGTTGGCACGTTTCTGCCACACGCTGATCACTCTTTATACTAACACTTTGAAGAAGGTGTAAAATCTACACATTTGTGTTCCTGTCAGCAGCCGCCCACCTCCTTTCCCATACAGGCAGGGGACTTGCTTATCCTCGGCGTATTAAATGCCGGCTCCCCTTCGCCATGTGTGCCTACAGAATAAAGGAAGGAAGCTCTGGCTCTAATTTATCAAATCTTTAAAGGCCAGTGGGCTACAGAATGAAATGTTGACTATAGATTTGGTAGCCCGGCATAGCACGGTGTGGTGTTCTATGTTTTGTTGTGGTACTTAGGGGGTTAAGGGTTATACAATGATTTCTCTCTGTAAATACATGGTCCACCAATAAGAGGGAATTATCTCTATTCTCCCGGCAGCATGCTGTGTCAGAATCCATCACTGGCGAGAGATTTAAAATAAGTCATTGGCGGTTCCCAAGTGAGATGAAGATTTTGATGGTTAACTGCAGGCATCTTTGCTCACAAGATGACATCTAAAACACAATGTATTAGCAGCATGGCCAGACTGACATCTCATTAACTCTGTCATTACCAAACTGGGCATCCTACACAGCAATACCCACCATTAACTTCACTTAGAACCTGCGCTTCATCTGCAGGCCAAGTTGCTGACGATCAAATTTGCTGCATTCCCCAACAGACAGGAGCCACGAGTTGGATGTCTCGCGCAGAACAATGTATTTCTAGCTTTGCGGCCCTCAGAGGGTTAAACTGCGGGTTTTAGAGGAAGCATAGTAAATTATAAATCCCTGTACATATAAGAGCTAATAATTATAACGTTTAGGTTTCTGGAATGTTACATTTTTACCATTTCGGGGATGTCTGATCTTTAAATATGGTTGCTACCTGCTTGTTATCTGAACTTACAGATGCCTGCGCCTTACAGATACGGCGTTAAAAGCATGTACATTATAATAGCGAAATATAGCCTTTGAAACATTAGCTGTGCACCCCAGAGGGCATGGAAATGGCAGACACTCAGCCTTGTGACACCCCCAGTCACAGAGTGCATTTGTCAGACAATTAGTAAATTCTCTTGCCCATGATAAATGTGTTTTCTTAGAGTGCCTTAGAACATCTTGAAATAAAAATAAATCAAATGGTAAGGTTTGCACAGATAACAGAACCCAACAGGAAGCCAAGTGTCGGTTTATACAATGTTTAATATGTCTGAATTATATAAAATTTGGTGAATATGATGATTTTTACTCCCCCCCCCTCAATTAAATATATACTGGCAAGTATATATCACGGTATCATGGGATCACTTGTGTTCCCTTAACTATCGTGCTCATTCCCAGTAAGGAGATCCATCATGCTCACTGCCCCTCCTATGGGAATACATACAAGGTGACACTCTGGACAGGGCACGGAGCGAGCTAGGGAGGCACCTCAGATCCGCTCCTTCTTTGTGCAAGATAATTAGGTTCAGACACAGCGCATGAAATATTGATCAACTTTAATTATTTAGAGCTTCATTCCGCAGCTGTGTGAGAAAATGGAAAGAAAGAAAAGTTCCTTTGTGTGGGGTCAGGAAAAAGGAGAGGAGAAGATGGTGTAAATTAGATATGGGTTTTAGATGTAGGTAAGTGTGATGTGGGTTCCTGGATGGATGGGTTAAGATTAAACAGTGAGCTTTAAGGATACAGTAATACATACAGATAGAGGGATGATCAACTAGAAGAGGAACAGCTAGAACGGAGAGTTGAGTTCTTAGGGATACACAGGTAGTATGTAAGGGACATCTTGCTATCTATAGATGGCCCAAGTAGAGCGGGATTGGTAGCTCGGGTCAGCAGAGCAAGGTTGAGAAATGGAGGGTAAATGGGAGAAGAGTTGGTTGAAATGCGGTGTGTACAATGGGTAAAAAAGATACCTTGATGTCTCTGGTTATGATGAAGAGATAAAGGGAGAGCAGATAGTATCATGAGGCTGGATAGCTATTTAGGGGGATGAAGATGAAGGAAGAAAAGAGTGGTGAAATAATGTTAAGGAGAGGCAGATGGGAAGAAGTGTGGGTATTTTGGAGAAAGATTGATACTTTGGTGTCTGAGCCCAGGTAGGAGAGACAGAATGATGGCAAGTAGTGGTTTGGCCGTTGTATGGGGTCAGGTGGAAGCAGACAGCTTGAGATATTCAGCTTTAAATGGAAAGCAACTCATTGGTTTCCAGCATTTAGGAGCACAAGCCAGAGACAGGAAAGTCCATAGCCCTCAGGTGCCATTAAGGATGGGTGAATGAGCAGAGTAGAGGATAACAGATTAGAGAGACTGGGGCAGAGATAGAGACAGATGAGTAAATGTGTGTGAAATAAAAGGAGGGATGTTCTTTGCCATCTGGGTCAAGCAGGATGAAAACAGATGAGTTATTTGTTTTCCGAGATTAGGAGATGGAGAAGAGAGACATAGGAGAGAAATACAAGGCAGAAAGAGCGTGAAAGAAACCATGATGGAAAGAGAAAAGGGATATAGGTGGGTAGATGTAATTAGATGAAGGGAGGTAAAATTTCAGGGTAGGGAGGTGAGTAAAAAGGGAGAGTAGAAAGAAGAAAAGAGAGGGAATAAATGGGTAGACTGAAAGACAGGTGAGGGAAGAATGAAGATGACTTAAGAGTCTTAATGGAGGTGGGAAAGAAGGAGAAACACAAATTAAAGAATAATGGGATCAGGAAGTAAAGAAGTTTGGAAGTTGAGGTTGTTGGAACTTTTTATTATCTTCTTTTTCAGATACAGTATTAATTAAAATGCAAGCAGCTGATGCGTGGTCCTTTATGTCAGTATTTCTATGTTGACCACTACGCAGAATCTTAAGTATACACAGAGGAAACATGAATGACACATAGGGTGACGAGACAACAAATGGCATTTTGTTTTGATTATTTGCTATTGTATAATAGCATATCGCATATTAAAGTGCTACATGAAGGGGTTTCAGATTAAAAGAAAGTGAGCTTTTAATTTTGAGTGATGGCCCAAAATCAAGTAATTTAGTACCTTTTTTTCAAAAGAAAGCCTCCTCTTTTTAAAATGTAACAATTGCTCTTCTTGGCTGAGCACACAGTCTTAAAGGGAGTTAAGCACAGATGAGACGGATGGCTATCATATCTTCTATCATTGTACCAGGCCACAGGTTGTGGGGTGACTTAGGCCATCTATGGACTTTGGGGATATTTGTGTAATTGCTTCAGTAAATAAAAAAATGATTAGAACAATATTTTGGACATTCTTCCTGTAGGTGCTCAGAGATTAGTAATAATAATACTACTAATAATATTTTTATATATAATAAATATATTTCCCTCTGGGCAAAGATAGATACTGAAGTAGAAAGCATAAAGGGGGACTCTGTTCACATACAAAGCCAAGACATGGATATTTAGGAATTACTGTTATTAGGAAATCAATACACGTGCTTTTTGCAGGCTTCTTGTCAGATACGTTTCATGGTACCTGCGCTGGGGGACAGGTAAAGAGATGGAAACTCATTGACGTTCATCCTGTATTATAAGGAGGCGTAGATATAATTTGGAGAATGCTACAAAGTGACGATCTTACCTCCGTTAATAAGGTTTCTTTTCATGATGTGTATAAATAGTTCAATACCGAATGGATGATATATCGCTTGCATCGGCCCCAGTATATAAGTATTCAGACACAGACACACTTGCGATGCCCTTGCTACTTGGGCTTCGCGTATGCTCAGGGCCTCCCTCCTTTGCTGCCTGCGAGACGACAGTCTATTCTTAGCCTGACACATTTGCCCATGCGTCTTGTAGATATATGAAAGTGGCTTGAAGTGGTGTGTGCTGTCTCTCTCTCTCTCGCTCGCTCCCCACAAACACACACACACTGTTATCTGCAGGTTCTCCGACTATGAAGGAGGGGGTGCGGAGCCCACACTTTTCCCACTAATCTAATTCATCCAGTGGGGCAGAGGAAAAAAAAAATTTAATTTATTTTCTAATTATTCCTTGTCTGGCAGAACCGTGTGTTGCCGGAGTGTCGCTATTTAAAATATTTATCTCCTCGGTGCGTGGTCTGCCCAAGGCCCGTGGCACTGGATGGATGGTGGAGAGAGAGCTGCTCTAGCTGCTGTTTTGACGTCTCTGTGTAAATACATTTATTTTTCATTAGGATGTCGCTGGGCTTTTAGCTCCTGATGGAGCTTCGGCCACAATCCTGCTCATCATTTTTATGCAGCCTGGAGAAAGACAGACCACGTCAGTGTGGGGCGGACACTCGCTCGCTGCTGCTGCTCTCATCCATAATACAACGCATGTACTCTATACATACGGTGACCTCCATACCGTAGTCAGACATGGAGCTCTGCAGCTTGTGCTTTGTGTTCATACAAACAGCGCTGCGGAGAAACTGCTCTCCATGTTATTTCATCAGAAACTGTTCTGCATGTAGAATGAAAGCACAATGGGCTGAAAAATGGCCCAGAGGAATGCTGTTGGGACTACTAATACAGTATCCACAAACGTATGCTACTCGGTCATACGTTCCAAGTGCCACTTTTTTTGTGAGGGACAGTCCCTCTCTGGACCCCAAATCCCTCTCTCCTCTCTTCTAGAAGATGCCTAGAATGTTTGCTGGGTATCAGTGTATCACAGTGTCCTACAGCTGTAAAGCAATAACGTGTTTAGAAACAGCAGAAAATGGGTTTGTATATTTAATAGTTTAAACAAAACGCCCAACTAAGTTACAATAGGTTCCAAAGGCATATAAAATTTCTTAGTAAAGCCCCGCGTTGCGGCCACGTCTCTAGGCACATCACCTAAAAAACAAAAGACATTGTTATAGACTCGGTACAGTGCAATAGAGCCTCACTGTTTATTACAGCCGAAGATGCGCTCTATATAAAGTAAATATGAATAGTGGCGTGCAATGCAATATAGCACATTCATTATATCGCGGACCCCCTCGGATACCTTGCAGTGACCGCACAGTGCTGTACACAGCCACGTGTGAAGATATATATTGCTCTGCGTCCCAGATTTCTCACACTTGAGTGTTCTTTAGTTTATATTGTTGCGCTCTCTATATCTAAAGGAGATAAGGCTGAATTTGAATAATAATCATCTCCCCCTCCCCAAATCCTCGCAGCCCCACAATCCCATCTGCCAGACACTAATCTGCCGAGCCGAGGATCCTGGGACATGAGAGCCGAGCGCAGTGTGGAACCGCGGAAAATTGCCTCCTCCTAGTCTGTCTGCACAGACTGCATGTGATTGCAAGCAGCGAGCCAGGGAACGGGCGAGGGATGGAAGCGAATCTCTGGATATATTCTGAAACATAATTGCACATACCCAGTATGTACACAGCTATCAACATACATGGTTATTTTCATATACAGAGAAATATTTTCATATACAGAGAAGACAGTATAGAATACCTGTATACCAAATTGCTATAATTACATTGGCTCTGTTGGACTGCAGCTACCGTTATCCCTGGTTGGCTTTGGGTAATGGGAGTAGTAGCCTGGTAGTACAGTTAATGCGATGAAAGTTGGTAGTTTTTTTTTTATTTACGGTTCCATTGGCTTGGAGTTGCTTGTCCAAAATTAGTTTTATGCAGCTGCGCGGCAATGAACGGGTTAAAGCACCGAAGACTCGGTAGAAAGAGGTACCAATTTTTATAGCACTGCGACTTGGTACTTAATTCGTCCGCTGCTTGGTGTATTAAGCTATGCTGGGTTTTCCATTAGGTTTAGGGAGCACCTGGCTAAGAGAAGCCATATCTGATAAAATTGCACAATTTCAACGAATACCCCTCTTACAACGATTCCCACAGACATATAAAACAAGACACTCTTCAATTCCGCACTCTACTGAAGGAAATTGATGTGGCATTTGCTCCAATCCAGTATGAATCCTTTCTTGCATTATAATTTAAAGACTGGGCATTCTACTTAGGGGCGCCTGCCATGTAACTATTAAGAAGAATAAACGTCATTCACTTTATACTTCGTGATATACAGTACTATCTACATACACATTGCCATTTGGGCTACTTCTTGTAATGGGGTGGGATTTTTACCAGGGCTCTTTGTACTCTCTCACCTAGTGGATAACATTCATTGTTACCATAAAGTGCTCAAAAATGTCAGAAGAAGATTTGGGGGGCACTGCTAACAAAAAAGTCATTAGCTGTTGTAATAAACCTGTTGCCAACGTATGTTTTCAATAGGTATCTCCAGCTTCATTGTGTGATGTTAATATTCATATGGCAGGGCCACTTGTGCTGCCTGGCGTCGTCCCTGCGCCACCTGTGGCAGTCCATGCCTGCTTCGTGGTATTCCTAGATGGCATGCATACCCCTCCGACACTGTATGTATTGCTCAAGGGTAACGGCTTGTCTGCGTTCCCTTAGAAGTTGGGGTGGCAGATAGGTAGGGTTGGCACAGCCATGTTTTTTTTTCGGTGCATTCGATGTAGTTGCGCTAATTAAGAAACGTTTGAACATGAACAGGTACGTTTCTGTATGTACATCATGTATACAGTAAATACGGCACTTTACAGCAAGTTGTCGGTCTGAAAGACTTGTCGTCCAGCCTTGTGCGTGGTGTGGCAGCGAGTGTCCTTTGTGTGCGCCATGACGAGGTGGCAGGTGTCTTTCACGCGGTGTCCCTTGCTCCGTGATGGGGCATTTCACCCGCGTCTCGCACTTCACTGCCTGAAATGGATTTTTCAGGTTTTGCTGTTGTAATCCGGTCATGCGGAGCTCTTCTGTACGAACACAAAGACACAAACACAATGGGCCGTATGTGGACAATTAGTGTCTGCGATGGAGGAAGTACGCAGCGGACTTCTTCTGGAGACGGCTCAACCAAATTTTCTATCATTATATACGCCGGGGGATGTATATCATTATGTACATACTGAAGACCTGAGAGATATGCGTGCATAGAGTGTGCATACAATGCTTTTTGGATAGTATGCTTCACTGATAGGTACTGGAGCAGATTTTGCAGATCCTATTGCCATGGCAACCAGGGCAAGTCATTAGTTGCTATGGCGATAAGACTGCTTTTATAAATTTATATGTGCATCACAGATATGGAAACATTGTAGGGATAATGAGTGTTGCTTTTTTAATTTATTTCTTCAGAAATAATGTAGCTGATAAGGACTAACCTACTGTTCCCCCTGGAAGCATCATGTTTATCTTAAGCGTTATAACAGCGATTTGTCCCGTACTATATACCCTCCATATCTCCTTCTGCCAGCCCCCTCCCCAGCCCCTCGGAGCATGAAGACCCTTTGATTATCTCAAAACTATATCGTGGACTCCTATAAATTGATTGAGTGCATACGGCACCTATTCATTTTAAAGTGACAGTTATGCCCATTTTTCTTTCTTCAGGGATCAGTGAAACAAATTATGTTTGCTTCACCGTCCCTGCCTTTCAGGAAATTGAATAAGCTTCTGCTGCCACTTGTGCATGCGCAGGCAATCGTCTGTGTGTATTTGCACCACATCGGCCATGTTTTCCAGGACACATGACTTATTGGCTCTTTTCCATAAATCTATACACCCCACATATTGCAGCATATTATCTGGGCCGGTCAGCAATATGTATAAATTATATGTGTCCTGGAAAACATGGCCGATGTGGTCACCCTGGTTTGCGCGCTCCCAATGCCTTCCCCATGCAACTGGGACCATTAACCAAACTAGCGGAGTCCCTTATGTCCCAGGGTAAGCAAGTGGTTTGGGTCTAGCATGGCTGTATAATGTTCTTCAGAGAATGCTTAGCCCGGTTCTTTCGAATTTGATGGCCGCTGAATAAACCTAAAAATTATTTCACCTCCCCCGCCATTTCTGCATTAGCTCCCCCCCCCCGTTCCCACCTATTGAATAGAGTGATTTTGTTTACATTCTGTTTGGAATAGGGTTTTTTTTTCAAGGCAGTCCAAAATTTATTACACAAATGACTACAAAAATTATGTGCTTTCATGCTTTTACAAACTAAAAACCATACACAACAAATTAGTGCTGGAAAAACCTCAAAGGATTCATTCCTATGAATTGTCCTAATTTTCTCTCTCCTCAAAAATCAATTAACACTATGCTAGTGCGAGAAAATGACATTAAGTCGGGAGGATTTAGGGGTTTTTAACATGCTTCTCTACAATCGCAATTGTTTTTCTATTACTGGATATGTTTTTGTGTATCGTGCTGGTATATAATGCGTGTTTAATACAGGTAGCTACATTATTTGTCTAAAAATATGGTAAAATGGGGTAAAATATGGTAAAAATGGGGTAAAATATAGATATATATATAATATGCACAATATGTAAAAAGTAGAAAAATCAGGTGTGCGCCATAATGATGTGTATCAAATTACTAACTTCTACACACGATTGATGAATAACATCAGTCTTGACTCTCGGCAGATTTGGTCGCAAAATCAGGGCATCGGGGGGTAGAAGGCAGGATTTGGGTTGGTAAGAGGGACTGTTCCAACTAAAGTGGGACACTTGAGTGGTATGCAGTTTTTCAACATATATAGAGCTATTACTGAGTCTGATCTCAGGTGTGATTCTGCCGGTTTGACATAGGCTGTAAGCTGTCTCCTAAAGTCAACCCTTCTGTTTGTTTTCTTATTAAGCGTTATTGTTGCCCGTGACAGGGGTAAATTGCGCCACATCTCCCCTTGCATCTGCCCACTTCGCAAATCACCATCTACAGCTCAGTGATTGAAGAGAGAGAAACATTCGGTGAACGAGACACATCAAAGCTTAGAGTTAATTAGTCAGGAGAGTGTTTCCTTAATATCAGATCACTGAACAGCGGCCATTCAAGCCAAGCCAGCACATTAGTCGCCTAATTACTGCACATCTGCTGTGGACCATGACTCCCATGATGCTCAGCCAGCTGGAGTGCTAGAGGTTTTCAGTGGACATTAATGGGGACATGAGCAAACAACTCTCCGTGATTATTGAGATTGGGCATAGTTATTTTTGAGTACCCACCACTAAACTAAGCCAAGTTTGTACATTCATTGGCACTCTGTCCTGATGATACATATGGGATTCATGGAAGGGCAGAGAGATGATGTAAGATTCCAAGTGCCGTCACACTTGCCACAGATAGCAATGTGTTTTCAGAATATATGTGCGTATTAAGCTTTACGCATTCCGTTTTCCTTTGCCTGCTAGTTACTTTTCTGTGCTGCCTTACCTCAATCGGATGACAATTAATTGATTGTTGGACTACAACTCCCGTGCCTTCCTGCCAAACACACATTGCTGTGCTACAAGAACCAAGACCCAGTCTTAGGTTTTAGTTACCAACACCACTCTTTGGATGGCTGGGTATATTGAGAATTATACCACCCTTTGGGTTGATAAAATGCCTCTCCCAAATTTCTTGTCCATCCAGCTGTTGGCTAAGGGTCATGGTGGCTTTGGTGAATCTAGATGGTCTGTTCCCTAACCCTAAGGTAGAGTGTTCTCAGCTGGACGAGAGTAGTAGAAGTAGGGGAGGTGGTGCTAATGGGAATTGCAGTTTACCCCTCATGCCCCCCCCTCTATTTACTTGTCCTCCACTAAAAGGCTTTATGTAGTGGCCCACAATATTAAATCATGGCAGCTCAGGATAATTGCCCCCCTGCCCCAATGTCAGCCCTCCGTGTCATTTGTCTTTTCAGATACCATTCTGTGCACTCTCCTCCTTTCCCCTTCACTCACACTCTCTTATCTGTTGTCGTTCTCCATACTTCTGCCCGGTACTTGAGAAGAGATTCATTGCTTCGGGAGCATGCACAGTAACCGGCTGTCCGCTGGCTGCTCTCTGGGGTGCTTGGCAGTCATTCTTTAGCTGTGTCAGGTTCTTAGAGCTCAGTAAATCTTAGTTTCTTCATACTGCTACGGTTCCTATTTTTATGAGCTAGCTGGCCCTTGGGGGAACGTAAGGAACTGGAGAGCACTTGGGGCAGCTGAGGCATGTCCTCAGGTCATTAAGGCTGAGCTCTTGCAGAATGTGACATTTCTGTCAGTAAATAATTGCTGTGTAATGGTTTCTTTCCTTCATTCCTCAACATCTGCACCTGTTACCATGAGTGGAGTTAACAGGCACCATATACATCCAAGCCTTAGATTATAGTGTGGATTCCTGAATGGTATTTTATTGGCTTTTATTGTGTAATGGTTGTGATTTACAACTGCCATCTTTGACTGTAATTAGGGTTCACATGCACCATCACTAGATTGCAAGCCTTTGTGTCACATGGACACCATAAAAAGAAATTGTTCTTCACTTGTGCCATACAGATGAATCCAGGCATGGAGATGTCTGCACACAGGTGTACCTCTCTGTACGCGCATCACATGCCATCGAACACCAAGTCTAGACTTATTCTAATAAATGTTGGCTTAGACACACGCTGTAAACACATTTCTGGAATTATCCCTTTTTATCGTTGCACCTGTCATGATATGTTTCGTAAGACCCGTGTGTTTCAGCAATTCCCTGTAATTGTTTTCCTGGCATTGCAAGCTGAAAATATTCACAACTACAGCATTTATGGAGTAGTCACCACTGTAGCAAAACACTCGCCTTCTCTGAACTTCTCGGTTTGATGTCCAAGTGTCACCAGTGAGATGGAACGGGTGTTTGGTCCCATCTGTGGACGTAACTGTTTTTAAGATAGATAGGGAATGGATGTTATTTCCTTTTCCATAAGCTGTGTATTGATTTCACATCGTCTTCTGAGGCGTGAGGTTAGAACATGGATAAATATTCTGCCGGGTCCCTCAGAAAGATGGACGAAGCTATTAAGAAGGAGACAGACTGTTTCCTTTGCTAATACGAGGAGGGGAAGTCATACAAACGTGACGAGAGGAAATGGATACAAGCAATGGTACTTTGTATGGGTGAATGGGAGCTGAAGAAAGTTATGACTGCAGCATAGAAGATAACATTGGTATAGACAAGAGTAGTCCCCTCTAGGTGGTTCTAGACGTCTTCCATGGAGCATACATATATGGCTAAGCAATATATGGCCGTATAGTGTGACGGAATCCCCAATATTATGCTTTGAATAGGTGTTTTTTGAATGGTATTTGCTGGGTATGCGCTGAATTCTTAGTTTGTCTTGTGCATCCAAGACTAGCCAAGCGTAGTGGTTGTAGACCTCCATCAGCTGAAAGGACGCTGTTGTCCAGCGTTGGAATAACAGCGTAAAGGGACAGATAGTACAAACACCTTTCTAGATCAGGACAGGGCTTTTAAAAAGTGTATTTAAAAAGGGTGTGTATTGTAAATTGTGTGAATTGGTAAATCCTTCATAAATCAAAAGCACATAATTTTTTTTTACCATTTTACCTCTATGGTGCACAATCCCCATCCTACAGTTTGTATAGAAACCATAAGATTGGGCCAAGTTATCTAGCTGAATGGAGTCAAGCTACTTTTGAAATAACATAAGCAGTATTTTTTTTAACTATTGTCATGCTGGACTGCCCACCCCAGGGGGAGTACTGTTTGTATGTGACATTCAAAATGTCAAAATAAATTGCCTGTGACAAATGGTTGCCATCTTAGCTTGATGGGATTTGTTATCCAGAAACAGCCCGAGAGCTTGGAAATTGTCACCTCTTCTAGGAAGCCGTCTGTAGAGAAACCGATTTATCATGTCTGCTTTCCAGGGCCTTGTTGAGTTAAGGGGAGACTGTGGGCCTTATTTTATATGAAGAATAAGCAAATCTGGCAGTCATCTCCATTTAAATCCCACCACTGTCAATGAATGTTAACGGGAGAAAACAGACAGCTTTGCGTTTCTCCTCATATACATTAATACCCCATGGGTCTTTTTCTATACGAGGAGGAAAGTAGATCTAGATGTTTTGGGCTGTTAACTTCCACTGACAGCGATGGGAATGGGCAAGTGAATTGAACCAAATCTGAATAATTCTGATCCAGAATGAGGAACAATAACTCAGAAAGAACACACTTCCAAGACGGATTGATGCAAATAAACCATTTCATACTTACCAACTGTCTTAGATTTTCAGTGTTTGGTGTGATTCTTACCCTTTATTTGTCTTAGCTTTTGGGTGTTAATCTAAACATTGTCATTAAATTGGACATATTAGCTAATAGTAGCTGTACGGCAGACGATCTATACATTATGTTGGCGGTATTCCAAACGTATGCATAGCACAGGAGAAGTAATTGATTTATTGATGCCTTCCGGTGGGTAACATGATCAAACAATACAATTGCGGTGAATTTGTATTCTTGCACCGTCAATGGCAGGAAGAATCAACAAGTTCAAAACGATTTGGTTTCTTAATTGTTACAAACCCCCCCCCCCCGATTGGACAAAAGGCATACCTTATAGTTTTAATAAAGTCATGTTGTGATAGAGCGGTGAGTGTGAAGGTCCTCCTTTAGAAGCCCTCTAAAGGTCCCTTTTCATGATTTAATGTTTAATGTGGTTTATTTGTCATGCCTTGCTGTGATTAAATCTAGCATTTGTGTGACATTGTTTCTTCTGCTTCACAAGAGCCTCCTAATAGCGGCTATGCATGATTTTCTGTTAGCTCCACTGTATGCTGTTCTGCGGGCGCCTGGTGACATGTCGCAGTGTGACAGCGCAGAGGCAAAATGTCCCTGAAATTATTATTGCAGCTACTTGCAGAAAAGAAGGCAAATTCTACTTGTTTTCTCCTATTAAATTCCTCAGCCTTCGTTGGCCGGCCAACAAAGTGTTAACGTGCCAAATGACCCGATCATTTTCTTGTATCGTGGCTCCGTGCTGTTCGGATGGCTAGAAGAAGCAAATTTATATTAGGAATTTTTTGGTGACTTCATAATCTGCCATTGACCAAGATAGCCCTGGATTGTGAAGCTCTGTCCCCTAGTGTTCGCTTTGCTTGCGTTGTTTTATTCCTACACAAACTAAGGATGTATTTAGGCAAAAACCAAGGCAAAATGCCAAATTTGAAGCAATCAGCAAAGTGTGGTTTCTATGGAGATTGCTTTAAATCTCGCACTTTACTTCATAATTACTAAATAAATAGTCTCGGTAATGTGTAATTTAATCATTCAGTGGTAAGCTTTGGCAGTATGTTGTCTGCATGGGAGCCGCTGCTCTTTCCTTTCGATGTGTCTGGTTGGTTGTATGCATTGTATTGTTATTGTAGTTATTTTCAGTGGGTATTCTGGATTGGGCCACTCACACTGTATTACAAATACATATCTGGGGGGGGGGTGTATACATTTTTCTAAAGCATTCTAGCCCAAAGCTGGACTGAACACACATCGGCAAAACTATGTCTCACCCATGATCCTCAAGATAAGGGCTTCCATGGCTGCCACAGCCCTGCTCTGGTGGCCAATCATACATACATGTTCACACGTTCCTTCACAAGTACATCCAAAAATAGCTCTTAGGAAGGGGTAACTGTGATGCCCCCGTATGCACTGCAGGCATATTCTCAAGGGCAGTCTTTGATCGGATCGTCACATTTCATTTTTGGACTCCAAGATGGTCCTAAAATGAGCCTGGTGACCCATTGTATACAAATGTCATGGTCTTGTTTGTCCGTGACATAATTAGTCTATGGTACTGCTAGTTTTATTTTGGAACCATAGCACTGGAATAATTCAAAGTGAACATCCAGCTTTAGGGATTAAACCAGTCCGAAGCTTTAATGTTGGGAGCTAATTATGAGGACTAGCATGTCTGATTGATTCTTTTTTGGCATGCAATTCTGTAGGCTCTATTTACTAAGAACAGCGGATTAGTAAATATAGTTAAAGCTGCTTTGCAACCCCTATAAATTGAAAACTTGTATTAATTAGTGATCTGAGAACATTGAAGCCCCCAATTCCCCATTCTGTTGACCTACTGTAGCTAAGGACTATGTCCTGCAAGTCAGTGATGGTGACGAAACAGAGAGTTGAATAGGTGACGCATACAATCTTTAAGTAGTTAGGTATTAAGTACTTGATGTATGCAATATGTCCAGAAACTGCTTTATCCGTGAAATTTCTTATTCATTGGTGAAATTTCGGTGTAATAGGGTAATAGCTTTGTAAGATATAAGTAGACTCTAAAGACAGGATAGTAGTCCCCACCATTCTCCATGTGCCTATTAGCAATACCATGCAATATTGGCTGTAAATGTCCTCCAATTTGCAGAGATTATCACCCAAAACTGTTTGGTGGCACGGACATGATGCCGTTGGCTTCAGTGCCAAGCCCTGCCGCATGGGGAGAATGCAGAGGGAGCATGAGTAAACCTTTCTTCGCGTCCATGCATGCTTAGATACCCAGTTCTTTTGATGGACAGGGTAATAAGAAACCAAGCGGCGCTTCACATTGAAATGCTGCTCAGTTCTCACTTAGACAAGGACAGCGAAGCCAGCGATGATTCCTGAATAAAGGGCACGACTGCTTCTTAAAAGCATGCAAACAAAAAGCAGATTGCTTTTGTTAACTAAAAAATAAAACTGGTTTCACAAACTCCTACATCCAACTATGCTGCGATATGAGATTCTCGCTATAATTCTTAGGTCTCTGAATGTGAACAAATTCACTTGTCTAGAAGTTGCAATGTGGCACTATTAAATTAGCAATGAGTTAGAGCTGGTTATTGGGTGTTTAATGACACATGAAGGACCACATAACAGACACGAGGATGGGAGAATGTGGAGTCTTTATCAGCCCTTTTCCTTTTATTGCCTTCCTCAGGGCATTAAATGCGCGTGTCACTTGGGTCAAAATTGTTAACAGATACTAGCTTATTGCCTTTCCTATTTCTTCCTATTTGGATCGGTCATAATCTTCTAATCAATACATTTCTGTTACCCTATTCTTACCCTATCTGCATGTACCTTGTTCTAGACTAGGAGGGAACACTATGGCTTAGGCATGTTCTAAATATTTTGGTGGACTTAATCACCGCTTAACTACCTACCCCTCCTGGCTATTGTTGGTGATCTAGTGGTGACACAAGGAGATGTACACATGGACCATGAACATGGGCTCTTCTGATGGTATATTGTGGTCGGTGTAATTGTCAGCATGTCATGTAGCTGACCATCACAGAAGTCTGCTGCAGTAACGCCTGCCCTTGCAGCAGACGGTTATGGACACTGATGCTTTTTGTATATTCATCCAAGGATCTCAATTTATGCATGGGGTATACGCAATGTTTGCTCCCCTAACTCAAGAACATGTTAGGTAGGCAGTTTTGCATTGAAAGCATGCCTAAAACATACATGTCTCCTTGACTACCGGCCTCTTTAGTTTCAGCCCATTCCCTTCTCTAACCGAGACAGAGGCTGTTTATTTATTTCTGTATGTGTTTGCAGACAATATGTTCTAGGCTGAATGAGTTCTCCACAGGGAGATAAACCCATTAAATGAATATATTTATCGCAGAGCGAATTTGTGCAAATCTCGTCCACACAGTGAAATCCTCTTAGATGAACCCATGATAACAGATTAAAACAGTTAACGATGATACTTCCCGCGCCAAGCGCTCAGACATTACGTCCCTCCATTCCTAGTCGCATCTCTACGGCAAAGGATTTGATCAGCCGTTTGTTACAATAGATTACGATGTGTAGGGATGCTAAGATTGGGTTTGGAGAAGCCGTGGTAGGATCTTTGAATGCTGTGCACTTGATATAGACTTCTTTTTAGTTCCATTTTAGTAGATGTAACGTTGGGTAAAAAGGAGGGAACTTGCAACACTCAAAAGGTAATTGCAGAATATTGCAAAGGATGTCAGAGGTCATCCAGTGTGTTCGGTCTCTTTGAAGTCAACCTTTGGCATTCCAGGAGATAGCGACTCCATTTCCCCAAATACTTTTTGAGTCATATGGTGGCATAGGTACATAGATGGCTATTCCATTTGCTTGCCGAAAGTTTATGGAGATCAGAGTCTACAGTGACGAGACTTGCACAGATAAGTTCAAACTCTACAAAGAGAAAGGTCTTCTTCTCCGATTGGAGAATAACTACAATATTATTCCACGGCTCCTCATTTTGAAGTCAAGGCCTAGGATCCATAAAGTAATAAAAGTCTGACCTGTCTCTTATATGAAATCTTAAAGCTGTTATAAGGAGTCAAACATTCACTCTTTGTTAGACTCAACAATCAGACCCAGATAGATCATTGTTGAAATGATTTGCATATACCTACACGGAATCCCCGCCACTATAGAATTTCTATGGGAAAACAAGAGGTTTGTGACTAAAGGGGGGCGGAAGTAGCACAATTAGAACAATTTCCTGAACTTCACATCCATCCCTACAAATGCAGCCATGACAACTCAACGAGTAAGTTAACACTAGGGGAACGGTAACTTCAAATGTATATTCATGCAGATCCTGAGAGCAGGAAGTTAAGATCACTTAAGATATGTTCATCGTCTATATCATAAAGAGTTTAGCGTGAGTACGCATCTGATTTCAGAATTGGAAGCTGCTTAAAGGCCACCTACGGGGCTCTGCAGATAGGTCCGGGGTCATATGGTTTGCCACATTTAATTATTTCTGGGTACCCAGTGACCCATAAACCATCAGGCTGTCATACAGTGACACGATTCTCCCTTTAACTATGGATTTTATACATTAATCATTGCTACCCTGTATTATGCATATTTATAAGCTTGGCTAAAAAGATGTATTCTATTACAACTTACGCTAGCTTCATTTGGATACCAAGAAGAAGGTAGCAGAAATGATGTCCTAGGGGTAAAAACAATGGCATTGATTAGCAGTTTTGGGTATGTAGATGTAAGATCAAACATTTCACCTGATTTTCTATGCGTTTTTGTGCGTCCAGCTGGGTCCTCTATGGAAGTGAAACCTGCCGATTTTAACCCTTCTTAATGAGCTCTGGATTTTAATTTATTGCTCCCGTAGGCACCAAAAATCTCATGCACTTAAAATGTTTAAATAAGTTGTAAGAAGGTAATGGGTGGTAAATGGGCAGAGCAAGCACTGTGAATATTAAGCCCTTTCACATCTACCATCAACAGCCCCGTTTAAAAAACCCTGATCATAGGCACTGTATATACCTGTTCTGTCTTACAAAGAATCCAGTCTTGTTCATAATGATTGGTCAACGTTGTGAAATAAAGAGTGTATCATTTCACTATAATCCCTGTTTAGTGAATCAGACCTTAAGTGGATCCCTGTGTACACTCTCGTTGACCAGATTGTAGGGAATTATTTGCGGCCCGATGGCTGTCGTGTCGTTTAGTATATTTATGTGTCTGCCAATAACTTATATTGATTAGTTGGTACAAGAACGCAAATCCATCTGCAACAACATTAAGTGTGTGAACACAATTTTTTTTAAATCAAGGTTCTATATACATTTCGAACCCCAGTCACGTTGGCTGATTGGTAGGAACTGGGGTACTTGGGCATATATACTCACCCAGGTGGCAAAACTGAAGCACGTCCTTTACCTCTGCCTGGCATACTTTGTCACAAAGTAGTCTTTTTCTTTAACCTCACTCTTTATTTATTGTTCCCTATTGTGTCTTACCCCTTTTCAGACTCATTTTCTTTTTTTTTTTTTCTTTTTCTTTTAAAACCCTACCTCGAGGACAGCAATATACTATGCAGTAAATCCAAGCTGATCCCTCTGGCAGAAAAAGCATTAAGTTTAATATGTTCGGTTGTTGACTCTCTTTGAATTCTCTTGTAGCGAACCTACCTGTTTGTTGCGTTTTAATGTTTTTCTCCTCTGGTGTCAATATCCATGGGACATCGGGGGGACGCAAGAATCAGAAATCTCCGTTTGTGAATATTCTATGATTATTTGTTGTTAGTAGAATAAAACCAAGAAAAAAGTACTGGAAATTCTCTACATATATAACTTTGATATGGAGTCCTAATATTTTTTTCGGGGTTAATTTAATATGGTTGGAGTTTGCGGGAACGTTTGTTGATTTATTTCAGCATTGTGAATGGTGAACCCCGGCAGGTTTGTCTCCTCATAATATTATCCCGTTATCTCCCCTTTGTAGAGTTGCTGATTGTTGTTGATTGGTTCAGGCTGTCTGTGAAAGAGGGGTGAAGAGACTTGAAATTGAATAGATAATGCTGGCTCGGCCAAAGGCTGTCGCCAATCTCAACTTCTAAGAGGTTCATTTTTAACTAAAGGTCTCCAAAACAATTATACTTTTTACCAAACAAAAACAGAACCTCTAGGTGGTTTCTGTATATTAATTAAATTATAAAGACTGTGGCAGTGACCCTTCCGTTTAACTACGGCCCGTAACATTTAACCGAGTTTGTGTAACTTGGGGATTCCTCATATGACCGCTGATTCTCATTCCTCATTCACTGACCCGTGTAGCTCAGAGATGCTGAACTCCATTCTCCAAAGGCTTCGGTCACACTGAGGTTTCAGGATAATGTGCCACTCAAAATTAATCTTCTGAGAACATGCGAAATCCCCAAACTCTGGAAATATTTGAGTCCTGTGCACAATAATTGTGCCTCCTTTTGCTAAATATAACTAAGTAACCTTTTCCATTTACAACCCCTTAGTGTAACCTCACTTATTTTTCCACCTACTCTTCTCTGTATGGCTTTATCTGCTTTGTAAAACCTCCTCTGTATATCATTCCTTGGTGGTCTATAAATCCAATACACATAACATCATCCCATACCTACCAACTCCTGTTGGTTGTGAGGCAGTCCTGATTTTTAGGTACAGTCCTGCATTGGGGAGTGTTTTTATGTGCCTGTTGGGAACATCCTCTGTCCTTCCCTAACCGGCCCAAGGAGATGTAGAATCTATGGAGGTCCGATCTGTTGCAGCCCAGACCTCCATTGAAGTTTAACTATACATTATTGAGGCCAGCTCACTGGGACAGAGGTGACCACCTTGTGACACTCTCAAGCTTTGGTGGCTCTTCAGGTAAGGAAGGCAGGCAGTTATACCCCTGCCCCTCCAGCCCCATACCCAACAATGGAGTATAGGGTCTGTTTGCCCATACAATGCTTCCTTTTGTCTAATCCATTTGTGGTAACTGATAGCTGAGACCACCGGTTACCTGTAAGGTTTAGTACACTATGACCTACAGAAGCCAACCAGTTACTCCGTTAAACCACCCACATACTGCAGGGAGCTCTCTACATGAGTTGGTCAGAACATGCAAGATATATTTGTGTGATAGAGAAAATGGTTGTTGTGGTCTTCAGTATATACACGGTTCCTGGGTCCCTGACTTCACTATGCATTATGAAGGGCTGGTCCCAGTGAGCTGGCCTCAATAATGTAGTGTTAAACTGGTAAGATGTGGAAATCTCCCTACATTAACTTTACGTTATGCAGGCCCAGCTCAACCTTCCTTGTCATGGAAGAACACTGGGACTGGCTTCATCATAAATGGTGGTATTAGTGAGCTGAAATGCTCCACGCTCCTTAAACCTTTTTTTGTTTCTTCCCTATGACTGGGTAGACCAGCCTAGGTGGTTTGATGAGTAGTGTAGAGCCAATACAGGAACCAGATGAAACACCATTTCTTCCTCTGGTAGTGAAAGCTCTGGCCGGGGTCTTCTAAGGCTCGGACTATGCAGATGACACTATATGGCTGGCTCGCCCCCCCTCTGTTTCACACCCAACCTGTGACATATTCTCTTGCCCATTGAATGTTTTCTCTCAGATTCCTTCTGTCCCTCTTATTATCTCTGTATCTCTCAATCATTTTCAGCTTCCGTTTCTAACGCTCTCTCTCAATCTCTTTCGTTCTCTCAGTCTCGCCCCATGTGTGCAGTGTTCTTGTGATCTCCAGCTGTCTGGGGTCAGTTATGAAGCAATTAATGTAGATCCAGAGTGGGGCAGATTGCAGATTGAAGCCTCTGCTCATTATATACCGTGCTGGAAGCTATAATTTGGTCCATTTTGCTGCATTATAATTTCTGTCTCTGCGCACATTTAGTGGAGGTGCATCCAGAAGCCTGCAGATTTGGGGTCCTCCAACCCCCTCCGTTCTGGTTCTCTCTCTGTTTCTCATTCCCTCTTTTCACTCACACAGACGCTGAATTATTATTAAAGAATTCATTTAAATATGAAAACTGAAATGGCCTTTTACCGTAGATAGCACTTTCCCATAATCATTATAGGAGGTATCTATCACGCCTGTTAAACACAAAATTATTATATCTTGGTTCTACTGACTATGTGTCTGCACCTAAAACACAGTGCAGGCGCTTGTATCATTAATTTGCATTGAAGTGACCAGTCAGACGCCGCTGCTTACACGAGCAGGCAAGCACGGACATCGGGTAACATAGGTACAAATGGTGCTTCCTTAGCTCTAGTTATTTCATATTGGGGAGCTGGAAGAGGAGGGACAGTTTTCCAAACACGGGACCATGGGGAAAGGTCTGTAGCGTATACACAAGAAGTTGCACTGCTACCCTCCCCTCTTGCCGGTGCCCTGTGGGGTTTGTTTGCCTTCGACGTCCCTCGTCTCTCATTATCAGCCTGGGATATGGTCTTTTGCCTGCTCTGCTGAGCACCAGGCACCCTCGGGAGGAATGGGTTTCCAGGGGCTGCCTGAAATTAACACTTTTATTTTCTAATGTCTCTATTGAGATGATGGAACAAGCCCCCCTGTCTGGTCTCCTTTTAAGCAGTCGGGGTCTCTGCAGTCCAGTGCTGCTGTACAGAATGATGCTAATTACCGGCTCAGGGGGCTGCAGGCGGAAATACTTTTGATTTTGAAATGTCATTTTTCTCCCGCGGCAAACACTCTCTGTGGGGAGGTCTACGCCAGCGTTTCATACCACCGCTGAGGAACATCAAAGAGAAGGTCAGAGGGGCAAAGCGACTAATTCTCAAAACTCCTGCACATCACACAAACTCTACGCATAGGGCAAAGTGGTCCGCCGTGCCATAAATACTCTCCATAATTTGGAAATAATCAGTATCTGGATAGAAATGTAAATTGCATTGCAAATTCCACATTCGAACAATGTGGTCAGAAATTGGGATTTAACCCTGTTGATGCGAGGAGGCACTATGGCAATGATTCAAAAACCGCAAATTATGTTTTTAGTGTAATTGTTCAAAAAAGGCTACTTAACGCAGTCATGCTTTTTTGACACTTTTACCAAAAGTGCTTAATTCACTGCTCTGATGGACATATCTGTCAACATTTTTTAAGTGCCAAAGCGAGATGCTTTCTTTTAGGGGGTGGTTGGAAGCAGAGCTTATGGACTCGGACTTACCATACCTTTTTGGATTCTGATCAGCAGTCCATGCGCTTCATGTGGTTTTTTTGACCTCTTATCTTGCGGACAAAGATGAAAGTTGCCTTTTTGCGTATTTTCTATTCCATTTTATATGGTGGCAAACTTATGTCTTCCGCAATCCTTTCTGCATGCTTTTAACGTCTAACATAGGCAGTAACCCTCTTCCAGCTTGGTACCCTAGGCAGCTGCGTAGTTCTCTTAAATTATAAGGCCAACTCTGCCTATTCAGTTGTTTGTTAATACTTTTATCTAAGGACAGAATGGGGTAATAAATTCACTAATTGACTTATCCCTCTGTTTTGTGGCTTTTCCCCGCTTGGGAAAATTTCCACAGACAAACATACGTCCGTCTTCTAAATTCTTAGTATAATTGTCAAGCAGAAGTCAAAATTTGGCTTTGTAACAAAATTGATAGAGGAGGTAAGAAGAGCCATTAATGAATGATGAGTGGAGGAGAATTGAGAAGAAGTGATAAGGTTACAGACATATGGACTCGTGTTCTTTCCGCCTGTCGGCAATAAACTAGCGGAAAATTGTCTGGTCGACTAAATTGTTATGTTACTTTTGTCCTGTTTACATACCATACAGCATGGCTGAATTTAGTGGTTTTCTATAAGTTAATAAATAATATATTAATTTTTTTTACAAAAGCAAATTAAAAATTTGCTTTTGTATTTATTGTATTCACATTGTAACCATCGTTAGATATAGATGAAAAAATATTTTTTTTAAAAAGAAAAATGCTCCTCTAATATGCAAATGAATAGAATTTAATTTGGGAAAAATTAAATTTTCTTAGAAAGTCACAATGTGGCGTCATAAAAGTTATTTCATTCTCGTTCTTCGTACACCGTGTTAAACACTATTTAGTTGACAAGACCAAATTTAACTTTGTGTTTGAAAGAAGATCTTGGCTGTTAAGTGCAGAGTCAGCGGGACGGTGTTGCAGCGGTAGCAGAACCTTCTTTACATAATCTTATGATTGTTACTGATCTCTGTAGTCTCAGCTGTAGGTAAGCAGAGGGGATCCGATGGGAGTCAGATCGCTGAGTTCAGCAATACAGGCTGAGTGGAGAGAGATGTAGTAAGGTTGTAGAGTCTGGGGGAAGGAGAGGTAATAAATGTCAAAGTGGAAAAGGAGAGAAAGAAATACACACCTGGAAAGGATATATCAGAAAGGAGGAGTGTGCGTAGGAAAAACGATCGAAGGAAGAGCCTTAGAATTTAAGAAAGAAAGTGTGAAAATGAGAAACCTGAAGCGAGGAGGAAACTGGCGTTACCAGTAAGGGTGGTAATGAGATGTGAGATCTGAATAGAAGAGGGGTAAAAACCATAGAAGAGATGTAAAAACAAGAGCTTGGTCGCCGTATGACGCACATATGGAGTCTCCATGAATAATATATGTTCCATAGCATATTTTTTACAGAATATTGTACCAACTCACCCTGTTCTTTCATTGCAGCTCTATAGAGATAAGCGGAACCTGTTTCAAGTGGGGGAGAATGTCCCCCGCAAACTGGTGGAGAAAGTAGCAGGTGACATTGAGACCCTCCTTGCAAAGAAAGTGCGAGCTCTGAAGGTAAGCAAGCAAATGACCCTGCAAATTAACATTGAGTTGTTTAAGTATACCAACAATCTGGGCTGACACCTGAGTAAGGAGAATTCATATAGCTGAGTCAGTCTAAGAAAAGATGAAGTCGTTTATTTAAGGAACACAGAGGGACACGCAAGGCCATACAAGCTCTCAACACAATGAAGAAGAGACCCCTGAGGTTACAAGAACTTATGTGATATCTTTTTTCCAGTGCTTGCCAAGGCACACGTAACACAAATCAAGTTTACACAATGAACGGTCACAAACACATACAAGAATAAAAGATCAGACCTGTGTTTCTTGCTGCAGTTTTTCCATGGGAGTATATTAAAAAGTCCATATTGACTAGAGTAAGTTGCTGAGTCAAGTATGGATGGGATGCCAATAGGTGCTCAACTTGTCAAGACTTGCATATTTGCAAGGTGAACATATATACAGATAGAACATACACTGTAGCTTTTAGAATGCATGAACTGATGCAAAAGAATGGACTGGTATGTATACTAAAGGGGTGGACTAACCATTTAATTTAAATATTCTGTATCCCTAACTAATAGATCAATATAGTGCTTCTTAGGATGCATAAGACTTCCATTCACTATCTTTGAGTTGTAAGACAGTTGGGTCTATTCACTTAAGTGATTAGTTGAGTTGAGCTAAGGGTTAACTCAACGGACCAGATTCAAGTGGCATTCCATCGCATATGAACACTTCCAAAATATCTTTTGCAAGCTTCAGGTGAGGGCATGCAAACTGAATGAAATTGTGCCACCCATCCCTGAAAAGGTGCTTATCCACCACCCATTCCAGTACATTATATATATATATATATATATATATATATATATATAATACGTACACACTGATTAGCCATAACATTATGATCACTGACATGTGAAGTCAATAACACTGATAATCTTGTTATCATGGCACCTGTCAGTGGGTAGGATATACAGTATTAGGCACCAAGTGAAAATTGCCTCCTCAAAGTTGATGAAAAGTTAGAAGCATGAAAAGCGTAAGGATCTGAGCAGCTTTGACAAGGGCCAAATTGTGGTTGTTAGACTGGGTCAGCACCTCTCCAAAACGGCAGCTCTTGTAGGGTGTTCCCGGGCCGGCAGAGGTCAGTGCCTATCAAAAGTGGTGCAAGGAAGGATAAGCGGTGAACCGACGACAAGGTCATGAGAGGCCGTGGAGGGGCAAAAGCTGGCCCGTGTGATCAAATCCAACGCCATTAAGGCAGGTGGCCTAAGATACCCCAAGGTCCTTTTTTAACTGCCCCCCTGAGGCTTTTTAATTTTCAAGAATTTTTAACCCACATCAGTGGATAGGGGGGAAGACATAGTCCCTCAAGTGTTGCACCCCTCTGTATCATTTATTTTCGTCTGGACATTTCCACGCTACATCGTGACGATTAGAAGTGGTATGATCAAAGCTGAGCCGTGCATTACAAAGCCTTTCATATTTACTATTCATGAGATTTTACCATTACATTTACACTTGGTTCTATTCTCTCTACATCAATAAACATTTTTATTCTGTGCTTACTTTCTGGAGGTAAACGAGAACATGTTTTATTTTTAGGTATCAATGTCCCTTTAATGTATAGCCGAGTCTTCCGCCGAACCTTCCCCTTTGTGTTTGGGACATGAGCGTAAACCGGAGAAATTGCCACGCATTGTGCTAGCACAATGGTCGGCAAGTGTATTGATCAGAATCAAATCGCTTTAAAGGAAAACAACTCTCCAAAAAGCTTTACGGTTGCATCTGTGTTTAACCCTTTTGTGGCCTGATGCATTCCAAGAAGAAGATTCGCCATACATTTACGTTTACGAGTCTTATCTCGTCGGTACTCCTGCTCAAACACAATAGAAGATGTTTTTGGTACTCCGTATCACTGGCAGTCTGCTGAGAGCTGTTTCTTATTGATATTTCTATGTGCAAGCAATAAACAGGTGATTTGAGTTATACATGTTATCACGGAGCACCCAAGAGAGAATAAACTAAATGAGCACTGAATTCACAGTTGCTGAGTGTGAGTGGGCCACTGAATTCACAGTATTGCTAAGTTATTCAGTGCATTGAGTGCATTATACAGGATTCAACAAAAATACTCTAGAAAAAACAGCCCAATCTGCTTGTATGGATATGTATTTTATATATGTATGTATTTCTGCATGTATATATATATAATACACACACATGGGTTTGTGACCAAGTCATCAATTGGCCCTCTTCTGGGTTAATGGAAAGCACATTTGTGCCTTCTTAGTTAAAGGTACACTCCAGTACCACATTATCCCCTGCAAACAATGCCTATTTATACTTTAGAATACATTCTTTAACTAGTTTTGGCGACTAGAAGCAGTCAATCACTGGCAAGAAAGCGCTACCATTGAAATCAATAGGAGCACTTTCTGTGCATGCTATTAAAGAGGGTCTTGTTGGACCCGCTGGGACTCTTCCATTAGCCAGGGCTGGTTGGCGGTAAATATAGTGTACATGCTCACTGGTAAGCAGGAAAAGTGTTCATCCTCAGCAAGCCCAGGAGCTTGAGGGACAGGGAAAGAGGACTAATGCCTAGCGGTATTCTGATGCATTCCTCCAGGGAATTCCTTGCAGGGAAAAAAAATGTTAATTTAAAGGGGACACAGCAATCTTCTACATTAACGTTAATGTGATGGCTGTAGTCTCTTTTCAATCTGTCTACCTCTTTCTGGAAAGCTTTTGATCTCAATCACTTTGGGCTGACAGTTTTAATTAGATGAAAAATACAGTTGCAAAACAGATTAGCCAACTAATGCTTTAATACCAAGGGGAAAAGTCTAAGGGAGGGGGAAGTACACGGTAGGTAAACGGTACGCTGGCCAGATCTGTGTGATGTGTGTATAATAGAGTTTGGTGCGTATGGCGTATGGTGTTTATCTGTGAGATGTATTGTAACACGTGTGTACAAGAAAATTTGGTAGAGATCATACCTTTATTGGGTAGCTGCAGTGCATTTGATTGTTAGCCTTTGACTACTATGGTCTCTTCTTCAGTCAATTGCAAGCAAATGTAAGGCTGTGAGATGTATCTTTGGCGCGCATGTATGATAAGGTGGTGGTTGTAATTGTTTAAGCATTTCTGAGTTTGTTGAGATGTTGTGTCATTGTGTCATAGCGGCAGGTGTGTTAAATGCCCAGACCCATACATAGTAGTTTATTAATGCCCTGATGCCCACGTGTTGTCTCAGGGCACCCAGGCCCATACTGAATCCCCAGGGCTGCTGCTTGTAGCGAGTCGTGTTTAGTATGTGATTCCATAGCGAGTTGCGGTCCTACCCCCCCCCATCTGCCCGGGATGTTTGGGGGTGTTTTTCCCTTTTGACAAATCCATAACAGGCTCCAGAGGAGGGAAGTTCAGCAAATCCCTCACAGGTTTAATCTCTGTGCATGTTAATTAATAATGACAATGCGGCCCCTTCTCTCCCTGCCTCGCTAATTACTGGTTAGTAGCTTTGTTTTAATTATAATTTTAATTCTTTTATAATCAAATCCAGACTTGTTTTATTTATTTGCTTTGTGTGTATTTGGAAGCTGCGTGTCTATTGTAAAGGAAGAGCGAGACCAAATTAGAGTGCTGGAAAACAATGCAATAGGAAGAGAGGTGGCGGGAATACCGAGCAAGCTGCTTTTTATATCTCTGCCTCCCCTTTACTTACTTATTTAATCTACTAAATGATATCTTCCCCCTGTTTATCACTTTTGTCCTTCTACCCAACTCTCTCAATCTAACACGTTTTTTCCCCTCCAATTCCTAATCCTTCCTTCTTTCCACCGCATGTCATGTAGGGTTCTGCGTAGTTACTGCACCTCTGTCAATTAGTTGATACAGTAAGTGCTGATGGGTTTAATATGGTACCCCTTCTTCATCTATATCGTGGTCCTGTTCCCTGCTCCATCAGTCAGATCCAAAGGCCAGGAATCTGTGAATCCTTCACATCTTGTGCCGTCCCCCAAAATGTATGCTGGGTTATCTTATTCTGGCTCATAGGAAAGGGATTGTCTCATCATTTGGTCCATCTAGCTTCTCAAGACTGCAAAAGTTTGTTATCCCTGTACTAACGCTAAACCTCCATTCTTCTTTTGTCTGTTTTAATCCATGTCCCTGTTCTTACCCCTCCAATTATTAATCCCCTAAATCTGTCCTCTGTTCTCCCAGCACGTGTCCCAGTGTTTCCGTCCAATTCATGTTTGTTCATTCATTCACCCGTTCATTCCCCTTTGCCTTTCTTCTATTCTTTTTGTCCTTTCATGCACGTCTTAGTATTTTGCTATTCTCAGTTCATCCAGTAATCCAATTTGAGCTCCATCACTTTGTCCTGAAGGTTTGTGAGCACAGCACTTGTCATATCGCACCTTCTATGTTAGTGTCCTTGTGTGTATTCGGATCACAGACACCAGAAATCTAGCCCTTTTTAGGGAATAAGAGGGGACTGGCAGCATGCCCAGAGGCTGTGAGCTGCCCACCAGCCTCTCTGTATGCTCCGAGATGCGGCTAGAACAATGTAGACGAAAGAGACCCTGCTAGAGTTTGTTAGTCATCGAACCTTTACTTTCAGTATTTGGTCACGTTCTTAAAGTTTGTTTTTTATTATTTCAGAGATGCTCATTCTTTCTTTCGGCCATTTTTAGGGCTGTCATAGGACTTACACATCTGTTAGAAGAGAATTGTTTACCTGTATAGACAAATAAAGTGACAAATGGGTGATATATAGACTGGCAGATAGGAGATAAAGAGCTCGTCTGTGGCTGTTGGAGCATCATGGTGCTTTGCCGGACAGCTACCTATTGGCTTCTATTAAAATAAAAGCAAGTGCCGTAGGGTCATGTTGAGGATAATGACTTGCTATAGTCAAGGCATGGAATAAGATGTTGCTTTATGGAGCAGTGATAGGAGACTGGTTGGGTTACCCCAAAGTAAGCTGCATTATCTAAATCATTAGCTTGAAGAGATTGATTTACAGAGTTGTGAAGGAAACTGGAAAAGGGGGTTAAAATAAAGCCTATGCTATTTGAGAACATGAATCAAGTGCCCTGTCAGAAAGAGGACAAGAGATAACCCTCAGAGCAGAGAATTATTCTGGATCTAATTTGTTTTGCACTGAAATGTAACATTTTCCTGGATTTGGTAGAGGAACACAGTTGAGGGAGAATGTGCTCTTTTGATTACATTGCTGTTTAAACCTTTCATGTCTCCCTGCTTCGTCCAGTTCACCACTGTTCCTTACTCAAACTCAGCCGTTCTTCCAACATGTTCATTCCTCCCTCTCTATTTCCCCCCCTGGCTTCTTTATTCTCTTTCCATTTCATGAGGAGCACATTCCTTTCTCTCTGGCTTTGTAAATGTATTTTTGGGAACATTAGACCCATTATGTTCATTAGAAGATGTTGACCTATCATTTGTCTCCTCGGAGGAAGAAGTGATGCTCTAAGAGCCAATTAGGAGTGAATCTCAAAGATGAGGCCTTATTGTAAAGGCATTTCTGCTCTGAATGCCTCTAGTTAAGACTGATTACTGTGTTCCTGCTGCTCCCTACCTCCCGTTGATGCACTACCACTATGATAACAGAAGCTTTACTCTTCACGCAGTACCTCTTCCTTATCCATCCCATGAGGGGCTTAGCACATCTCTGTTTGCCCAAAGCAGGCAGATGTTGGCAGATCCTGCATAAACGTGATGTCTATGTAATACACAACTTGGTTAAGGCAATAATACAGCCACCCTAAGTATTGTCTCTTGGATCTTCTGCCACTATTGACCAGCCATGGATTCATTAGTGAAGATACCTCATTAAAGTACTGCTGTATATGCATAAACTATTGTGGGTCCACAGCAGCACCCAGAGGCTACCTTGGCTCCATGGTAATAATCCATTAGTCTGGCAGGCCATTGTTGAATGCTTAAAGCTTCATGGTTTGACTTAATTTTCTCCTCCTCTGGACCAGAAAAGGTCCATGTGGTGAAATCATATCCTAATGTATACTGTTGGTAAATTAACTGCATTGACCCCACCAAGAGCCAAATGCCTATTCTGTGCTATTAAAAGGGCATTAATACTGTTTTAAATGGCCGTCTGTAGAAAGGACATTATTACTGTATTTTGCTCTTTGGTTGCCCTTGAAAGGGTCAATATAATCCCCCCTGCTCTTGAGATGAGCAGAATCTAATGACAAGAATATTCTAAGTACCTCTAATTTTGCAAATAAGCCCATAAAATGATTATATATGATTTTATTAGTGTTGCACCATGGAATGAAAATGAATCTTAAAGGCTCATCTCAGGCTATTCACTGGATTGAGCTCTAACCCTTCATCTCATTGACTACATTCCGTGTGTCTCTTTGATCTCCCACTTCATTGTCTGTTGCAATTAACAAATTAATGCACATCGCCCGCAGAAACCACTTGCAGACTAATTTCTTTTTATGCTAAGAACTGAGATGAAGAGTTAATGTTCCTGTGTTGGCACCAAGTCTCTGCCTCTACCCATAACGTGCATACCATGCGGTTGGTCTTAGCTGTAACACAGAGTAGTCGGTATGAAGCTGATAACACTTCCCTGCTGGCTGCCAAGTCATCTCTTTGCCAAATGCTTCTCTCTCTCTTGGAGTTCAGGCTCTGCATGTGCCAGACGCGGGAGGAGGGCACCTTTCCCAGGGTTTACCCACAATACCGTCTGGTGCAGCGGTGAGTGAGATTGTGTATGTGTCAACACCATCTGTTATAGCATCTTGAAGGCACAAAGATGTGGAGGAGGGGACTAACAAAATTTTACGTGGCAACCAGGATTGCCCTGGAAAGTGACAAAAGAGTAAGACGAGCAAATATTCTGAAAGCAGGTTCTTCTGGGAGACCATATGAAGTATCATGCAGAGCAAGGGGCATTTACTCCTTGCTTGGTGTCATTCTGTTGGAGGGTATGGAAAGCCTCTTTAAGGGAATGCAGATCCTTGGCTGAAAATGTTTTCCTAGCAAGAAACTCTTTAGATGCATGGATGTCACTATGGCTAGAGATGTGACAGGAGCAACCAAGCAACTCTACAAAGGTACAGGACAATGAAAGATTAACAGTCTTGGAATGACACTAGAACAGAAAGGATAACAGGATTCTTAGTTTCAATGTGTTATGCAAGTAAGAACCAAAAACAAT
Source organism: Spea multiplicata (assembly GCA_009364415.1). NCBI lineage: Eukaryota > Metazoa > Chordata > Amphibia > Anura > Pelobatidae > Spea > Spea multiplicata. The sequence continues at coordinate 31,324,271 of VKOC01000004.1, forward strand.
TGGAAAAATGTATTTACTGTATTGGTTACAATATTTGGTTCCCCAATGAGCCCATCACCCTCCTATTATAATACCATTGTCTGTATACTTATATATGCCTGTGGGAAAAATTCATAAATCGTATTCTGGGACAGGGGAAATTTACAGTGATTCATTGAAGACCAGAACAATATCTCACAAAGCGGTGAGTACGATGTCTTATAAACCATGGCTCAACAAATCATGGATCTGCTGGCATCTTACTTTTCTGAGTAATCTCTAAAGAAATGTATGGATGCACCTTTCTCCCCGGGCTCTTTATAGCAAAATATTGGCTCGTAATTTATATCAATGTCTGTCAGCCTCTGAGGAAGACTATAACAGACGGGAATTATTCCGGCTGAAGTTTGCCTCGGTGGCATCGTCTGAAGGTCCCAGGTCACCTCAGTGGCTGTCAATCAGTGTCGTGTGGGTCTCTATCCCATGCACAATTCATATGGAAACACATTCATGTCCTTCAATTGTTTCCTCTGAAAAACTATCCCTATGATGAGCCAAGTCATCAGTCTGCGGTGTCCCTATTGATAATCTGGACCGGCTGTCTGGGAACAGGGCTCCAACTCCTGATAATATATATACAATATACATTTGAAAACATTAACTAGTTTAGTGGGGAGTAGGCTGTATCCCGCTTTGGGGCAATGCTCTCTATGTGTCTCTTGCTTGAGGGTTTGAACAATTATGGCCAAAGTAATTTAGTTATCCAAAACTAGGAACCAGTGGAATATTTTTGTTGATTGCTCTATTTTGCACCAGCATTGCACTCTGCATAACCTTCATAGGCATCTATTCACTAAACTGCAAGCGCACATGTGTTAGCTAAAACTGGAACTTGGTTCCAACTTGCAACTTCCCCCTTGCTTCCCCAGAGGATGGCAAGTTGACTCATGAGTCAACCCTTGCATCCACCATAGTTTGGGACTATAACCTGGGCTTATTTTATTAGCCCCACACTGTGCACATTTATTTTCTTTAATATATTTCTTATTTTATTATCTCTAAAATTACTCTGCGGAGGTAGGGACTCTCTGTTTTGTGCTCTCACGTGCATTTGCAAACATGCAGCTATGTGAGTTGTTGACATGTGAGGGTTTGCATCCTCAGTTGAGTCTAGTTGGTGGCGTTAACCCTTTACTCTACTGACCACTTGAATGGAGCCAAATGTACCTCTATACCTCACCACATCCTCTTCCAGCGGAATCCCTTTTACTTCTTTCCGACTCTCTCCATATTCTCCTTATATGCCCTTTTCAGCTTGTATCCACCTCTAGCACTCTCATCATTTCCCTGCTTGAATATCTCCAATATACATGCAGCATTCTTCCTTTTCCTGCTTCCCTACCTCTAAGCCTCTCGCCTCCTCTACTCGGACAGCTCTACACCCCCCCCCAGCCTTCTCTTGCCTCCAGTCACTGTTCCTCAATCTCACATTCACTGATTAGTGCCCTTTTACATTCCTCGCTGAATTTTCTCTATCCGGAGGATTCTGGGAGTTATGCGTATGAGCTATTTGGAGAAGGGGGTGTGTGGCAGTGGGGGGCTGAGTGTGAAACAGGAGGGAGAGTGCTGCAAATCACTGTATTTATTGTGTTCAGAATAGAGGGGAAGAAGGTGGAGGGGGGTTAATAAGGCAGTGAGTAATTCCGTCGGAGACATTAAAGGCTCTGAAACACACATTAACCCTTTCCTTTTGGCAGAGATACAGGCAGACCTCCTCTGTATATGTACAGCTGCGTATGCAAGCCTGTAGAAGGTAACGGACTGAAGCGTCTGTGTGCACGAGTAAATGCTTGTATGCGTGCCTTGTTTATGAAGAAGCGCAGCAGGACGATGCATTTTATATGCCACCTCCTAATAAAGCTCTGAAAATACAGATCCCGCAAGATAGCAGAAATATTTCACTTTTTTTAACCCTTGAAGCACACACATTTACCTGGATCCGTCATCGAACCAGCAGGGGCAGCCAATGACTCTGCATGCTTTAACTTGACGGTACTTACCCTCGTCTGTTTAGCAGCGGTGTCTGTGCGGTGACGTAGACATATATATATATATATATACTATATATATATATATATGAGTTACCCCCAAAAAAACACATTTACCCAGATCTTTCTTAAAAGCTTGAACAACTGCCCATATTCCTCTTGAGGTTTACTCTATTTTAACTAAAAGTGAAAGTGTCAGTGGATCCATGCCAGCAAAAATCTTGGATGACAGAAGCCACCGAAAGGTCTCATAGCTGTCTCCTCACATGGGATGGACTGTCAAGTGATGGACACTTGCCCCTCTACTAATAAAGACTATACAAGGACACGGGGACCCCAAGACATGCAAATAAATTCACAGACATGTAGAATGACAGGAGACGTGTGTTCCACTATAATACAATGTCAAATGCTACTGATACATGACATTTTTTGTGTCCTCTTTTGTATGACACTGACAGGAATACAGACCACATGTAGGCCAGGTAAAACGCTGTACCACGAGAGAGGCGTTCTTGTATTATTAGGGTAACTGGCCCCTATTGTCGCTTATTAGAAGAATGCATCATGGATCTGAATAATGGCGGCCTCTGGTTTAGTTGATTGATGTTAGCAGTAAGCATTCAATTATTAGAAGCATAGTTGGTTGGATTGTTCCTCTGAGCGAGGCTGCTACCTGTTAAGTAAGGTATGTATTAGCAGTCGGCTGTCTGATTGAGATATACTGTGGATGACTTTTTTTTGGCACACTTGGTGCTTGAGATATATAATTCCTTGCCTATGATGGGGTTTTATTTCTGGTAGACACATTAGACCGTGTATTTTGTCTGTAACAGATACCATCTGTTTGTATAGTTTTCTCATGAGTGACCATGAAACCTGACACTGTAGCTTCCTAAACTGTGTATTGAGAGAGTCACCAGTATGACTGGTACCAGTTGGCATTGATGAGTATGTGGGTAATTGGTAGCGGTAGTATTGTTGAAAGTGACTGGCAGTGATGTGTATTGACACAGCTGGCTGTAAGGGGGCTGCCGATGATGGGGACATTGAGTTTTAATTAGTTGATACCTGCTAAACGAAAGGTGTGATACAGGTGGTGATATTCCGCCTGGCATGGATGGATGGTAAAGGAGCTGATACCAACCTGGGTGTGACATCTGGTAGTGATTACCTTGGCACTAGTGTACACAAAGTGAACGGAAGCTGATAGTGAATGAAGGTGACCTTATTGTCCTGGAGGACACAAGGAGTCGGCATTGATATTCGTGAGTGGTGGTGAAAGTAAGTATATGTGATGTGGAGAGTGTTGGCATCTGGTATTGATTAGGGCTAACTACTCGTGGGAGAGTTTGGTTGCAGAAATGAGCAGTAGCTGTGACCTTCTGGTTGTTTTTTAGACAGGTGGCGATGCATCTGGCAAAGAGCTGAGAAAAAGTTTGTATTAATTTGGCTGATACATGGGGATGTGGTATATTGGTGATTGAGAATAGTGAAACTGGCCTCGGTAGCTCAACATAGCTGCTATTTTGATATCTCCTGGCATGGAGGAGAACCACATGTGATATGAATTTGGGTGGTGAAGTTGGCATTGTGAAGTGTCTAGATCACAAGTGGTTTGGGGAGACAGCTGGTATAGATTTGGATGGCACAGCTGTCAGTGTCAAGCAGTTATACCTTTGGACCCCTAGAGAAGGAGACATCTGCAATGGTTTGGTTGACTCAAATGGCATCCCCAGGGGTAAATACTTGTCAGGTTGGGGAACAGATGGCAATTATCTGGGAATCACAGCTGGTAGTGTTGGAAAGAAACACAAGCAAAGAAAGTGAAAGTCAGCTGTAGTTAAGGTGACAGTTTTGTTTCAGTGCCATGGGTTTCGGGTTAAGATCATACACAGAGCTAAACATTACTTGGACAGAAGTACAGATACATTTGCAAGAAGTACTCCTGGCATTGGGGAGAGGGACAACTGGTGGTGATTGTGGATGGACAGCTGGAAAAAGCAATACAAGCAAATTCAAAACAGTGACAGCTGGCATTGATTTGGGGACACTTCAAGCAGCAATTGGTGAAGCAGTTGGATTTGGTTGCAGGGGATATATATATATAAAGGTTTGATACAGATGTAACTAATGACAATCATGCATTTTGTGTAAATGATCCTGTTTAGTTAAATCAAAATATAGACTGTCCCACATCACAACCATTGGCTATCTTTAGCTGATGTTATGAGTTGAAAACAATGACTGTTCTAATTATTATATGATTGTCGCAAATCCAAGGGGAGGCAGTTGTAGTCAGTGATCTATCTCTCTCTGTCTCTCTTCACAATGGTCTGCAGTGGGTAGACCCGATTAAAGGAATTGCAAGGAAAAAGTTATCTTCGAGTTTTACTATAGAGTTACACGGCAGGCAATTGACATTTCCATGGAGAGTACGAATAAGGTGACAAAAAGTGATTTATTTACTTTTAGTGGAGGCCCTGCACAATGGGGAAGCCGGGGGGTTGATAGGACTGGAAACATTAGGTTGTGACATGTACAATAGACATTACCATCCTTGTAAGTTTAGTCATGGCACACCTGGCAGTGATGAGGTGACACAGTAGACAGCGATGAGGTTGACATAATTTGTAGTTATGGGGTGACACAGTAGACAGCGATGAGGTTGACATAATTTGTAGTTATGGGGTGACACAGTAGACAGGGATGAGGTTGACATAGTTTGTAGTTATGGGGTGACACCATAGACAGTGATGATGTTGTCATAGTTTGTAGTTATGGGGTGACATCGGAGACAGCGATGAGGTTGACATAGTTTTGTAGTTATGGGGTGACACAGGACAGCGATGAGGTTGACATAGCATAGTTTGTAGTTATGGGGTGACACAGCAGACAGCGATGATGTTGACATAGTTTGTAGTTATGGGGTAACACAGCAAACAGTGATAGTGGACATCACTGGTGCAGTAATGTGGTGATATACCAGGCAGTAAAGGATTGGATATCACTCGTAGCGAACTGAGGAGTCTGACATACTAGGCAGGGGTGAGGTAGATACAGTGGCTACTGATGTAGCAAGACATAGAGCAGCGAAGGGTGACACATTGAGTAGCGATGGAGTGGCATACCAGTCAGTAATGGAGCACACACAGCAGGTATAATTAATGGGGTGACATACCAGGCAGTGAAGGAGTAGACATAGCTGGTAGTGATGGGGTGACACTGATGGCAGTGGTGGGGTGGATACAGGCCGTAGCTACAAGAGGCAATACATCTGATAGTGATGGAGGGATAATGACTGCAGAAATGTCACCCAGTCCTGCACGTCTGATCTCTTTTCTTTTTGCTTGTGGCTGGATCGAAATCGTCCGACCCCTTCATACAATAGCCGAGGGCCTGAAGTGAGATATTGATCGGATGGGGGGGTTATTTGTGTCACTTATGCTGCTCTTTTGGAAATGGAAGATAATTACAAGATCAGAGGAGCTTGGCTGAATAGAAGCACATTAAACTGCATGAAGGTGAAGGGCAGAGAACTTACAGCGTACGCTGCTGTATACACGGAATGAACACAGACGTGGACTGTCGCCCACCCTTCCCACTGGGCTCTTCATTCTTTTGTTCAATAAAACCTCCATTTTCAAGAGGGTCAGACAACCGGTCTCCCTTAAGATTTCGTACAACTCCTATCCCTCCCAACCAGCAAGGCTGCTCCGCAAGTACTTCCATCCCCACCCCACAAGTAAAACTTCAGAGCAGTTCACCTCTTGCTCCAAATGACTACCCCTGCTTCTTACAGTTATTGCCTATACCCTGCTACGCGCTCCTTAAGGTTATTGTATTTGAGCTTTCCTTTAACCTTAACAGATTTAGAATATAAAATAATTATAACAACCTCTCTGTTAATATCACTTCCAACTAATATGATTAAATCTGTATTACTATGAGATAAGAACAGTTAAAGCAGATCTGTCCCAAATTCTACATTTTAATTTTCAGGACACTAAATAGGCCCATATAATGTATCTACAGATTACAATGTATACAATATATGTAATAGAAACAAAGTTTTTAAAATACTTTTGGGCGCTCCCACCTTAACCAACTGTTTTTAGGATCTGCATTATTATTCCTCCCTGTTGAATTGCTGATCTCCTGTTTAGTTATTAATTATTGCTCGGTTAAGCGTTTGTAAGAGTAGGTGGAGTGGAAAGGAAATAACTACAGGATTGGAAATTGATCAGACATAATAAAAAGAAAATGAAATTATTTATGAACTACACTACATATTGAACATATGAGGTTCAGCAATCCTTTTTAAATGGCGTGTAGTTTAGAAGAGAAAACTAGATTCTAAAAGCATGGCATGGTAAGAGAAGGTTAGTGGAAGGGGTATGGATAAGGGTAGGGCTTAAAATAATAATTATTGAGAGGGAGGTAGACTTAAACATTATATTAAAATGGAAATCTGTGTGTATATATATATATGTACTATTGTGTCATACACGGTAGTCTCACACTGAAAAATCTTTGAAGTTCATTTTAAGAGACAAGAATATGAACGGTACATAATCGGTGAAGACACCTGCTACAGTCAATGAGAGATCAGTATCATACTTAACCGACTGACCTGTCAGTGACCCGTTCAACCCAAAGATAGGTCTAATCCACATATCTCCCTCTGCAAGCGTGGTGTAACAAAAGGCAGCTCCGATATCCCATGCGTGGGATTGCAAGGTCCCTTTCTAGGGTCTGGGAGGGGCACTCTCAGGGCACTCTGGGTAATTGTATGCAAATTGCTGTGGAGCAGCAGTAGCTAGCCTCACTAACGGGCTGCGCAGTCTGATTGCCTCTCTGGCAATTTGCATAACATTAGGAGAGATTTTCTCGCTAACATTGAAGTGTTTTTTGTTAGAGGTCACCCTCAGCTAATTACACACCCAGCATCACAACGAGGGCTTTAGTATGTACAATAGGACCTGTGTATCAAACTGTGCAGCATTTGTATACCAGGGATGCATAAATATGGACTGATTACTGTGTTCCTGGGGTATGTTATGTGTAAGTGTGCGCTTTCAGTTGTATGTTCGTGCACGTGGGTTCCTGTTGTGTATATCCCAGCGTGTTGCTCTCATTTTGTGTGCACAGATAAAAGTCGTAGGGCAGTATGGCGTGTTTTGCCCAAATGTGAGGTGTGAGTTGAGCCCGTTTTCCGTGTGTGGCCTGTGTATGTTTGTGTCACGGTGTTTTGTCAGTAGTATGTTCTTGGGGGGTGATATAAAACAGAACAGATAAACTTAAATTAGCTTTTTCCTCTTTTCTGATGCTCAATTGTTTAGAGCATACGTTTTGTTACTATGAAGTATACTGTTTTTTGGGGGAATGCAGCATACAGCCTTGGGGCTTATATAGTGTCCATCCCTGAGGTTTTGGGGTTATATAATATGGAGCCCTTTGGTTTGGGGTGTATGCAGTATGAAGTCCTCTCATTTTGGTGGCCTGTATGTGTATGATTGGATATTGGGGATATGCAGCAGCAGTCCTGGGATTTTGGGGTATGTAGCTGCAGTCTTTGGATTTTGGGGGTATGTAGCAGCTGTCCTGATATTTTGGGGTATGTAGCAGCAGTTTCGGGATTTTGAGGTTATACAATGTCCATCCCTGGGATTTTGGGAGTGAGAGTATGTAGCGTATGCACCTAGTCCTTTGGAGTTGGCATTGTGGCCATAATTGTGTATCATCTAAAGGTGTCACTATGGAAGTACTGCAGTGTATCTCATTCCTTCCCACCATTCATCTATCTGTGACCTTTCTCTACCTCCATGGCAGAGTCTCCACCTTCCTCCTCTCTTCTTTTCTCTCTTTCCTTCCGATCTCCACCCACTGCTATACGAGCTCCCCCTATTCTCCGGGCGCCAACTCCTTCTCCTCTGCTCATTCAGTACATTGTACCTTTAGATCTGTTTGGGGAACAGGTTTCCTTGTTTGTGTTTCTGCTTCCTGAGTTTTTCCTCTTGCTCTGGCAAAGCTATGAGTTTAATCAAAGCTAATCAGAAAATTATGAGATGTCTGATTGCTGATTAGACTTCTAATGTTAATCTAGTCAAGGAGACTCTCGTGCAGGATATTTTAGGAGAGGAGCTCCCTGTGGGATTTTATATAGGGCACAGGACACAAGTTACCGTATCCCAAGAGGGCTTTCTGTATGTGGGTCCATTCATTCGTCCTCTTTTGTAGCATCAAGGACAACGAGTCCTCGTTAAAGGACATCATGCAGTTTGAATACCTTTGCCAACGGAACCTTGAAAAGACGAAGGCTTGTTACAACAAGAATATTTTTAAGATAAAACGGCTACCCTTTTTAATTTCACATAACTATCAAAAGCCTTTCTGAATTCTCTGAAAAAGATGGTATAAGAAAAAAAAAGAAACCATAAACTGAAAATAAACACTTTTGTTTGATCTACTGACATAGAAATGTCTTTTACATTGTAGCACAATCTGATTTCAGAGACAGATTAGTTTTCTTTGATTTAGTCTGATTTTTTTTTTATCACCAAAATCAGCTTCTATCCAAATATATAGCTCCCTTAATGTCGGGAAATGATCAGAATAAGGTTACATGAATCAACCAACTTTGTTTTCTACATGTGAGGTTCCATGTAAAATTATATTGCAAGTAAAGTATGCAGGGTATGCGGTGCATTTATTTTTTACTTCTCTCCATGGAATAGATTGAATCACAAAAGCTGAAAACTTTTTGACAATTTTGGTGGGGGTAGTTTTTATCATGCATTGCCAAGTGATTAAATGCATTTATCTATACGTCTGCTAGGCATTTGGCTAGCTCACGCATAGATTCCCTACCTGGCCATACTGCAATAAATTGGTCACAAGTACATTTGAAAGTGTTCCTTTCTTGCTGTCGTACATATGTACATTGAGCTGTTTGTATAGTGTCGGTATCAGACATCAATTTGACGGAGCTGAAATTCTGAAGCACACAATCTCAAGAAGTGGATTGCTTTCCATATGTTAATATGACATCCCTTAGCAACGCGGTTCTGCAGAAGAAAGAATAAGTAACATATCTGCTAATGTTGATTTTCTTAGTATGCAAGAGTGGCCATTATAAGTGGAACATCAGCTTTAGTGGCAAAAATATTTTTTATTAAATGCACTAAATGGTCTTATGTACAAGAAGGGACTTAACGTCTTAACGGATGTGTTGCTGCTGTCTTGGAATTCTGTACATCTTTATGGCCAGCTGTTATTTTGACAGTAACATCTGTATTTGGATGATAGGAACATTAGTCTGTCTGCGGCTTCGGAACTATTCGCGGACAATACCAGCTGCATAACAATCTAGGATCAGTGAAGCTGAGAGTGTGGATAAGGTGCTGGTTTGTGTTTCAGCACCCTGGACGGGGCTATCTCAGAGATGGTGGATGCCCCTGGCCGTGGTGCTGAAACTCCCACATCATGCTTAAAACGTAGAAAACTATTTGAACGGGTTTTATTTATTAACAAGACCAGGGAGTGATTTTTTTCTAGACATGTCTGCAATACATGGAGAGCTGCGTATTGCTTCTGATGTCTCGTCAACGTTCTTTGTCTGCTCAGATGCATTTTCCTTTCCTCTCCTGCCCATCCAAGTCCATCCAAGTTCATCAAGATGGTGTTGATTTTCAGGCAGTTTACTACTAATCTGGGCACTAAAATTGTAGGCGAATATTTCACGCTACGTTTGTTGCATCAAGATAGCTGTCCCTGGAAGCCATTGGAACCCACAGTATATAAATAATAATAATTAGTGGGTTTTTTCCCCTTAAATGGCCTTTTAATTGTAGTGGAGATTATAGTCCAATGTACAACATTATTTTTTTTAACAATTTATCTTGAAGAATGTCCTCTGTTATGTCATATAAAATGTATCAGCATTCAACCTCCGGGAACGTTGCTGTGGTGACCATAGTCGTGATTTATCTCGAAAGCAGGAGCAACTATGGACTATGAAGTTTGCTCTGTCCTCTATTCCGTTAAACACATACTATAGCTTTATCTGTTGAATTGAGGGTTTGGAGAAACACCTTGGAGATAACACAGTAAATTCACTCTATGCCAAAAATGACCGTACCATGACTTCAGGGAGGACTTCTACCGGGTCCATCAGTACTCTGCATCCGTGGACTTAAAAATCCACATTGGAATGATAGGAGTTCCTGAGGAATCCAACCGAGTTACATTTTAAAGCCCAGTGAAGTTACAGCCAGATTAAATTCCATTTACACTGTGGCTTCATGGGTTGAGTTGTGTTTGTTGGGGGTTATTGGACTGACTTGGTCAACCCAGGTGATGACTGGTCGCTTCACTTCTAATGAACTAGTCTGACATGTAGCTGTAGATTATTTGGACAAATCCTTTTCCTACATGAAACGTTTACCCAAGAAGATTGTGAAGGGTGATTGTCACAATTTAGGGTTCCCCAGCTGAACATAAGGTGAGATGGGGCTTTCAGGCCTTTTTTGGGTTCAGCTGACCTTTTGTGACTGTGTGTGGTTTTGCGTGTAGGGTTTGGAGTCCCCAGAACAGCTCAAAATACACATTGCAGAAGCCCAAATGTTATTATGCTTTATTACGCTTTCCTTTCCAGGGACCCGCAATCATGTAGCAATGCAAATTGTCGTCCATCTCCACAAACCCAGGAGGAACTGGTAATATGCTTAGCTAAGGGTGGGGGTTTGTGGAAGGGATGGAATTACGCTTCTGGAAGGCCTGGTTTTTACAACCTGAAATTAGATTTTTTTTTCTCTTACACTCTCTGACCTTTTTCCCTTTAAATAAAATCCATTGTATTAATTTTTTCCATCAGCCGGGCCAACGGAACATAGTAGATTGGGCTGGAAAGGTCAGACTCTGTGTAACTGCAGAAATGCGGCTTAGTTGATGGTTTTTCCCTCAGGCTGTTTGTATGATTTTTATTTTTTTTATTTGGATTAAGAATATTATCTGCAATGTACCATGTACCGTCTGCAGAGCGGCATGCGTATATACCTTGCTGTGTTAAGACGGCTAACCTCATCGCTGATCTTTCTTAAATGCCGTAATACAACAGCCGAACATTTGACATGGGGACATGCTCTACAGACGTATACTAGTAATGCTGCAGAACAATGTGTGTATGTGTGTCCCAGTAATACTGCAGAGCAATGTATGTGTGTCCCGGTAATACTGCAGAGCGATGTCTGTGCGTCCCAGTAATACTGCAGAGCAATGTATGTGTGTCCCGGTAATACTGCAGAGCGATGTATGTGTGTCCCAGTAATACTGCAGAGGAATGTCTGTGTGTCCCAGTAATACTGCAGAGGAATGTCTGTGTGTCCCAGTAATACTGCAGAGTAATGTATGTGTCCCAGTAATACTGCAGAGCAATGTATGTGCCCCAGTAATACTGCAGAGTAATATATGTGTGTCCAGGTAATACTGCAGAGTAATGTATGTGTGTCCCAGTAATACTGCAGAGTAATGTATGTGTGTCCTAGCAATACTGCAGAGTAATGTATGTGTGTCCCAGTAATACTGCAGAGCAAAGTACGTGTCCCAGTAATACTGCAGAGCAATGTCTGTGTGTCTCAGTAATACTGCAGAGTAATATATGTGTGTCCCAGTAATCTTGCAGAGCGATGAATGTGTGTCCTGGTAATACTGCAGAGCGATGTATGTGTCACAGTAATCCTGCAGAGCAATGTATGTGTCACAGTAATACTGCAGAGTAATGTATGTGTGTCCCAGTAAATACTTCAGAACAATATATGTTGTCCAGAATACTGCAGAACAAATGTATGTGTGTCCAGTATATCTGCAGAGAAATGTATGTGTGTCCCAGTAACACATGCAGAGCAATGTATGTGTCCCAGTATACTGCAGAGCAATGTATGTGTGTAACAGTACCTACAGGAACAATATATGTGTGTCCCGCAATACTGCAGAGCAATATGTGTGTCCCGAGTAATACTGCAGAACAATGTTGTGTGTCCCAGTAATCCTGGCAAGCAATATATGTGACCCCAGTAACCTGCAGAGTAAATGTATGTGTCCCTGGTAACACTGCAGAGCAATGTATGTGTCCCAGTAATACTGCAGAGCAATGTATGTGTGTAACAGTAACACTACAGAACAATATATGTGTGTCCCAGCAATACTGCAGAGCAATATGTGTGTCCCAGTAATACTGCAGAACAATGTATGTGTGTCCCAGTAATCCTGCAGAGCAATATATGTGCCCCAGTAACACTGCAGAGTAATGTATGTGTCCTGGTAATGCTGCAGAGCAATGTATGTGTCCCAGTAATACTGCAGAGCAATGTATGTGTGTAACAGTAACACTACAGAACAATAATGTGTTGTATCTCTCTAATACTGCAGAGTCAATATGTGTGTCCCAGTAATACTGGCAGAAAATGTATGTGTGTCCAGTAATCCTGCTAGAGAATGTAATGTGTCCCCAGTAACACTGCAGGTAATGTATGTGTGTCCTCAGTAATACCTGCAGAGCAATGTATGTGTCCCAGTAATACTGCAGAGCAAATGTTATGGTTCTCCAGTAATGCACTGCAGAAACAATGTATTGTGTCTCCCAGTAATACTGGCAGACAATGTATTGTGTCCCAGTAATACTGCAGAGCATGTATGTGTTCCGAGTAATACTGCAGAAATGTATGTGTCCCATGTAATACTGCAGAGAATGTATTGTGTCCAGTAATCGGCGGCGAGCTAGATGGAGTATGAGAGAGAATCTTCGAGTTCGGTTGATTCACATTATCCACATGCACTCAGCTGAGGAGAGTCATCTCTGAGCCTCACACCCTGCAGAGCAATGTATGTGTGTCCCAGTAATACTGCAGAGCGATGTATGTGTGTCCCAGTATACTGCAGAGCGATGTATGTGTGTCCCAGTAATACTGCAGAGCAATGTATGTGTGTCCCAGTAATACTGCAGAGCGATGTATGTGTGTCTCAGTAATACTGCAGAGCAATGTATGTCTGCAGAGTGATGTTTTTGCTTTCATCTAGTACCCTACAAAGCTAAATGTGCAAATGTTTCCAGCACAATCGGGGTATTATATAAGCCTAGAAAAAAATATTGTGTTCCCCGCAGAGCAGAACGTGTGTGCAGCAGAGAAATATTGGATATTTCTGCAGAACAATAGGCTCGTGGAACTCCTCCCCAATTACAGAGCAGAGGGATGTGTGTACACGATGCAGGTGTTCTGCGCCCCTTATCTGCGGGCTGCGCCGGCGCTGCTCCGGCTGTTCAGGGTTACATGCTTTGCCCCCATCACTCACTGCCAGCGCCTGCTGAGCGCCATCACTTATTACGCCCACAGAGTATCCGCCTCTCAGGTACAGCTCTGCCAGTGCTGCGCAATTATCAAATGTTCAGCACTAACGGGGCAGGATTGTCTGTGCTGTAGATGTATGTCTAGCTGGGGCAAATCAGTAATACGGGTATCTTTGGGAAATGTTTGTTTATGGCTGTGCATGCATACAATATTTCCCAGCGTATAGAGATACTCCTTACAATATTTATTACACTACATCATAAATAATTAACTATCGATGAAATCGAGTTTCATTAGACACAATGAACCATAAAGGGAGGGGACCTCACAACCGGGATAGAGAGAAGAGTATAGGGGGATTATGTATGAAGAATAATCCTGGTGCAAATGTATAAAAGTTGTCTTGTCGTCATAGCAACCAGTGGCATGATCCAATAAGCATCTTTGTTCTATTGGTTGCTATGCTGCTAAAACCACTTTTTAAAACGTTATACCGCAATGGGTCCGCAAAATCCTGTGTGTCACAGAGAAAACCCATCGTTACAGAGAAAAAAACATGGCTTCTTGGCCACCATTGTACAGGCTTGATGTGATCAGCTGGTAATGACTGGGTATTGATGTTTTTGTATATAATAATTATTTACTTATTATTTTATAGAGATTGGCTGACGCCGCAGAGAAGTTTCAGAAAGCCCACCGCTGGCAGGACAACATCAGGGTGAGTGCATCGACCATCTCCTCTCCGCTGCCCTTCCAGTCCTAACCTTCTGTGTCCGTCTGTCTGGCTGCTGCGACAACACACAGACCCTTCATAGTATAACATTAAATAAAAAAAAACGCCATAGCATATAGGTGGGTCACAATTTCAGTTATTTCAAACACTTGGCGTCTTTACATTTCTTTCAGTAATACGCATTACTCTACATACACTGCCGTTCAAAAGTTTGGGGTCCCTTAGAAATCTCCATTAGAATAACATGAAATGGATCAGACATGCAGCACAGACGGGGTTAATGTTGTAAATGACTATTGTAGCTGGAAATGGCCCTTTATCCCTCCCATTCTCTTTCTTTCTCACTTTTGCTGTTCTCTTTAATGCTTTCACACTTTTCTCCTCCTCTGGCCTTTGCTCCTTTTTTCCCTTTTTTGTCTGTCTCTCTTTCTCTCTTTTCCTGTGCTCTCTCTTTCCCTCTCTTCCTCTCTCACTTTTGCTGCTGCCAGCCCTAATGAAAGTGAATGAGGTAATTTTGATCTCATTTTCGGTTGCCCAATGTCAACGCGCAGACATAATAACAAACAGGAGGTGAAGGGCACTCAGGAGCACAGGCCCCTCGCTGGCAGAATGTGACATGCGCAGCCTAGGTGTGCCGGTGCGAGAGAGAGTGGGGAGAGCAGACAGGAGAAAAATCATGAAACAGAGAGAGGAAATTTGGCAAAGAGAGTAGGAGAAATTTTAGATACAAAGAAGAGGGGGAATGAGTGGCTTAGGTTGAGGGCCCCATTGTATTAACTGACTGGCTGATGCTAACGTTTGCCTTAGGAGATGTAAAAGAAAGCCAAGGAGACTCGCCAGCTCTATTTATTGAAGGAGCAGTCATGCCCAAAACCTTCTTTTGAGAGATACGTGAACTGTTGTGTAGTACGTGCCCATTCCAGGCAGTCATGGTGTGTTCTTTTCAGGGTCATTTGCCCTCTCTTGAGGTCGGTGTGTGTGTTCGGTGGAGTCCACCTTGGTGCCACAGCTGAAGGATGTATATGATGGGTTGTTTACCTGCGTGGGGGTATGAGGTGGCCATGCTTAGTTGATATCGGTTCCATCAAATTCTCGGTGCAATGTAGCTGCAGCCAACTCCTGCTTGGCGTGTTAAGAGTTAATGTACAGATGTTCTTGGAAATATCAAGAGCACCTGCGAGCCTCTCCACAACAATGACTCCTCGGCTATAACTGATAAATTGCTGCCAATTAGTTGGCCTCCCATTTTTAAGACCGCATCAGCAGATGTGTGCCGTACTCACGTAGATATAAAATGCCCATTAAACACAGGGCTTTAAAACAGTCTTGAAACTAGGTCCTCCATTGGGCGCGCGATGATTGTTAGTGCAGAGGAGGATATGGTATGTTTCCTGTATGTTTCTCACAATGACGTTGGTATGTTTGTGGCGTGTCCTCCTAAATGGGATTCATTCCATGTTGTCAGGCACAAATATAAGGCCCTGTGCATTGAGCTTCTGTGTGCCTACTACACATGCCCATCAATCACAGCAGCTCCCACGTGGCTTATTCCGTTTCTACATGCGCTAGAAGAAATGCAGACCCTCTGAGTGCGTCCGCGTCCTGCACTGCAGTAACTCTAGACAGTCTGAGCATTAATTTTGTAGTTTGCTTGTGCGGCTGCCTTTCCCTCCCTCCCAAACACTGATTGTGTCCTCATCCAGATGTCCAGTTCCCCTCTCCACCTCTTCAGTCATAATGCAGCATTGCGAGAGCGGCCCCTGTGATCCCTCACTGCCCGGCACAGACAGATGGCTGAGAGGTGCGAGGCGTGACAAAGCTCCGAGACACAAACTCACCCCCTCCCTGGCTTTTACCCATCTCGCTGATTGCACCCCCTGTATGACTAGTCCTAATCATTCTGATTGCTCCGCTGGCGTCGGTGACGGAATGCGCCGTTGTTCCCGGCATCCTTGTGTTGCGGTATCCCAAGGGAGTTCTCTGGAGGGTGTCAAAACCACCATTATAGGGACATATGGTCTGACATGCTACCTGCATTTGTTTTTGAGTAAACTAAGTAAAGCACAGACAAAGACCGGCACGCGGTAACCAGACAGTAAACAGTTGCTGCAGAATGGGAATGTGTGTCTGCTCACTCATCCTACTGCCCTTACTTCACCCATCTTGTCTGCGTTTTCACTTTAGCGTTAGATGATGGATTGGCCCTGCGGAGATTGCATCTAACCTTTAATAGTGGGCTGAGAGACACTTAACCAGCCCTCTGTGTGCTAGAAACATCAACTTGGGGTATTATTAATATTTATTATTTATTGTTTTATATAGCGCCATCAAATTCCGTAGCGCTGTACAATGGGTGGACAGGACATAACAAGTAGTATGTAACAGTTTGACTTACAGAGACAACAGGTGAGGAGGGCCCTGCTCAAACGAGCTTACAATCTAGAGGGATTGTATTGTTCTCGATAATACTACAGAATGTTTCCCGGGTATGTTATACAGTTCTAAAAGCAGTAATAATGTGTCTAGAAACAGAAATGCAAGTGTAAATTCAATTGTATAAATACAAATATTTTTAAATAAATCCTCTGCTCGGTTATATGAACAGCTACCAACAGAGGACAATATCAGTTGGTAAAGCCATGTCCATTAGAAATGCTATTGAGCACACTCCTTAATCAAAAGTGTCCCTCTTTAGCCATCTCAAACGTTGGGACGTATGCATTCTCATAATACACTATTAGTTGTGTTGTCAGTTCTTAATATGGGGAAAAGGATAAAGGTCAGTGTTGGTTTAGGATGGGACCTTCTTGAAGCCATCAGCTTGAATCCAAGGATGAAGGGACCCTCATGCCTCCTGATGCTTTTCCGAGCCTTTTTTTTTGCACACATTTGCATTGCCGTGCCATGCTCTTCATTCTGTCTGCGCCTTTGAATTGATCTACTTGCCTCACAAGGCAGACAGCCCTACGTAGCTTTGAACAGATGTGCGTTACAATGTGCTCCTGTGGGCTGCCGGACTGATAGACACCGCAGGATGGCATTATCTGAATGATGGTGCCGTCAGCCTCAGGCTCATTGTGGGGTAAAGCTATCTCATTATCCTCTTCTCTCGTAGAAATGAGATGTCTCATTTCCTGTAGATGTGACATTCAGATAATTACATTAATGGCATCAGTCTGCTCTGGGATGACATGGCTATTACTGATATACATTCAATTCATTCTTAAATGGCTTTGTTTTATTCTTATGAATGTTTTTACTGGTTTGTTACACCTTGGCTGTCAGGAACTAGGTCCATACAGACGACTGAAATGACCCAGAGCGCCCAATGATGGTGTTCAGGAGATATTGCGCAGTAGCGGAGTCGGACAGGGCCTGGTGCAGGGCGACTGCACTCTCCAGGGTGTTGAGCACTTAGGGTTGTGCGGCCACATACCAGGGCCCCGACATAGCAGCGGATGTTGTCCAGAACAAAACAAAGTGATATCCTGCAGGCACCTTGGAGCAGGCATGAGACATAGCTCAACAGAGAAAGGTGCAGGATGCTGTAAGCTGGGAGTAGGGATGCTAAGGAGAGTAAAATCAGAAACATAGCAAGCAAGGGGGACAGAGCAAGGAACAGGGAGACCGAGAAAGAAATATACTAGACATACATGGTACAGGACACAACCGAGGACAGGGAAACAAGGCAAGGAACACAAGGGATGGAGTGAGGAGTCGAGATCCTCAGACGCTTCTCCTTTAGGCAAGGATAGGAAATCTTAAACTGGGACATGGGGAGAGAAGAGAGGAACCAAGATCCTCAGATGATTCAGGGAAAAGAGGGCAAAGATACATAAAAGACTCACATAAATATAGGAACTAGCCTAGGACTATATGATAACAATTGGAGATTCAGTCACATCTTATGGCCATAGTATGCTTAGCCCACCACTACGCCAGTAGTACTCCAGTATTCGGTTAGTCCTAGCACTAAACCCTGCCTACTGAATTACAGAAGTAAACTGCAGAGCACAAAGAAATCCAGGAATGGATACAGCAAAGGGGGACTATAGCAATACAGGTGAACTGTAGTGAGACGGGGAAACTAGAGATAAGCAGCTCTGCAGCCTGAATGGAGCCTGACATTGGCCTGGGTCTTATCAATAAAAACATTGGCAAACAAAGTTTTCTGGAGGACCAGGGTTGGTATTATCAAGTGGGGAGGAGAAAATTAATACATTATTTTATAGGGCTTAAGAAAAAAATATTGTATAATGTATGTTAGAAAGACACAGTATACCTTTCTGCAGAATATATACCTAACATGAAAATAAATTGTTTATCTTTTTGCAATGTAACCACAACTCCTGGGGTGAATAAGATCATGCATGCCCACTTTTTGCATCTCCATTACAATGTAGAGCTCTGTAAAACATGATGGTGATGTCTAATTGTGTGTGAGCATGGCTGTGTAATTTGTGTGTGTTTGTGAGAGAGCATGGATGTGTAATTGTGTGTGTGTGTAAATATATGTATAGGTGGGGTGAGATGGAGTGTGTGTTAAAATTAATGTGTACGTGTGTGTTAGTGAGTATGAGTAAGTGTGTGTAATTTTTGTAAATGTGTGCATATGTGTGCCAGAGTGTATGTTGGAAAGGCGGCAAAGGGCAAATAAGGCACAGACAAGCTGTTTGGGGGCAATGATGGCACATATCAGCTGTTGGGGGGGCGGGGGCAATTTTCGCACCAGGCCCCTGTGGTCTCTAGTTATGCCCATGTAGTGGACGATGTCTTTACTGTACATCACACAATTCATCCCCAAGGAATTACACAGTGACACGACAGGGCTTGGTCTTTGGTGCATATGTGGCATTTAATATAGTATCTGCCACAAACTCTGCTGTGGTGTACCCCTAGGAGCTGAATGAATCTGATGTAGTATTGAGGTTCACATTATATTAAGAAAAACGATCAACTATTTAAAACTTGGAATCACACAGAGCTTTGTCATTATTTATTATTTTGTGTCAGCCTTGCTCATCTGCCCTTGACCGTGACCATCAGTAACAGGTCACAGAAAACTTGCGAGAGGTCGGGGGTAGTCTCTGGCTGGAGACGCTTCCTTCACCAACCTACCTTGCATCTGCCGTGAAGGATGCACACGGGTATATTTTTCTGCCGGTTAATAGGTTTGTATGCTGACGAATGATCTTCATCAAATGAGAGTCTTTATAATGTTTGATATAATGTCAGCTTTCATTACGCTCCAGGGCGAGGAGAAGAGAAGGTAGGGAGGGCTGAGGCACAGTACGGGGGGGTAGAGAAGATAGTGGGGGTGGGGGACACCAAGGTAGGAAGCTATGGACAGAGTGGCAATGAGATAGGACACAAATGCATAAGTGAGGAGGAACCTGCTTTTTTGTGATTGGGCTCTTAAAGAAATATCCAAACCTTTCCATCTCCCATAATCTTCTGCCAGCATTGGGAGTTGATCAAGGAAAATGGGAGTTGGAAAATAGTCCATCTATAGATTTCATATTCTTTTCACAACATGTTTTATCAAGCATGCAAAATCTTCACAGATTACACAAGACTGTATAAACCCCTTCATTTTCATAAAAAGAAGTCGATGTACGAGTATATTATTGGTACAGTGTGTCTCTGTATTAGTAATGTAACAAGTGGCATATTTTGTAACAATCACACTTTTATTGGCTAAATGAAATGCGTTAGACTAACATTTTCCAAGAGACTTGGTTCTCTTCTTCAAGATGCTCTGTTATTTTCATAAAGTGGCAGCGTATTCCAAAGCACTGTCTACAGGTACGGCGAGCATGGGAATTAATATTGAACATGACGTGATAATGTATGCTGATACAAAATGAAGTGCTGCTTGGGTATTTACACATAAGAAGAATATCCAATTAGGGCTGGTATGAGAAAAGATGATAATTGCTTTTAAGACAGTTTTTTATCAATTTTCCTAAAAGCTGCGTGCAGAATTTGATGGCAGAACCATTTGGCCCATTGTATTCCTAATGTAGACCTTAATCAGTCATTGGTCTTGCCTTTGGTTCAGGACAACCACTATGTTAACCTCTACCATTTTTGCCGGGAGGCTGTTCCACTTATCTGCCACCCTCTCAGTAAAGTAAAACTTCCTTACACTAGATTTAATATTATTGGTTTATCCTGCAAATCATTCTTCAATCCTTTATCTGGACTCTCTCCCGAATGTCCTTGTCCGGTGTCATACTCTTGTTCCCATAGTATAAATATAGCTTCATAAACTATATTGCAAAGTTTAAACTACCGGTATGTGATGCTGAATGGCAGCTTCCATGGGTGTTTTTTCCAGGGGAGAAATAGAAGGTAACATACATATCAAGTAGGAAAATACGCTGGCGAGGAAAAAAAAATCGAACACTGGAGCAAGGAGGGGAACGAGCCTGCAGATTACACCTTCACTCCCCTTGTTGGCTTCTAGCTTTGAGAAAGGTCAGGGGCTATAGCTGCTGGGAGAGATAAGGCTGCATGAATTGATGGGTAAGCGTGTCTCCTTACTGTGACTTTTATTGCAGTAAGCGCTCCCTACCAAGGATGACAAGCAGTAAGGGCAGTTCACCCAACATATTAGAAAACTAGGCCTATTACCTAACACAGCAAGAAAGAGTGGATGCCGGGAGCCGTTCCGAGCTAGAAAACAAATTAAAAGTGATTTTTTTTTTCCGCTACCTCACATATTGCACACATAAACCGAAACTCACTTTAATGAGCCAAAAAATAATCATATACATGTCAAAGTTTTTTATGTGATCACGCACTTCATTTAAGGAGACGCTACAGTGCTGTGAAAAAGTGTTTGCCCTGTTCCTGATTTCTTCTATTTTTCCATATTTGTCACACTGAAATGTTTTAGATCATCAAACTCATTTTAATGTTAAAGAAAGATAACCCGACTAAACCTAAAATGCAGTTTTTAAATGATGATTTCATGTATCCAACCCTACCTCACCCTGTGTGAAAAAGTAATTGCCCCTTTAGTTACTAAATCAACCGGTTAAACAAATTTCATTGATAATTGGGTTAAATTTCACTAGACTTTCCCAGGCATGATTACTGACAGCCCTGTTGAATCTAAACATCAATTACACAGAACCTGCCTTGCAAAGGGAAGTCGGCTATAAGGTCCCAAAAAGCAGCACATGATGCCGTGATCATCAACAGATGAGAAAGTCATTGACATCTATCGGTCTGGAAAGGGTTACAATCCATTTCTAAGACCCTGAAGAACGAAGGAGATGTACAATAAGTAGCAGAGCTGTGTGGCACAAAGACAGGGACACTAAGCAGTCTGCAGAAAAAAGTAGGGAGATATTCCAAGAGAGAGTGAATGAGAGAGTGGGTAAGTGTGTGAATGAAAGTACCATTGAAATTCTTCGCTTTGTTTTCATTTGTTTAGTTGTGGCCCCTCCTCGTTTTCAGGGATTCATACGAATTGCCAAAATAGGCAAATTTCATTAAAATTCCAATTCATACAAATCCAAATGCACATTATTATTTATATAGCACCACCATATTGCCCAGCGCTTTATACCTGTTGTAAAAGTGGTACTTTTCGCCTATTACAGCAATCTCTCCCTTACTAGTCTATACCTTCCAACACAAGACAAAGGCTATTGCCGGTTTAATCTCTCATTCTTGTCTAAAGAAGGATGCTTGTTTCATGGGGTGCGGTTGGAGATGCAACAAGGAGGCAAAGCCACCGCAAGATTACTTTTGTGTTCTATTTATACAACTGAGGAATTTAGAATAACAATAATGTATAGTGTTGACAAAATTCAATTTATAAATGAATTTCTGCTGTTTCTATACACATTATTGGGACTTTTAAGGCTGTAGAGCCCAGTGATACATTAATTCCCAGCAAACATGATGACATTTTTCATTTCGCTACAGGTCCATCTTAGTGAGTAATACGTCCCCTATCAATGATAAGAAAACGGCTATGTGTTTCTCATTGAAATGCCCCACAATATCCCCCCACTCCTTATCCTTTATTTTTAAGCTACACAGCATTGGACCTCATTGAATTTCAGTTATTGCGTTCTTCTTCTATCTCTATCGTGGCTTAGGACTTATGCACTGAACGAGTCCTGTGTTTTTGAACCATAATATGAAGAGTATTGATTGTGATTCTCCCTAATAACAGGGTTCTAGGGGAAGCTTGGATCTCTCCCATAATCAAGTTTTAAGCCCTTGATTTTGTCACGGTTCAAAGCCTGCATCCATTCTATTTTGCAGTTAATATGTAGCAGTAAATATCCTCATTCTCATCACCTTTGTGTCCCTGGCTATTATTTTATTTTTTTAACTTGCCTTCAGCTATGGATTTTGCTTCCATAAGCAAGTGTAGCCTGAAGACCCCAGGTTTGCCTGACTTGGAAGTTAGTTGAGGTCGTGTAATATTTATGGCAGCAGCGGATCATAATCATTATGTGGTATATACTATTAGGATCATCCCATAAATAAAAGATGCTGCAGGCGTCCTATTGCATGTATCTTAAGTATTTTATTTTTATTTTATTTGATTAAGCTTTAATAGAAAAAAAATCACTGATCAGTGCTATAACACCACTATATGTTGAGTAATCAATGGCCTTGCCCCCAAGGCTTACATTTAGTCATTTTTTTTATTTTATAAATTATTGTCTAATTTAAGTAGTCCGCTGTTTCACATCTGCTTTTCTCTATGTGTTTCTTTCTCGTTGGCCTTTAAATCCAATCACTCACAGCAAACATGGACTTGCTGGGAGAATTGGGGTTATAGCTCAGCAATTGGCGTTTTATTTAGCGGGTTCCTCTCCTTTGACAGGGGTAGCTTTATGTTAATGTCCCCGTACGTGCCACTTCGGTAATGTTTCCGTTTTTGATATCTGTGACCTAGATTTATCAAAGGGAGCAGAAAATAGAAGGAATTATGTTTCTCATGAGTCAAAATCCCACCTGCAACTGGCACACTTTTTTTTTAGAAGCCAGGAAATGTTCTGGGGACTGTACGGCATGCTCAGCACATTTAGAATTTTAATTCACAGTATACAACACTACTGGGGTGTAACCGACGCAACCATTCCTCTGTTAGTAATACCCAGCAGAATATTGAACCATGATGTTCTATATATATATATATATATATATATAATATATATTTATATATTAATATGCTAAAGGTGGATTATGGGTCCATTTTACTAAAAAGAGCAATTCTGGAGCAAAATGATAAAAGTAGAATAGTCACCATAGCAACTAATGCAATCCTCCTGCTGATTTCTCCATTATAAATAATCATCAATGATTTGGTTTGGTACTTCATTTTTTTTATATATATATACTTTATGCTTTCGACGTTGCATTAGGCCAGAGGTTTCCGACCAAGTCCTCAAGGCACACCAACAGTCCAGGTTTTATTCTCTATACTAGAATAAAATGTGGTGATAACTAAATATTGCTTTATTATCCTGCTTTGGGGACTGGATTAAGAACCATTACATTAGTTTATCACAAAGAGTTGACTTCATCTGTTGTGATATTATGGTCTGGCTCAGGACACATAGACTTAGTTCTTCCTGGAATGTTTATTTTTTATTGATTATACTGAATAATTCTACTAAGGTTTAAGGACCTAGAGATAATTAGACAATGGATAAAATATGAGATTATCTGCAATTCTCAGTTATAACTTTAGCACCGTTATGATGTGTTTTAGAATATAATAGGTGCACATGAAAAAAGTCTCACGTCGCTGCCCGGTGGCTTTCCAAAACTGGGTTATCCCAGGTGTCAAAAAATAAAACCAATAAGCATTTACTGATAGGGAGTTACAAGTTATTGAAGTGCCAGTAAACCTGATTTTCTTCCCTTAACAAAACTATTATACAAACCTTACTTGTATTAAAAGTATCTTGCTTTCCTACCTACCTTCCTACGTTCTCATCACTTTTCAGATGGGGAGATCTGGTCGTCGACAGTACTATCGCCTCTGTCAAAACTGAGGACCTGGCAGCGGGTTGGAGATACTGCTGGCGTGTGTACTGTCGATGGCTGGCTCTGCCGTTTATCTGTTGCATGTACTGGTGTTAAACAGTGGTCCTCAGCCCAATCCAGAAGATGCAACCCTCACTAGAATTCTGTAGAATTCTTCTCCACAACTCCAGTCCCCAAGGGCGTCAGGGATTCTATCTATCCTGGCCTGAAAGCAAGTAGATGATCTTTTAACTGGACTCAAAAATTGTGGCCAGTTTGCGGCTTTTGAGGCATGGAGTGGAGCACCAGTGCCATAATCTCCATTACAGGGTGTGTTCTGCCTTGCAGTCTTCTTGTATGTTTTGTCGGTAAGAGAGTGTCCCATTTTGGTTGCCCTCCCTTTGAAGTAGCTCACAAGTGACCTTCATGGGCTCAGTAAACACATAAAGGCCAACATCGAAACACCCTATGGATGAATACCATCAAGATTAACCCCGTGGCTTTTATTGCTGGTGCAGTAATCACATTTGACCTTTTAATGAGTCAGCGGTAGATGTAACGTTGCCGTTTAAATAACCACGTAAATAACATTTTTAATCGGTTTGATATATGAATGTATTCGTAAATTAGATAACAATTGGACACCTGCATTCTATTCGCTTTCGGTGTGTTATCAGCATTATAACCCCCATCCAGTATAGGGAACTCTGCATATAAAATAAACTCATGTTTTTCTTTAATTTGGAGATAAGATTTATCAAACCTTGGTGTATAATAACATGCTAGGTTACTAAAATAAGTATAAATGCATAGAATTCGGGAGAAAATGTTTGTTAATGTCCCCCTGCAATCTGTGTTTCAAAAAAATTCTCTGTCCAAATACAAACATTTTCTCCCGAATTCTATGCATTTAGTTAATGGAACATTTTCCAGTTAGACAAAACGTTTGAGTGGAATACCCCAAGGGTTTGTCCTTGGTCTCATCTGTTCCTTAATCATATTTGTGGATAACAAAATGTTATATAATAAGTAATAAAATCTGGAATGGATGGCATCTCCCTATAGAGAGATTAGGACAAGACTGGGCAGCTAAACGGCAGATGGGTTTCAACATAGAAAAACCCAATGTTATGCATTTGGGGGAAAAAAACAAGCAGGCAGTAGGTGGAAACGCAAGCGCGTTGTTCTATTGTATTAAATGGGGAATGAGTAACAAGTGTGGACAACGTATAGCTTGTAGACAATGCCAAGCACCTCAGGGAGCATGATAAAATCTTATTATTAAATACATGGAATATTACAGTCATTATCGGTGTAGAAGGAGTTCCAAACTTCCAATAAATTGGTCTTGCTAAGGAACGTTTGGCTTATACCAGATGTATCATGCTTACTGGGAAGACAGCTGATGGCCACCTA
This sequence comes from Spea multiplicata, assembly GCA_009364415.1. Lineage (NCBI taxonomy): Eukaryota > Metazoa > Chordata > Amphibia > Anura > Pelobatidae > Spea > Spea multiplicata. Next base: position 31,349,797 of record VKOC01000004.1, read on the forward strand.
AAGAAATTCTATAGAATACTATTTACAACCTTATGGAGACTGGGCAATAGACGTAAAAATAGACTGATGTTTACAGAAGAAATAGTCTGCCGAACGGTTACAAACACGTGAAAATAGCTGTATCTTGAAGATTTGTGAAAATATTTGAACAAATATTAGTCTTTTTTTGTAATCTAGTCTTTGTTACATTCTAGTTGCAGTTTCAGTCTAGTCGATTATGTTCTTATTATGATTTATCTGTCTATTCCCAGTGTAACCCTGTGTGTTGCCTTTCACAGCGTTCATCACAGTTTTAACCCCCCCATTTTCTTTTCAAAGAAGCGTTTTCTTGCCATTTGTGCTACCCCTAGGTTGAAGGTGTGTCGCCACCTGGAAACCTCTTATTCCCCCAAAATATATCCCATTTCAGACAATAAGAATATAATATTGCTTTGCATGGAAGAGAAAAGGGTCCAGAAAGGTTGCATCCAACCCTACAGGCAACATAGGAACATCATTTAAAGTTGGAGGAATTTGTTATTTTATTCTGTACAGTCAGGACAGTTAAGATGCGGAATACGCTGCCAATTGAAGTTTGTTATAACAGTTGAACTTTGTCATCAGGGGAAAATCTGCCTGCCGCTGAAGCCAGAAAGCATCTTATTATACCTCTGTATTCAATATAAGTCTTCTTTTGGGTGTTTATCCATTTTGTAGATGAACGGGTACGGGTTCTTGGTTAGAAGGGAAACTTTATGGACTGTATACCTTTTTTCCATCATAAGTATCTGTGTAACTATGTAACCTCATATTATTTGCTTAAGCATGCTTGTGTGGTTTCTATCAGTTTGTGACTGTTTACAAAAGGTTGTTTGGAGAGATACATATGATTTTGCAACTTAAGTAGCCATTTTCAAATATTAAACGTACAGATGCTGCTCTGCTTACTGTTCCAAAGCATTTTAATTTTCTGCAGCACTTCTTCGTTAAGTAATTAAAAAAAACCCGACTTAACAGGATTTGCTTATAAGATTTATCACAGTGAAATAACTTGGAAAACAGTTACTTAGAAAGCGCTATGCTTGTTTCTGTGCATTTTAAAACACAGTTGGTCTGATCAAATATTTAAAGTACTAAAGTGTGACCTCATACCCTGGCAAAACTCTTCTACACCGTTATCTTTTTTTCATGCCCAGCCCAACCAGTCTGTGTGAACGAGAGCAATCCGTTTGTGATTGCATATTACATGGCTCATCATTTATATGAGCCGGGACCATTGTTATTGCTAATCTCACGATAAGGCAGTGGTGTCCAGTTGTTTCTTTCACTTTTTTTAACCCCTTAATGACAAAGCCCGTACATGTACAGGCTCAAAATGCATTGTTTTCAACAGGTTTAGGGACCGCCCATTGTCCTTAAGGGTTAAACAGAAACCTTGGCAGATCTTTGTCCCCCAAGGACACGAAAATTAGACTAAAGAGAGAAGTTTCTCAGAGAGTACTGAGCCATTATGTCCCTTGAAGGCCAAGATCTGATCTTGGGTATGCCATCTGCAACACTGGGTATTATGTTTCTGGCTCCCAGTTGTGCCCTGATTTTACTTCTCATTGATGCCCCCTATGTTTGTTCTTAGAGGACCAATGCATGAGCCAAGGGTGAGTTTTAATTGTGGCCCTATGCATTTCTTTCATCTTTTTCTCTAGCGTCCATTGACTTTCCAACCATACGCTCAGGCCCCCGAACCTCTAGCTTTAGACCATGGTCTCTTGTTCTAACACTGTTCCCTCCTTTGAAGTATACTTGTTTTTAAAGGTTTCTATCATATCCACTCTCTCTACAAGCTACACATATTGCAAATCTTCCGTCTGGTAATTTGTGTCCTGCAAACCATTCACCATTTTAATACTTTTTCTCTAAACTCTCTTCAGAATACATATACGGTATGTTCTTCGAGGGATGGGACCTTAGCCACCTTTACAGCCTTACACATCTTAATTGGTGTTTGGATGTCAACCAAGCTTAGTGTTGTATACATCTAAACACGTCGCAGAAATCACTCACCGGGTCTTCTCTTACAACATCTTAGACCACATGCAACAAACTATCCACATCCGTTCTTTGACCGCATCTATGATTGTTTGATTTTCTGTAGGAAGAAGACATTGAATATTATGACTCCAAAGCAGACACTGAATATGTAAGTATTGTGTGATCTCTTTTACATGTTCATTACCCCTTACGATGGATTCTTCAAACTGTCATACGGTGCTTTAATAGTGGCAAATTCTTTCTGGATAAAACACAACATTTTTAAATCAATCAGCCTATAAACTTTTGCTGGTAATGCCATTCATACCTATATTCCCATACCCTTCCACCGTTTAATCCCTTTGTTATTTGTTCGATGCTATTTGTTTTATGGTCCACTTTCTGGTTCCTTGTGTCACTGTCACTGCGCTCCTCAGGACGACCCGGAGGGGGAGGAGGAAACCAGAGAGACCACACACTCTCTAAAACTGGATTTCACGGATGATCCAAACTTCAGGACAAAAGTGAATTACTCGTATACAGCTGTACAGATCCCAACGGACATCTACAAAGGCTGTGAGTATCCAACATAGCCTCATTCCTCGTGTGAAGCAAGCAGAGTATACTCAATACTCAAGAATTACTATTCTTAATGGGGCAGGCTACTATAGGGCTTTGATGCTGTAGGGAAAGCAATGAATCATATAGACAAATATACACAGCATTGGGAGGATTAAAAATTAAACAATGATTTCAAACAGTAATCAGATTTATTGTGAGACAAGAACAGAGTTTGGATATTGCACTTTCAGGGGGGCGCTGCAATGGTTTTCTATGCTATAAGGGTATAGTAAACAGGGTCGTGGTGAGACTGCTCATGGTACTTTGTTGCTAATAAGGGATTTCATGCTGTGCTAAGTGATCAGAGTGTGAGACATGTAGGTGCTAAGTGCTGTAGTGCTGGTAACTGCTAACGAGCTGTCAGTGGGTATAATTAATCACATGTACACAATTAGTTTAGGTTCACACAGAGGCCGCTGCATTTGAAAAGATTCCATCAATCTCCATTAATATCCAAAACACACAAAATGTTCTGGTTTTGCTGTCTGGCTGACACTGTCCACCTTGGTCGACTACTGTGGTCAACCTAAGGCCACTGGCTTTTCCTATTGCGGATGGTTCCACCTTTGTGATCGTCTCTATTGATCATTTGCTGACAGCTGTTTCCCAGCTCACCCCTGTTAATCATATAACCCGTGTTCTCCCAGCTACGGTCATTCTGAATGAGCTGAACTGGACAGATGCCTTAGAAGATGTCTTTATCCAGAACCGGCAAGAAGATCCAACATTGCTGTGGCAGGTGTTTGGCAGTGCCACTGGTGTCACTCGATATTACCCAGGTACCTCTAAGCATATGAGGTTTTGAGGACAGGCCTTCTGAGTTTTACTAGCAATCTGACCAATTTATTTGTCTGTGCAGCAACTCCCTGGAGAGCACCAAGCAAAATCGACCTCTATGATGTGCGAAGAAGACCATGGTAAGGACAGATAGCATTTTCTGTTTCTCTAGAGAGTTGTGAGCTATCAAATCATTGGGATAAAGTAATTTGCATCACTAAGACAAGATGAAAAAGAACCCGTTCTCTTGAGCAGGGTCCTGTTTGGATTCCACAGGGACTCTAAACGTTTTGCACACCATAGCTTCCAAGTTCCAACAGTGTCCATCTGCACCCTGAAACTAGCAAATAGGCTCAATAGTTACTTTTTATTTTATCCACTTTCCTCCCTCTCTCCTACATTTTTCTTATTATCCTTACCCCCCTACTTCAGTCTCTCATCATTACCTCTTTATCTTTCTATAAGGATGTTAGTGTTCTGTTGTTCTATATTTTTATGCCTTCTTTAAACAGGTTTGTTTCCTTTCCATTTTTTATCTCTCTATCCTCTTTTCGTTATCAGTCCTTATATTTCTGTGCATTACCCCCCCCAAATATCCCACTTCTCTGTATCGTATTCCTCTCTGTATCTGTCTCCCCCCAACCAGTCCTGCATCCTCCATCTCCTCTCTCCCCTCTCACTCTTTCTTGCTGAAATTCCAGCCCTGAGCTGTTCTGTCCAATTTTCATTTCACGCATCATTGCCACTGGAAAATGTCTAAAATAACAGAGCAGGCACCTCAAGACTGTGTGTATATATACTTTGCGTGATCGTGCATATACATGTGTGTACACTATTTCGGTTTGGATGGTTATGCACATGACTGTGGATACTTTTGAACTTTGATAACACAAGACCGCTATGTTTGCTCTATGTAAATAGGATCCCCCCCCCACAGCACAGCAATAAAGCAGCCTAGTTAACACATTTGTGCCCTCAGTAAGCCTGAAGAAATTCTGAAAAAGAAGGCATTTGTTCCATCACATCAATGGCTATTTAGCCACCCAGACCGAAGATGTAGCCAACAGCTTTAGTTACGTGCTTGGTATACGCATACATTGCATTCAAAGAGAATTTCAGACTAGAAAACTACTGTGTTGGGCAGACATGATCATAAATAGGCTTACTAGCCACAAAGCTACTGTATAGGTCCTCTAAGTCCTTCTGTGTGCAGAAGTGTTCAACGTGGGGCATTTACCCCAACCCCTGGAGATTCCATGGCAGTGCTGTTTTTGGGCAGGGGCAAGCACTTCGTAGGGCAGGATCTGCCCGCCATCAGTCCATGTCTGTCCTCTGAACAGTTATTGAACAATATATATATATATTACGGCCCTTAGGAAGTTTTTTTGACCCTTTTTACAGCAAACATGTGCCCTCATTAGAAATATCACCATTTGCCTAATGGCCCCACAATCCGAACGGCTAATCTTTTACCGTTTTTTGGTTTGAAACTAGTATTCATTTCCTCTACCTCAGTCTGGTAGGTAAACAGGAAAAAAAAGTTCTTATCTTAACGCTGGGAATAAACCACAAAATCACAGGTTCTTAACCACATAGGAGTTCTCTGGGAAAAAAGCCTATGGAAAAAAAGACTTTACAGACTTTACTTTGTCGGCGGCCAGGACCAAGTTGTGGGAGCCCCTGGGAAGGAAATTATCAGAGACAGCTTTTTGCCAATCAGATTTTTGGTTGATTGATGGTCATGGATGTGTTGGCCATTTTTTAATGGATGGCGTTTGGTTGGCTTATCCTGTGCTTTCTTTTGATGCCCGTTGTAAATGAATCTGCTTTGGGCATATTACTTACTGTGATATAAAGAATGCCCATGTATCACTGCACAGATCCTCCTTTTCTCCTGCTTTATAAGTTATCCTCCATGATATCTAATACTCCCTTCACCTGTTCTCACTCCGCTTTACACTTTCAAGACTATACGTCACCTCTCAAAGTTTAATGTTAATAATTAGAAATTCACGTCATTTCGCACCGAGCTGTTGCACCAGACCCTGGCACCCCCATGGCACCAAAATAAATCTCATGTTTGTCCATTATTCTTTGTGATTATATAATTTTGTAAAGTTTTTAGGTTTTACGACATGCTGGCACCATACAGATATATACTACTTGTGCTTGGTGAGTGGGCTTGTCCACACCCATAATGTATGCTTCATGCTTCGTGATGGGTGGTGAGCGATACCCAAGCAGTAAGTGTGCCTCACCTTTACAGCTGCCATTAAATGAATACATTACATTGAAGCGCACCTAGTCGTACTCAAACCATTGGTGCACCAGGGAACCTCCGGCTACGTCTGAGCCTCAGTTACTCTTTAGAAAACAAAGGGCAAGAATACCTTTTGCCACCTGGATATTTTTTTCCTGCAATCCTAGATTATCATAACCGAAGTGGAGTCTATTCATTAAAGGCTGAGTTGACCCTAAATCACTTCCAAATGATAATGCTTTAATGATTTCAATGGTTCTAGCGGGCCATTCCTATTGATGCTCTACCTTAGCTTAGTCCACCCTGCGTTGGGCATAAACTAAATTTGGGGTATAACAAATACGTCCCTTGGTCATTTGCAAGTTAATACCTGATGAGAAGGGATTAGTTATGAACATTGATCTATGTGCCCACTGGAGTCTAATGTGAATAGAAAAGTAATCGTCCCCTAGCTTAAATCTAGTCATGATCAATGGGTTTAATGATTGTAATACTTGTGTAGGTTACCTTTATACTTTTACTGGCCACGATGACACGAATATGCAGATTTACTTTGGCTCCTTTTATTCAATTGTAGGAAAGGGTAAGAGACAAATCCTGCATGGTTTACAGGTGAGCTACCTAGAACCAAGAGCTACCTAGAACATTGTAATAATCTAGTAGTTGGCCTTCAGCTGGACTTTGGTTACCTGACTGGTGTATGGCGACAATTGCAAGAACTTGTTCTTGTTATTCAGAGTTTACTACCTAAATGGATTAATGGCCCCTGCATATCCTTACAGCACATCCATAAAAACATTCCCACTGTGACACCTTGGCTCTTTCTCTGAATGCCCATGCCCGTGTAGCTGTAAATGTTCATGGGGCAGTATTTGATTATTAAACTTTTTATAACACCTAAAACACTTTCCCTTATCTAAGAACACTTCTTTATCTTTTCCCGCACGCATCTGTCCCTATCGGGTCTGCTCTTATTACTGCATATTGTCCTTATCACCCGTGAAAAGCATGGTGAGGAGATGTTATAATAAAACATGTTTACAGGCAGTGACTGGGTACATAGTATTAAGATTTCCGTGCGCCCGTTTCAGTTTTTGCATCTCTTTAATCCGGTCTTGAAGACGTTTCCACCTTCTTGCTAGGATTGAGTGTCCCTAAAAAAAAGACACAGACGGTTCTGCCAGTCACCCGGACGTATCTGTCAAAACAGCTGAACCACATCTCTCGACATTCTTGTGTACCGAGTTTACAACCCGCAGGGCGAGGTACCTTGGAACCCCTAATTACGGGTGACATGAAACTTGAGCATGGTCTGAATCCATCCCTCTACGGAGTAAAAATAGATTGTGAAACTGCCACTTTATGTACAGCGACCTCCTGGCTCACAGAGCCGCTTGGCAACCTGTACAGGAGCTACTCAAAAACAGTGTTTTCCTTCGACTTAATGGCACTGTTCCACCTACTCGGCTAAATATAATGGTTGTAACATAATGTAACATTAAAAACATCATTCCCAGTATTGTTCAGTGTCAAACTCTTAACAGAAAAGAAACCCTTCATCAAGGAAAAGTTTGCCTCATTCATAATTTTGGGAACATTTAATTGTCATGTGACACAAAAGCAGTAAATGATGTTGCCATAGAAACGAAAAGCTTCTTAACGTTTCTGATCGATTTTTTATTTTTTTTGTGGTAAAAGCTAAAATGACAGATCTGCTAAGGTTTATTTGCTTAACCGCTTCGTGGCTTTAGGATGTACTATTATGTTTTATAAAACCGTTCAAATTAAATAAAACTGAATGACTCCATTAATGACATTATGTCATCGTAAGGGGTACCTGACCCATTCCTTGAGGTCTTTATAGAACTACAGTCAAAAAATGTAAAAAGTAAAAAAAAAAAAATGAATAATGATGAAAATAAATGGAAAAAGTAAAAACATTGATTTTTTTAAAAAAAATAGAAATAGGTGTCAAAACACCTTCTGTCCCTTCCACTAAAAATATACATTTTAAAAACCTGAATCTTGCCCCGATGCAAAGTTCAAACATAAGACTTTTTTTTTTTTTTTTAAACTATGCTTGTGGGGTATTATTCTACTGAGGAGATATTGAGGAACATGAATCAGGTTTTATTTATACTGCGCCAACAATTTCCGCTGTGCTTCTTACAATAGATATATTCGAGGGGACTGACAAGATGAGAATAGACAGACTAAGACAAACATTAGGTAAAGAGGGTCCTACTCACAAGGGAATACTAGAGATGTATTTAACTTTTTGTACATAAAATACCCGGATCTTTTCCAATTAATGTTAAAAAACTCTTTGGTACTGGGGATCACTTTTTGTCTATACTGCCATTCTGTAGACCGGCCAATGGATTTTGCACCTACTATTAGTAAAATCTAGTAATCCGCCAGTGGAACAAACGCCTGTTGAAATGTAAAATCTGAACATTCTTGATGTAGTTTAGAAAAGTATGATAAGCACACTTACGTGATCTCTGTAGAGGTTTATTCACTAAGCCTAGGAGAGTAGAAGAGTTGCAGTTTCATCTCCGTGACTTCAGTTTACGTTATTGATGGACCAACCCCAGTGAGTTTCTCCTCCGAGAACAGCTTTTGGTGGCACATTTATGTCAATGAAAAGTTGCCAAAGCTGAAGACTGGAAGGGCTCAGGTGTCACCAATTGGTAGGGAGTGATTTTTTATTTTAGATTGTATTTTTGTAACATTAACATTATTTAACAGCTCATAGGAAAGGTTAGGCACGGTTGAGTTATTTTATGTTATTTACAGTCTTATTCCATATGCTATTAAAATAACCATATGCAGTATTTTCATTATTGTCCTTTACAATGTCGGTCTAACATTGTTTCTGCCCACATTCGTGGATGTTCTTTCCTGGTGTGGATGTTGGAACATTATCAGGTAGCCAACTGAATATTTTAAACTGGGAGGAAAAGATACTTGTGGTTGTATTTTGATTGCCTTTTACATTTTCCTGATCGTTCTTCTGATTTGGTTCTCTTTCCTAATCTTGCTTTCCCCTCTCCCATTCATTTTATATACGTGTATTTAAATTAAATGAGATGTAAAATTGTTGTCATCGGGTGCCTGCAGGAAAAGTTGAGTTGGCTCTTCACAATCCATAGTTAAATAGTTGAGAGTTCCTGAATTTCATCTCACCATCCAACCAGGAAACCCTTGCCCGGGTTTGCCCTCCACATTCCAACACTTAGAACTTATGTTTTGCTAAATAGACCTTTGTACGTTTCGGGGGGGTTACTGCCTTCTTCTAATGTCCTGTGCATTCTTTTCTCAGGTATATACAAGGAGCATCTTCCCCCAAAGATATGGTGATCATTGTCGATGTGTAAGTACTTTAATACCGGTACTCGTGTCACAAACCCGTACTTTATGCTGTCTGGACATGTCAAGTTTTCATGTGAGTTCCATCGGGTGCAGGGGCGTGATACTTGGTACAAGTTAATGTACATGTCTCGATATTTCCTTATTTTATTTGTTTATGCTGAGAGTGGAAAGTTAGATGAATATGTTCCTATAATTAATAAGACTTTTGGTGAATTTCATTGTTGTCCATACTGCAACATTTTCACTCTCAAAACACATATTTACTGTAAGATTTTTACTGTAGCGCTTAATCTTCTTTATAATTATATTTGTATTTACATATCAGACCGATACTTATTACATTCCCACAGTGCCATTATTTGTTCTTATCTCATTCATAACGTTAATCCTACTGTTGAATTCATCATACTTCCTTTACTTTCATAACCCTGCTCCTAATGCCTTTCATCCCTTCCTACTCACTGCCATCACACTGGCCCCCACTGCCATCTAATCTCCCAGCTACTGTGCTTTCTCTTAATTTGGAATCCAAATCAACAGACGCAGTCTTTATATACATTGTAAAGTCAGTGTATAGCAGGATATACTGTAGCTTTGCATATGCTTTGCAGCAGTGGCAGTGTGAGCGGTCTGACCCTGAAACTCATGAAGACATCTGTCATGGAGATGTTGGACACTCTGTCTGATGACGACTATGTGACTGTTGCCTCTGTGAGTTACCCTAACCTTCTACATTCCCACACAGTCATCCCACTGAACCCACCCATCCTAAATCCCTTCAGCCTGCCCTGCCTTCTTCTCAATAACCTTCCCCATGTTACCATTATCCTCTATACCCCCTACATCTTCTCAGAACTGACGTCCCCCAATCCTGTCGCATCCTATCTATATATTGATATAACGCCACCCTTTCCCAACATTATATATCTCTCGTGTGACTTTGCCCACTTCACCCATCTTCAGTTCCATGAGAAGGCGGAACCCGTGTCCTGCTTTCGCCAGCTGGTTCAGGCCAACGTGAGGAATAAGAAAGTTATAAAAGAAGCTGTACAAGATATGGTGGCCAGAGGAACAACCGATTACAAGGCTGGGTTTGAGTATGCCTTCAGCCAGCTACAAAATGTGAGTGAAATGTAAAAGATGTGAAGTTTATGTACAAGGATCAAAAAGTCCTCACTTTTTTGAGTGAGGACTTTCAGAATCTAAAAGGATGGAGGTTCTTATCAGGAAGAATTTGACTTCAGGGGAAGATTTAAAAAAGAGCCATTAGGATAATGCTGTTAAATACGGAGTGGTCAAGGGGGCTTTCAGATTTTAGGAGTAAGGTTCTGTCTCCATATGCTTGATTCACTTTATCTGCATTCTCTCCATTACAGACCAATGTGACTCGTGCAAACTGTAACAAGATGATCATGATGTTTACAGACGGTGGGGAGGACCGAGTGCAAGATGTCTTTGAGAAATACAACTGGCCGAACAAAACAGTAAGTTGCCACGAATAAAAGCAGGGTAAAGAAATTCTAAACAACCCAAGGCATCCATCAGCATTAACCATGGGTTCAGTGCCCTGCCCCTAGGCTCTGCCGAGACATGTCACTCAACAGGGCCCTTTGTGTCCTCTCCTTTGTGCCCAGGCCCCTGTACTACATATGGATGCACAGACCTCCACAGAATATGCCACTAATGGCAGAATGAGGGGAAGAGGCTTTGTCAGCCACCAAGAAAACGAGACATGTCCGTACATCCCCTACAACACACTGTTTAGTGAATAAACACTTTTAATATTACCATTACCGCTAACTGATCTGAGTTATAAAGTAGAATAACCCCACTGCTATAGTTCAGTAACATAGTCTCAAAGAAGTAACTACGTTGATGGAATGCCTTGTATAGATGCTTTATTAATGAAGTCCGATAGGGGTCAGAGTGTTCATGGAGATGTCTTAATCTCTGTCCCTGGGTCTTATCTCTCTCACACGTTTCTTTTTCTCAGGTACGAGTTTTCACATTCTCAGTTGGGCAGCATAATTACGATGTTACTCCACTGCAGTGGATGGCTTGTGCCAACAAAGGTGACAATGAGATTGGATATATGTGTACCAAGCAGTGTTTGCATATTTCAAACGTGTAATATTTGCCATTGTGCTTCCTGATTCTCTGCTGTCTTTGTACTTTGTTAAGTAATGCATTTTATGTATGTACAGTAATAAGGTGCTCTTTCTTTTTCACATATATATATATATATATATATATATTATATATATATATATATGTACAGTATCCATTTACTCACAGAGTCCATTGCACACCATTCCAAATATTCCAAGCCTGGTGCTAGTAGCCAGCAGTTTCCATACAAATCACTTTCAAAAGATGGTCAGCACTCCAGGTCTTCTATATATGTACAGTATATATAATATGCATATAATATATATGATGCAGGAACATGGACTGTATGTGATCTCTATGCATAGAATGTTTTTACTGCATGTTGTGTGTGGGCAGCATGTGCCAAGAAATGCACTTACAGAATCTCTCCCCTGTTGTTACATTTTCCAGGTTATTATTTTGAAATCCCATCTATTGGAGCGATTCGCATAAATACCCAGGTAACGTAATCAAGACATATATAATGTAGGCTCTTATACCATTAAAAATAAGTAATGGCTTTTATGTTTGACCTCCCTTGTAGAATGCTAACATTTCTCGGGGTTGGTGGGTGTGGATCTAGTACTTCCAGGCTATCGCTAGAGTTGTAATCTTTCTGTCTTGGGTTTATACTCGAATGTATGGATATCTTTTCTACTTGTCCATAATTCCGAGAATATATTACAGTTTGATTTTTTTGGGGGGAAGCGGGTGTCTTCCATGGCAGCATGTATTGTGAAGACTCTCCTCCTATCCGGGGGTCTCACTTTTTACTGTTCTTTCTTTCTGGTCATCTTCCGTTGTTGTCTCAGGAGTACCTTGATGTTCTCGGCCGCCCTATGGTTCTAGCTGGAAATGAAGCCAAACAGGTTCAGTGGACGAATGTTTATCAGGATGCTCTGGTAAGGAGCAAAACCTACGTCATGCTGCGGGCTTTCTGCCAAAACACTTCCAATTCCCATAATTGATGGACGATTACTATGTTACTATACGCTCACACTTGTCATACACTTCTATAAAATGATAATGCCACTGGAATCCTTTATTATGACCACTTTAACACACCACATATATTATTCACCTAGAACATTGTGTTTTACTCCCTCTCACACACCAACACACGCAAAAGATGGACCCCTTGTCCCATAGACTTGTTGTCCTTGCAGAAAACTTTGCCACTTGTCACAAACCGGCCTCTTTCACCTCAGCTGTTATATAAACACCACTATGTCGAAATGGCCCAGTGATCACCCACCCTAAAATAAATAGCAAGATTATGATGTATAGGCAAGCATAAATAACTAAGCATTTGACTATTATTTAGGTATCTCCCCCAAACGTAAACTTGCACAATACGCAACTCCGTGTAGGATTCTGTATACCTGCACACCAGTCGTATTTGCCGGTAGCTCCGTGCCTACCAGAATTAAACAGAGGGGGATTGAATTCTGTAATGTATCCGTGCCAAATTAAACAGACCTCCTTTGTTTGGCTTCAGCAACTTCCTGCTTCTATTGCCTTCATTTTCCTCTCCCTCCTTCTTCCTCTTGCCTTTCTTCAATCTGTCCCTATTTCTCTTTATCACCCTCTTCAATCTTCCATCTGTTTCTGCTCTTTTTTTTCTCTGTTTGCTCTGTTCTCCTCTTTAATCTCATGCTTTGCTCATCTTTCCACCTTTGTTTTTGTTTTGTTTCTTCGACCTGTTGTTACCCTTGGAATTCCGCTTATGTTCCTCATAACTTTTCTTCATTTACTCCCACCCATCTTCCATCGCACCTTTTTCTCTTCCGTCTTTAAGTTGTATTTACTCATCCTGTGCCCTCTTCTTACGTCTGTATTTCTTCGTAGGGTCTTGGATTGGTGGTTACAGGGACACTGCCTGTGTTTAACCTGACTGAGGACCCTGGGAGTGGGAAGGTGAGACCCCATGTGAGGAATACACAGAAGCCAACCGTTATCATTCAGGCTGTAAACAGTGACCAAAAACATTCCAGACGCATTTTTCATTTCTTTTTGGTCCATTTGTTTTTCGGATAACAAACTTAGTTTCCTGCCCTTCCAGTTCAGACAAAATTGGTTGACTCCCTCACACTCTCTCAAACTCTCATTCAGTGTCTCCCTACTTTCTCTGCAGACCGGTTCTGTGTCCCCATCTCCTTTCCCGCAGCTCAGCTTCTTCTTTTGCCTCTTCTTGTTTTTCTGTCTTCTTCCCTAGTTCACTCCTCCCCATGTCTTCTTTCTTCATCTGCTTCTCCATGAACCTGGCATCCCGGTGAACTTCTGCAAAGGGGCGGAGCTTCCAAACACACACTGTCTCCCAATTGGAGGAACAGGGGAGAGCCTGTCCCCATGGCTCCTCCCTTTTGCAGAAGTGCATCCAGAGGAGTGTTAGAGAGAGTGAGAGAGCGTGAGTAAAAATGAGAAAAAACAATGCAATGCAATTCAAACTAAAATTCAGGGCTCAGAGTACAACTTAACTTGTGAGGAACGCACTAAATTTGGGAGTTCACAAAGATTTAAGCTGCTGAGTTGAGTCCTTGTTAGATGAATGCTTGCCGTTGGGAATAGTAGACTCCTGGATGTGTATCTGTTTATACCTTAAAAGAATTGCCCGCTGCTCAGTGACCCAAAGGCGAAATTCTATTAGGAATCTATAATGGATCCAAGAACAAAACCGACACCGACTGTGTTACATGAATATATTATACCTTGAAATTGACAATGAAAATGTACATTCTGTTAAATATTATGTTGAAAAACCCCACCTGCTTACACTCTTTTTTATTTTTCATGCCTGCCATCCTTTGTTACCGTGATGCCTTATGTTTAGAACCAGCTGATTCTCGGTGTGATGGGCATTGATGTTGCTTTGGATGATATACACAGATTGATGCCACGATACAGCGTGAGTATGAGTGTTGTGTTACTTTAAACTGGTGGTGCTGGAAAATGAATTCTGGTACATTTTCATGGCCTGAATGTACAAAAAGAAGGCTTAAAGTGCAAAAATGTGGTAAATATAAAAAATGGAGGCATTGACTGTGCTTATTCTTGTTTTCTCAGCTGGGGGCCAACGGCTACATGTTTGCCATTGATCTGAATGGATATGTCCTACTACATCCCAACCTGAAGCCACAAGTGAGACCAACACTATCCAAGACACGATAGAAGATTTACCTGTATACTCCCCCAGTCCCCAGCACACTGGTTCCACTACATGTCCAACTTCCTGACCAGTAACACGCTTAATGCTCTCTTAATTGATAATTACCTCAATAAAGGGCATATACCTGTCTTGCCCCAAACATACCAAACTTCCCAATGATGTCAACATTCTTTTTAGTTGATTTTGGTTTTGATGCTGTGCCCTCCTAACTAGCCCCAATCTGTCGTTTCAGATTATTAATTTCCAGGAACCTGTTACGCTGGACTTTCTGGATGCTGAACTGGAAGATGAAAATAAGGAGGAGGTGAGTTTGTGCTCTGAGTTGGTATATATTGGGTATAAACAATAGTATTTTTTCTGCCCCTTGTTCCTCCTTCTGCTGTTATCGTCTCTTCACGTTGCTCTTCAACTTTCCTTTACGTCAGTTTATATGTCCCTCGCCTCCTGTGTTTTTCAGATACGTAGGAATATGATTGATGGGAAGGGGGGCCACCAATTAATCCGAACCTTGGTGAAATCACTAGACGAGGTAAAGCTGAAATTGATGTGTTTTGTTCATGAGTATCATAGGGACTGGCCTAGGAGATGTGTGCATTTAATTCACTTGTTTTACGGTTGCAGAGATATATTGATGAAGCTGAAAGAACTTACACTTGGGCTCCAATACACAGTACAAATTACAGGTGAGTGGGCAGAGGTTACACAGTAAGCGACAAGAAGGCAGTTCAAATGGATAAAGAGTTTATTGTTGGCTTTGCGGATCTGGAGAATAACTCCAAGAGGTCAGATAGACACAAATGGAGGGGAAGAAACCCACCCACCAGGGACAAAGACACTTAGACCCACACCATCAATACGCTCCTTCTTTCTAGATGCTGAATGCAGATGCCACCTTGTGGCAAGATGCTGTAACTGCATCATAGTAAAGGGGTCCTTCATAACTTTATAGTGAGTGGGGTCAATTGTTTCAACTCTTCTCCCGATTCAGGTTTGAGTAATTCAGTCTCAACCTTCTGTATTCACTGCCAGCTCCCGCCATTCCCAAGAATTCTGTTCTCTGCAGAATATTATATAAAGGATAAAATAAATATTTATTCGAAACAAAACCTTCTAGGATCCATAAAAAGGAGGAACCCCACATTAAAAACATAAAGCAGTCACAAGGCATGATGGCAGGCTGCAAGGTTGATTTGGGGTAGTCACATTACATTCATTGTAATTCAGTGTTTGAGGGGGGGCAAAATATTAGCCCTATCCAGGGGGCATTGCAGACTAGGGTGGCCTTATGAAGACATTTGTGGAGGGACGCAAAGGCCACCTCTTGTCTGCAGTGAATTAGGCTTCTACTTCATGGATGTCCTGTCCTCAGTAGGGTCTGATGCTATGTAGAATAAAGGATGGCAGGCATTAACCCAGAGAGCTTACAATAGATAATGAGCAGTTTGTTCAGAGCTCCCTCATAAAATACATAAAATATACATAGGGAAATACTTAATATTGTGTATGTGTTTTATATATTTTGAGTGTATTTTGCCTTTGAATGGAGTAAGAACATTTTTGCTTTGTACTGTTCATTTGTAGTTACATTTTCCAGTTGCAGAAAATTACTTAAATGTTTTACTGTACATGTATGTAATAGACATCGACTGAAATATTGTATTAAATATGAGTTTGTATACTTTTACAGTATTCCGTACATTAGAACATGGATAATTGGTCGCTGCATGCACATATATGATAGCTGGCTCCTTGCTTGTAAAGTTATAGTAACATTTTCTTTCTCCCTTTCCCTCTTGCTTCTTGCTTCCCAAACCTACCGTCTGTGCTGTCTGTCTTCTATCTCATGCTCTCGTTTACCCTCACCCTTTTCTCCACTCCACAACCCACTCTGTACCCTCCCCCCGCCTGTCTCTCCTTGTCTCTTTTCTCCCACCTTATTTTCCGCCCTTTCTTTCCATGTTTTCCTTTTCTTCTGTTCTCTCCTCTCGGATTCCTGCTCTCCCTGCAGCCTGGGTCTGGTGTTACCTCTGTACAGCTCCTATTACCTTCGTGCTAATCTGAGTGATCAGATCCTACAGGTGCAGTGTAAGTTTCCCTATGCTTGTGAGTCCCCAACTGTCCCTTTCCCTGCCCTTCCCCAGCTCACGCCTACCCCTGACCACCCACCAGATGTGACACATTTGAGTGGGGCTAGTCGTGGGGCAATGGCAAGAGTTGATGCAGCATGCAGAGCCCAGCCGAGCCTCTCAGACACTTGTTGCCTGTGAGGATTGCATGAGACTTCTCCTTTCATCTAAATCATGATGAGTGTCTTTTAGTTTGATTCATTCAGATTAATCTCTGGATCAGATACTGCTTCTGTCTATTCTTCCTTCCTGCTTCTCTCTGTCTCTGGTCCATTAGCTTCTCTCTGTTTTTACATCTCTTACTCTGTCTCTCTCTTTATTGCTTTCCTATTTTCTCATCACCATTTTGGCCTTTTTCTTAACACTCCATAACTCTGTCTGCATTATGCCATCAGTCGCTCTGTTCTTGTTCACAACCACAACTTGGAGATTGTCCTTTATCTCATGTTTCCAACTCTTTATTTCCCTTTATGTACTTCACTCTTTCATACTAACCTTTCCTCTTACAGGTTGTATTCCCTTATTCTTATTCTCTTGTCTTTCTTCACTAGCCCCTTGTTTTTGCAAACATTCTCTTCTTTAATCATCCTGTCTTTGGTCTTTCCAGACTCAACGCTGTTTATTCTTATGTGACAAATCACCCTGCTCTCTTTTAAGTGTTTGTTCATTCCTCTTGCCTCACTCACTTTTTCATTCATTTTATTTTTCTACAGTTTCCTCCACACCTAACCCTTTAACTGATGTATGTTTTCTACCTCAATGCATAGTCATCACAGAATGTATAGCATCTACAATCTTTACATTGTTCTTTCTATGCATTTTTATGTCACCTCTTTTCCTGTCCACTATCTTCATTCATTCACTCTGCCTCGCTCTTCAGATTTCTGTTCTTCTTCACTCTCCACTCCACACTTGACAATCTTTCTAGTTGCTGATTTTCTCCTTCTTTTCTATCGTCCTAATCCCCATTTTGATTCTCCTCTGTTTCTACATGATCTTCCCCTTTCACACTGCAAATCTGTATTCTTTTCTCACTCTGTCTTCCTAGTCTCCAGGTAATCTGTCTTTACAACACACATGATTTCATTTTTATTTCCCTATGAACTGTTACTATTTGGTCTTTCCAAATCCTAAATCCGACTCATTTTACTTATTCAGCCTTTCTAAGAACCTCTCCTTCATTCCTATTTTGTTGTCTACTTTACACTCTTCACAACCACTAATGTATTAAATAAGCCTCCTGATCATTATATTTCCATATCCCTTCATTACCTTTTGCATCTTTTTCCTTTTAGTTAATTTCTCAATTCTTTCTCGAACATTTCTCTCCACCTTCCTGCGCTCTTGTCATCGTCCTATTTAGCCCTCTCTCTCTCTTCTGCTTTTTTTTTTTTTTGTTTATTACTCTTATTATTTAAGGAAAAACTACCGTATTTTACAATCGTTTAAAATCTGCTCAGAAACAGGTGCGGTAGTTCTGCCAGTGAATATTTAAGATAATGGATCCATTTAAAATGTAGCTTGCACCTAAGAGATGTAGTTTATGCTCAATCAGAGATAATATATTTATATTTAATATGTGCCAGATGAAGTAGATAGTTGGATGCTTTCAGAGCATTACTAAGTCATTTAGAGTCAAAACTTTATATGAGTTTTTGTAATTTACATTATCTGTTGCATTGTCATGTTAGATTTGTGACTACAGTACATTTTTAGAATTTCAAGCTGATAGTGGCCTGTTGATCATGCCCTTCCTTATACTCAAAGCGATCCTAGTAATTTAGCTAAAAGTTTTTCCTTTCCTCGTATCTCGTGTCGTAATTCATTTTTAGTCTTCTGCCTCTTTCTGTTTTCCTCCTCAGTATAATCCCTTTTTCTTCTGTTGTCCCTTTTCACGTTCTTCCCTCACCGGGCAACTTTTCTGCATATTCCCTTCTGTTTATCGCCATCTTGCTTCATCTGGCATCTTCCACCATTGTTTTCCATACCCCCTACCACACAAATCCTCTATTCATTTTCTTCTCTTTTTTCCTCTGATCTTATCTCTTTTTCTTTCTACCTTTCTTTCTAGCTTTTCATTTCTCTCTTGCTGCTTATGTTTCATGGTGTTTCTTGCCAAGATTTATTTTATATTCTGTTTGGTTTCAGTACAATTATGAAATACAATATTTTTATTCAATCTGCTCTTGAATAAAATATTGTTTGTAATGGCTCCTCCTCTCCACCCGTTCCTCCTTCTTTTTCTTTTGTGTTCTTTTTCTTTGTGTTGTTTTTCTGGCTCTCTGGTGGATTTTCACAGATCTAAAGAAAACTAAGGGCAAGTATATTCCAGCAATAGACCTTCCTGCCCCCGACAACCTTCCACCTTCTCCCGCCTGCCTGCCCGTCACCCTGCCCGTAATGCCTACTTCCACTTCACAGAACGTCCCACAAATTCCTTCTGTCTGTGTCCCTTTGTCACCTTCCCAGAAGATCCTCTGTAATCTGACACTCCTCACGTGGGCTAACTTTGCAGCCATGTGAGATCTTGTCCGTCTTACTTCCCCTTCTTACCTGTCTTCCCTTATTCCACCTGCATCCATCCTTCCTTTTCTGATCCCCTAATGAAAAACAGCCTCCAGAGCAGCCAGCAGAAGCAATATATATATGTATCAGATATATATATATATATATACATATGTATACAGATATATTCTTGTGTGTGCCAAAATGTATTGTAGCCCCTCTGATGAAGCAGTTGAAACAAACTTATAATTTCCCCTAGGCAATTTTCCCCAATTACCCCAGGTACCGCTGTCTTCCTCCTCCCATTTCATCCTCTCCAGATCATCTTCCTCCTTCTAAGCCAAGTATCCTACCCTCTGGCCCACACACAGCTCTATATCTCCCAAACCTCCAATTTCTAAAATCCACATCCCTCCTCCACACATTTTGTTCCTTCCCATTCCCAGAGGTTATTATTTATATAGCCAGCTATCCACACACTCACCCTTCCCCTTAACCCTACCCTCTGTTCCTTTTCCTAAAAGCCATCCGGCCTCCTTCCCTGATCTTGCATTTCCTCAGCTACATTTCTCTCTCCTTCCCCAACCTACTTTCTTACAGCTTTCCTTTACCTTTTGGTCCTACGACTAACCTATCCTTTTATAACTCTCCCCTTTTAACCCTTCTTACCATTTTACCTTCCTGCCTAACTAATATTAGCTTATTCCCGCTCCTTTTCCTACTTCTTCCCTGCTCCCTTTCTTCAACAATTCCCCCTTTCTTACTTCTTCCCTAAGTACTTACCTCTCCCTCTCACCTTGCCGTGTCCTAACAACTAATGCTATTGTTAACCTGTGCCTCCTCTCCACCACAGCTGCCTCCCTACCTATTATGGCCACCATATAATAGGAAGTGTGGCCTGTTTCTATTGGCCATGAACGGGGATTAGTAACTGATGCTGTTATGTTCCCACACCCTTCTTTGCCCTTTTCCCTCCCTAATCCTTCACTAAACAAGCTGGAAGGGGGCAGTGCTGAGCCAGAGCAGGCAGTGTTGGGGACCGCTGGGAGGGCAGCGTGTATGTGGAAAGGGGGCTGGAGAACATAATTTCGAGTTGAAGGTATCTGGGTGAGGTTGTCCAAGGCCAGCACTGACCCCTGTAGCTTCTTTTCAACTCCCAGTGACCCTGTATTGGCAATGCTAATGACACAATGATATTGTCCTGTAAACCTCCCCACCCTCCTGTCATCGCTTGACCCTCTCCCACCTTGACCGTCTGACCAGAAGGTAAAAGTTCAACTAATCGCGTGTTCCTGGCCCACCCCACAGCTGCGCACCCCAGTGCATTGTGGGTGGTAATCCTGAGGTAGCAAAAATATGCCAAATCAATACCTACCTTGAATTAGAAGACACCTGATTAGTGCCAAGTTGTTTCTATGTTCGTTAATGAGTATTGGATCCCCAAGATTATCAGTACAGTAGTGCGCTCATCCTCTCCGTAATCCCCCACAATGCACTGTGCCTCCTGTCCGGGGGGCTGGAGTGTGCTTGGACTGTTTTGCTGGGACCCCCCAGTCTGGCTGTGCAGGTGCCTGAACACCGTACTTTTTGTTAACCCTGAATGGTCCACTTGAGTCTTTCCACATGAAGCAGAGCATGCTTGTCCTGAAGGGTTCCACTAAGATCTCTTGGGATCTGTTTGTCTACAACCGAAAATGTGAGAGCACGTGTTATTTCTGAAAGGAAGCACCAAACACTCACATACACAACAGCTACATCTTGAAGTTATATCTGACCATGAGAACATTACACAGATACACATTATTAATGCATGTCCTTGTTTATTCTGTCTCTTTCATACACATAAAACAAATATAAAGTTTACACACACAAAACCATAAAGCCTCCTATTCTCAAAGGACCACGTGGAAGTGTGTTTGTGAAATTCTTTCATTACAGACCTACATTAAACTAACACATGCAGGATGAAGAGGCAGGATTGGAAATAATTGACCACCAGCCCATATTACATATTGCCATTATTGTACAGCACTTATTTCTGGGTTCTAAACCAAAAACAAGCAACATTATACCCCAACGCCTTCATCATACCATATAACCTCTTGATAGGATTCTTACTCATACTGACATTGCTTGGCCACACTAACTCAAACACACTGACCACTCTCATCCACACTAACTCAAACGCACTGAAAAGGTTAAGTAAGAGGACTCACCATGGAATAATCTGATACACATAAGGCTATCCACAAGAATCCATTCCATCTGATAATTCAGAGGTAAAAGGAAGAAGGAATCTCCATTTCGTCCCGACTAGAAACTTATTTTTCTTGCCTGCTCATCTGTCGCTGATACATTTCTCTTTATTATGTCTGGGCTTCAGATGGGGATAAGGAACCCTGTAACATCTTGTGCTGTTCCCATTAATATGTCTGCAGATGACAGAATTTGTCTAAACTGATTGCGATATGGACCAGGGTACCAGGCTGACATTAGGTCACAGCTGCCATGTAGGACTATAGTCACTGGGCTGTTCATTAATTGAAAATAAGTTAAAAAAGGTGGGCTGGAAACATTGAGCATTCCAAGGGATGACATCAACAAAACACGACATGGGAGAAAAGACACATTGAGACCTCTTCCTGCTTTACCCCATACAGGCCTATTGAGAACCTTTCCTACATTACCCCTTATAGCACACTAAGACTCTTTCCTATCATAAAGCATACAAGCACACTGAGACCCCCTCCTAGAGTACCACCAAGTATACCCTTTAACTACACCCAAACACAGCCAGCACAGTCTTCACATATAGCCTTAGTACCCACACACCCAAGAGGTGACTCCCTCTTCTGTACTCTTAATGCTAACAACTCACTCTCGCTTGCTAAATAACTATTTTTCTCTGTTACAGATTTTGAGTCTTTGATGCCCAACCACTTTGAGTCTGATGGTCGGGTTTTCCTTGCTCCAAGGTAATGTGAACTTGCTAGATTAAGTCAGGGTCTCTTTTCTTTCCCTGTTCCCATTCTCAACATTCCTTAATTCATATCACTTATGATTATTAAAAGATGGTTAAATGATCCAAATCATTCCCAATGAAACCTAGTCTAGTTATGACCTTCTCCTGATTTGATCAGCCGTTTAAACCCCTAATTTAGTCATCCGTCTTCGCCTCTAAATCTAAAGGCATGTGGTCTTTGACTCAACTCAGCGTCTTTACCTACCAGCTTCCATTGCCCTCACATCAAGTAGCTCTGACACCTGTTGTTGCTTCACAGGAAGTACTGTCGGGACCTGGAACAATCTGAGAACAACACAGAGTTCCTACTGAATTTCATCTCATTGATGGAGAAAGTGACACCAGACTCCAAGCTGTGTGAGTTTGGTTGGAGCGTTGTTATGGAGGGTATTGGTGAGTGGGTAAGTGATGTTGGTACCTAACAGTGTCAATTGTCTTACTTTTTGCAGGTGACAGTTTTCTCTTACACAACCTTATTTTGGACACTGGGATCACCCGTGATCTGGCAGACCGTGCATGGAAAGACAAAGACTTACTAACGTGAGATAAAGCCATTAGTCTTTAAACATAAAATAGGAAATACAAGTGAAATATATCCCATAACAAATGCCATGAGAGATGCAAATGGAACAACTCAAGTCTGGTGGACACAATCCTCATAAACAGCAATACACAACAGCGTTCCCAATAAAACCCCCATGAATCACACATATGAAACACACAGTCCACATATCAGAGGGTCAGACCCCATAAAAACAAGTAGCAAAGGCATTTCTCAATATTTCGTCATGATCTGCATCACTCTTTCCCTACTTTTTACAGGCACGGCCTTCTTGCTGTCTTTGCTGCCACGGATGGAGGGATTACCAGAGTGTTCCCCAACAAGTAGGTTTAATGGTCATATGTCTACTGGTATGGTGAATGCTACCACACAATAGCCACTCCGGCCTCTTAATTGCCTTGATGGCCATATACTCTTTGTTAGTGTGACCTGGAAGAAATATTCTCCTTAGAACACTAAAGAATTAATATTGTGGTGTTATTATTATTATTTTTTAATATATTTGATATATATTATTGTGGGGCAGTTCCCATGAAAACCAACTAAATCTTCCTTCTGATTGCTAAAGTATAGCTCTTCTCCCCAGAAATATTTATAAATATATGCCATTCGTGCATCCTTGGTTCTGGCTTATGGACGCCAGGTGGCCCCTATGCACACTTACTGAGCTTCTTTTTGGACATACAGAGCCGCTGACGATTGGATGGAGGACATGGAGCCACACAACTCCACTTACTACCGACGCAGCCTGGACAATAAGGGCTACATCTTCCGAGCACCCTATAGGGAATGTGAGTAGCACGTAACAGGAGTGTAGATTGATGACCGCATGTGTACATTTACAGGCAGCAGGGAAAATGGGAATGTAAACTCGATTTTCATGTTACTCCTTAAATAGTGGAGCTGGATCAGATTCATCTACATGTTTAAAGCGGAGATGATACTAAATTTGTTTGGTGAAACAATGTAAGTTTCATGTTTATTCACTACTAAGTGCTATCAGAGCCCTAAGAGGAACAATGTGAAAAGTCAATGGGGGAAAGGGGTTAAATGCATATAGCTTATT
The DNA here is from genome assembly GCA_009364415.1 of Spea multiplicata. Lineage (NCBI taxonomy): Eukaryota > Metazoa > Chordata > Amphibia > Anura > Pelobatidae > Spea > Spea multiplicata. The sequence continues at coordinate 31,373,432 of VKOC01000004.1, forward strand.
TTAAATTGCAAAACAAAATGAAATTGGGTTTTGGGTTTTTTTGTGTAATGAACTGTAAAAATGTAGAATTTGGAAAAGAGATCCTTTCTAAATTTCTGTTACCGTTATAAACCTGCTTGTGCATCTTAAACTTTGTTCCCAGTGGACTCTCTGCTGTGGCACATAAACGCTCACTGTGCTCCTCTTACCCAACAGCTGGATATCACCCTACAGAGCTTGAGAACAACACGGTTGGAATCCTGGTGAGCACCGCCGTGGAGATTGAGATTGAAGGCAAGAGGCTGAAACCAGCAGGTAACCCAAGGAGCTTGAGAAAGGGATGAGTATTGAATATGACATTGAAAGGGGATGCAGTGTTAAAAAGCCCCATTGAAGTGAGCAGGGTCTATGAGTTATGCACAAGCGTGACACGGTTACCCCATGTTGGATGACTTGGTGAACAAGGGACATGCTGGACATGGGGATCCAGTCCAGCTGAATTGCCAGATATAGCAGCTTAGTACACATATCGTATGAAAAGTAGACCATTCTTGTCCATCATGCATTTGCCAAAATAAGGACTTTTTCCTCACTCCACATAAATAAGCACACATGGAATCCAGTCTATAAATCACCAAAATCACATCTATATTGCCCCTTAAGCCACAAAAAACCTGGTGCTTCTTGCTCAATACAAATCACAGCAGCCCAAAGGACAATAGCCTCTAAATGTAATAAGTTGAAAAGGCAAATAGTTATTTGGGGTAAAAACAGGGTATCTTCTAGGAACTGTTTACGTTGTCAGTCCATGCTCTTTGCACACTCCATTGGCAGCAGTGTTCCCAATCAAGTACCAATAATAACCAATTTTCAACGTAATAATTCAAAATTTGTCTGTTGGCTTTAGAATTGAGAATCACATACATTGTTCTTTCATTATCCTTCATACATATATATTTTTGTGCCATCTCTTTCTAGTTGTTGGAGTGAAGTTAGACCTTGAATCGTGGGTAGAAAAATTCAAAGTCCTTGCAAGTAACCAGTCCGTGAACAACCCACAAGGACCACGTAAGGTCAGTCTCCTATATTTTTGAATGTCCTGTAGACCCATACAATTGCCAATGGTTACTTTCTGGCACAAAAGTGGAATTATTTGTTCTCCATCATAAAAAATAAAAACTCTTTGTAAGTTACCTGTTAACGGTGGGTTGTGATTCCATTCACTATTATTATTTCAGTATCTGAGAACGCGTCAGAGGTTTTAAAGTCTAAAAAAAAAGATCTTGTCACTCAAAATATGTAAACTCGAAATTTTACAAAATGCCATTAATGAACTAATACTGAGTTGTGTCAACATATGCAAATATTTAAGAGATGGAATTCATCACTGTGCCACCGTGCAAATCCTCCGCTAGCCTGTTCTGTAATAAATACAGACAATGAGTCGGTAACTAATTCCACCGCTCACCAAACACATGTACTACGCTTAGTACTGCCTCGCTGCTGAATTATAATAGCGTGAACTCAACTTTGATTTCCGAGCTGCCACGTTTCTGATTAATTTCTGTTTTGCATGTAAATAATAAGGCTGATGTCCTCTCTGAGCAAACATTATTTTAGTTTGTACAGCGAGTTGACGCCATACATTTAAAATTGAAGTTCATTCCGTGCTTCATATTAATGTGTATACCTTACGCAGCTGGAGTGTTAATTTATGACCTCGAGCTTTATGATGAAGTAATTGCTTTCAGGCACTTATTATATGTTCCATTTCTTTTTATTTATACGCTTGCTGTCCCCTTATAGTGCAGCCCCACTGCTAGCTGTGAGATGGACTGTGATGTCAACAACGAGGTAATATCGGTCGCTAATTTCCTTATTTCCAAAATGATCTCACTACTTCGTATAATTAAATGTATATCTGCTCCCAGGACCTACTGTGTGTGCTGATCGATGATGGAGGATTCCTCGTCATGTCCAACCAACAGGACCACTGGAGCCAGGTGATCATACGCAGATATTTTACATGCTGCGTTTCTCGTGTTTTGGGGAATGGGGGTCTGTTCCAGCTGTGTAATTGTTCTACATATTTCAGACTTACCTGTAACAGGTTGTTAAAAGTGTCTCCAATATACATTCCCCTCTGTGATCAAATAGGTATTTCTCTATCCCTGCACCCACATAAACATGTATAGTTTGTAGTCACCCTGTGTGTAGAGTAATCTGGGGCTCTGTTTCTGCCAGACAATTTTTTTAAGGAATTCTAAGACTTTTTGGATTTGTTTTGACGACATAACTCCATTTGTATTTTTCACTTTAGAGACTCTCAAAGACAAAATGTGAAATATATGTACATTATTATACAAATACCAGCTACATCTCAGCTTACAATGTCTGTTGTAACACGTCAGAACAAGAAGCAATCAAATCCATATGGCCTAGATTATGGTAGCCCAAAAGTACATTTGATACATAGACATTTCAACAATTCTACTGACCACTCAAGCTCAAATCCACTGAGGTGCCTAATGGACAAAAGAGCCCCTGAAGGACAGTTTCTTGGATCACCCTAATACCAGCTGGCAGTTAATGTGTGTTGAATAAAATGTGGTTTCCAGTTTTAGGTCTGGACGTTATCTCTACGGTTTCCTCCCTCCAAAACCACAGGGCAATCTGTCCACTGTCACACTGTGTAAACTGTCATCTTTTTCCCTGATCCTTTAGCTTTCTTCTTTCCTTTGCCGTTCCCATGTACAGACGTCTGTCCTCCAATGTCTTTACCTGCTCGTCTGTTGTCTTGTTCAGGTGGGGAAGTTCTTCAGTGAAGTTGACCCTAACCTCATGTCTGCTCTGTATAATAATTCCTTCTTCGCACGAAAAGAGTCCTACGATTATCAGTCTGTTTGTGCACCTAAAACTGAAAGCAACAAGGGAGCAGCCCCTCGTGGCATCTTTGTGGTGAGTTTATTATACACAAGACGCTCTTTCCTTCTAATTAAAAATGTAAATATGGCTCAGAAGCAGAGGGCGTAGATCATACAAGTTTTGATCATATCAAGTCATTTTGGCCCATTAGATGTTCACTAGAACCCACTGTATTTAAGAATGGATGACTGTGTAATGTGCTAGCTTTGGCCATCTCTTCAGATCTGGCTTTACTCTTTCAGTTGACCGTTAATGTCCAGTTGGAAGTCCATGGGTCACCACACTACCTACTATTGGCATGTGGTCCTTTCTCCAAATCCGCGTAGCATTACCATAGAGAGATGGATTTCCTGCTATAAATGATGTTGTAGATGGTTGAGTAGTTTTAAAAAGTTTTATTTTTGATTGGTAAAGTCCTTGCTAAAATATATTTCTCCATTCTCAGCCAACCATTGCAGATATTCTGAATCTGGCCTGGCTATCTTCAGCAGCAGCCTGGTGAGATCAATATGTGTGCATGTCAAAAAGCATGTGTGATGGCATCTACATGTTATTGCAACAGGGTATCTTTCTTTATGGCTTAGATTCTTCAAAGTAATTGCTTTTTTCTATTTGAGAGAGTGAAAGTTACTCTTTCACCAAGGATGGCTTACAAGTTTAGTAAAATGCATTGCACATCTATGGGTAACAGCAAATGCCCACATTAGGTAAGAACCACAACTTCCACGATCTTCTGACACGAGAACACAAGCCTATAGCACTCCAGCAAATGCTGAATTACAGTTGCCATTATTAGCGTTCATACAGACTTACTATAGCTGAGCTAAAAGTATGAGATTCTTAGGGAAAAAAACAAACAGCATTTCTATTGCTCTTACGCACTTTCTTTGCCTCTGAAGGTCGTTGTTCCAGCATCTCCTCTTGAGTTTCACCTATGGAAGCTGGATGCAGGCAGGTAAGAAACACTTTTGACATAGGAAAGATAGTAGATAGGAAAGCAATTGCATGACAGGAGTCCACACTTAGTGTGGTGATTGTAACTGGAAGCGCACCCAAAAAGCACATGTCTGACAGCAATAGTGGCCTCCAAGTCTGTGTAAAAGAAAAGTTTATTGGAACAAAAGGAGATAAAACCAGGTTTTGTCAATGCCGACCTACATTACTGTATACAGCACTCAGAGCCGGCCTTAAGTGGTCTGGCGCCCTGTGCGGACTACTCCTCTGTCGCCCCCTTCTCACTACCCCCCTCTGCAGGAATGTTCCTTAGAATGATCTCCTCCATAATTTTTCATTGCAGATGATGTCACAGCGGAGAACATGGAGCCCAGAGAAGCCAGCTGCATCATGAAGCAGACACAGTATTATTTCAGCACCATCAACTCCACGTACTCTGCCGTCATTGACTGCGGGCCTTGCTCTCGGTCAGTAGTGGTCTGGAAGCTTTGTATGAAAAGTACTTGCAAGGTTCAGTACTGTTCATGGGGCTTGTGTCTTCCCCGTGTATTTATCATTTCTCTTCTCTTATATTGCAGGTATTTTCACGCTCAGAGAATCTCAAATACCAATCTGCTCTTTGTGGTGGCTGAAAAGATGCTCTGCAGTCAGTGCGATTCCATGAAGCTGGACCAAGCAGAGACCCGATGTATCCTCTAACCAGTAACTGAGAACACAGGATAGATTAGGCGTCTATGTTGAGTAAAGGCTGAATGAGTGTTTGCTTAACAAATAGGTAGTTTCAGGTTAGACGGGTGGCACTACCTTATTATACTAAAACCTTTAAATGGTGATAGATTCTAGTGGACCAATTCAAGGCCGGATAAGATGTTGGGTAATGTAAGCATTCAGTGCTATTTTGACATTTTTTTCACAATGGTAAATTGTATATATTATTGGCTCTTATTATTTAATTGCTAGATTAAAGCATCCTTGATCATAATCCTATAAACACAAGATTTAAAGTAAAAGTCACTAACATTTATACTTTTGCGCTAATATAGAAGAGAACTTCATAATGTGGACCAACTGAGTCTGCCGACATTTCTCGCTATTCTATTTAATCGAAACAATGGGATATCAAAGAAGAGCACTCGCTTTGACTGATGATGAATATATTTCTGTGTCTCAGCACAATTACTAATTTCCAAACCTGCTCTGGAAATGTTTAACTCTGAACTACGGGGAGGTATTTGTTGGGTTGGTGACCACTGATAGCCCGGTGGTTGTAATCATCAAAATCAGGAAGTTTGGGGATTTAGTGATGTCCAGCGTATGTTCTAAATGCTCCTTAACCATTAGCCAGCTGAAGGACCTGAACAGTGTGAGCTGGTGCAGATGCCTCGTTATCGCAAAGGTCCTCATGTCTGCTTTGATTACAACGTCATGGTAAATGGTGACACCTTACACAACTTGGCTCAGATAAGCTTCAGAGGGGAGATATAACCTTAGAAGCGAGGAGATGAAGCCTTATTGGAGTCTATCACAAACAACAAAGAAAACTTCAAGTTTTTGGTTGTTTTTAAATATAGCTTTAGATTTTTATTACATGCTGGGCACACCAGCCTTGCACACTCCAAATTTAGTTTGAAATCTACTTGGAAAGTCTAGGCCTCCATGTCTACTCTCATGTGTCTAACATTACTGATTTCTCTTCCTTCCGCCAGGAGGATACGTCAGACTGTGGCAGAGGCAACCTCTTCCGGCCGTCGTGGTTCTTGTTGGCGCTACTTCAGGTGTTGCTTCTGTGTGTCATCCCCAGCTTTTCCACTTCCACCTCCAATCGGGGCCTCTAGACCTGCCCTAATCCCCTCCCACCTTCCTGAGGCCACTTCTTGTTGCCTGATGTGGTTACCATGACAACCAGGCAAGCGCCTCTTCCGCGCGTTGGGCTGAGTTACCACGACAACCACCACTTATTTTGGATGATTTTACCGTGACAACAAGGAGACCTTTCAATGCCACATATAGCTACCATGTCAATCAGGACAACTACATCGAGGATAGTGGGAGTAATTACCATGGCAGTGAGATGAACTTCCTGTTCTCTAGCCATGGTAACAAGGGCAATTCTGAGAACTTCCTGTTAATTGTCTGTCTCCATGGTACCTGTGCATTGCCCTGAAATTCTGTGTGGTAACACCTGGTCTCCAAGGTGGGGTCAAAGAACTCACTGTGACCCTTTGCTATCTTACCTAAAATATGTAGGGGGACCCCTTCCCTGTTGTTTTTTTACTGCTTGGAAAACAGGGGTAACACGGTAATGACATCACACATATACATCCTCATGTCATCATGTAATTGTCATATTGCTTACCTTAGAAATTGGGCTTCTTATCTTGGAATGTGCGCTTGGCCAAAGTCACCGGGAAGGTGACAGAGAGACACTGTTACAGCAAATCATATCTATATGCTGGGCAACACATTGTTGAGCAGAGTTTGAGTCCGTTTTCCGTACAGAGCGTAGTTCTCCCGTGCCGTGTGCCAGATCACAGCTTCAGCTGTGTGTTCTAAGTGTTTCATATCACGTCTCCATATTTCTGTGTTCTGTGCTGTGTTTTTTGATCACACTGCGCAGCATCCCGGAGCAGAGGGTTGCTCTGCACACATATAGTTGTCCACGTCTCTGCAGGGGCTGTATCCACATAGGCCACCAGTAGCCTCCTCATCATATGGTATTATACCAAAGAAACAGGTCTGTGACTTCTCCTACCAGATCTACACGGCCAACAGTGGGGACTCTGGAGTGCAGTATACCGCCGTATACATTTTCATAGAGAGTCTGCAAGTGGTATGCAGAATAAATGACCCCTGTCTGCCTTCTCCAAAATAGCAACACAATTCATAGTCCAACCCGATTTTAAGGCAGCGCAGCCCTCTGCAGACCAATTTGTGTGAAAATGACTTGTCTGTATAACTGTTTGTGCTTTCACGCATCCGAGACACTGCAATGCTGAACGTGCGTTGGATGCTGGTTGTAGCAAGGCTGCAGCTCCAATTACCCTTAGCCAGTGGTAATGGATATGTAGCCTAGCAAAGGCCAGATGGTCCCAGTTGGCATATCCACGCTCCATAGACTAACTTTATTGTCAATCCCAATCATATGTTAGGTGATGCTATATAAAATATAATTATTTCTATCTGAGAACCTTTCCTAGAACAGAGCACAATCACGTCTAAGCAAAGGGATGATCCAGCCTACAGAAGCACACAGGATTCAGCACTCAGCAAACATACAAATGTTATTTCCCTGCCGTTCCCGATTTACCCCACAAAAGCACAATATCGATATTGCTGCTGCGCTGCGTTCCGATCAGCGCTGATCAATGAATCATTGACCTAAGGCTCTGCTTTATGAGTTCAGCGCACAGAATCCTAAATGCACCTTTTCTCATCGTAATCCAGCGTGTCAGCATCTAGTATCCTAAGTAATTTACAGAACCCCATCAAATTATTATTTTCGTCAGCCCAAATATCTCCTTCCGCTCATTGTAACTCATACTGTTTGGTTCCATAAGCCTTTTTACTGCAGCCTAAAAACCCACCCTGTTGCTTTAAATAACTTTTTGTACTACTTTAAATATCACATTATCACTATTGTTTTTAATGTTTTTGTCTCATTTTCCTGTCGTGATATCATATCTGCGTCCATCCACCTAAGGCGTAGCCAGGGTATTTAATGCAAATGTTATCTTAGACAATGATTTATACCAAGTGACCCAGCAACAAGACGGTAAAAGAATAGGATTCTTTTTATATTAATAATAAAGTGAAGGGAAATATGATTAGTATGGTGTGTGCTGGTATAAATAGGACGAGAGACAATGTGAAATGTGGCAGCTCCCTTTTAAAAAATAATTCCTTTTAAAGATCTACCCCTTATTATTATTCCTGTTGCAAAGTATTACGTCTCCATATAACATTTTTGTATTATCGCTCTACAATCTGCCCTTTGTACTTTCTGTAATTATACAAATATTACTTAGTGCCAAAAGGATTGTATAAGCACAATTATAACCCAGAATGACCCGTTGTTGTCTCGAGAAAGCGCAGATAGTTTAATTGTTGAGTCCAGTAATGGCTCCAATCGCTCCCCGATTACCCTACTAAGCCACGCGTGTCTCCTTCTGTAGATAAATCCTTACAAATGGCACCTTTTCTGGAGAAATACCTGCCGTGTTATTGTTTTCTTCTGGTTTAACACCAGTTAGGTGGAAACTTTGCTTACAGGTTCCAGATTTCCAACAAGGCAAACTTCATAGTGTGCTTCTTCTGCTATGTTATTGGGATTTTATGTTTTTAGGCATGAAGACCCGGTGATCATTGTGCCGAGAGATATCTGGAATTTAAAACAAGCCTTTCTCCACAATCTCCATACATTATGCTTTATCGTTGTCATGGAACAACTGCCATGATAGCACGCAACAGGTGGCATTTACAATCATTTCTAAAGTTACTTGAGTGACGCCACAAACACCACCGTTTGATGATTAAACGGCGGGAGAGTGGTAGACTGTTCATCTGGATCTTTTGTGGTCAAGTAGGTCCAGCTATATATATATATATATTAGAGAGAGAGAGACATATATATATATATATAGATATAGATATATACATACATATACATACATATACACGTCTTCCCAGATCTTCTTTTGATTCTTAGAACTCAATCTCCTGGCCAATAAATTAGGTAATATAATACCAATGGAAACAATCCGAGAATACTTTCGTTCATATCTGCTCACATATCTGCCATTGTGAGTCTAAAACTGAATGCTGTTTGTAACGAGGTATGATCAGGATTTATCATATCATTCATATCTGCTAAAAACATATCAAAACATAACATATTCTTCTTCTGCTTATGAAGTGCCAAACTAGTAGCACAATATCATAACTGAGACCTATCATTTTTTTCCTTTGGTGTTTGATTTTCTGAATTTATTATACCGGATTGACGATCAAATGAATTTCATTTCAACACGCCGGTTATTTTGAGAATGAGTTCATTGTGTATTTTCTTTACTAGACTGGTGTTCTATGTAGTTCTTCCAGATACCCCAATAAACTGTATTTCTTTATCAATCTCCCACCTGTTCCCTATAAGCCGTATCCTATTGCTCAATATAGTTTCCATATATAAAGTCCCTTTAACTTTACCTAACTTTTAGTACTCTGTATTAGAATAACCCTTTACACTTTACAGATAATTGTTTGCCTTTAAAAGACCTGGTGCACATTTAAGTAATCAACAAAGCCCCACGGTGGAACCAATCGATTCTTGGATTACTTAAAAAATGTCTTCTTTAGAATATTATGACATTTTATTTCTAGAGCCTCAGCAGATTCTGTGACGCTATTCCAAAAACTACTATACAAAGTGAACAAATATAAGACATACTGGTACAAGGGGAAAAATAGGGCCTTGCTCTTGCTTACAGTCTCTTTAGCTGTCGATAGCCGCTATTAAATGCCTGATACTCATAGTTTGACCATCCTAATAGTTTATGGCTCCTTGTCATCCATTACTGTATATTTCACTTACTTTGTTGTCCGCCCAACTTGTGTTCCTCTTCTTCCATGCTCTTGTTGGTCTGTAACCATGTTTCAGTTCCTCATTATGCTCATTTGTGTCTCTGGAGCTCACCATGGTCATATGTGCTCCTCTAAAGCAACCTCCTGAAGACATTGTTAATCCCATGGTCACCCAGACACCATTTACTCATCAACCTAAAGTAACTGAACCTTCCCTTTAAGGTGGGGCACCTATGGCATACTCACTATATCGGTCTGAACCATGACCAACCTGCACTAGCGAATCTCCATACGTATCCTACAGTGAAGGTGAAGTCTCCCCATTTGATGTTACCCTCACCACTCTGCCAAGAGACGTTGCAGACTAACCTTTATTGGGGGCTTGGGGAAGAGGGGAGGGTTTCAGGGTGGAATAAATACTCATAACCCCTAAATCGATGGCCATTTTGCTTGTAGCTTTTGCGTGTGTTTGAGCTTTGTTTCGGGAACATGACTGTGCTAAGAGGGGTGGGTTGTATGTGTATGCCAGGTGTCTGTCCGCTCTTGTTTGTGCCAGAACCTCCATTACAAGAAAAATGAAATATAAATACGTATAAATATATATATATATATCTTGGAGGCTCGAGGGTCATCGCTGCTCAAATTTCTCTCCATCATTTGGTGGCTTTTTCTGTTAAATGGAGCAAAGTTTATTTATTTATTTGTACAGAAAAGTTCAACAAGTGACAGAAAGTTTGTAAGATATTGTGCGTGTGTGATTTACTTGTAAAATATTTTCAAATGGTTTATTACAAAGAATCAGTTATTAAATAATGTGCATATTTTCACTTCAACTTCAAATTGTCTTTTTGCTTTTTTTGTCTTCTTTTATAAGGTGTACGGAGAGTTTGCTTGCATGAGTGTGAGGTGGGACATGAATGGAACATGGCTAAAGAAGGTGGGGTAGGGGGTCATAGATAGGTGGAACAGCCTCCCAGCAGAAGTCGCATGTAGCTATCCTAAATCTAAGACTGATTAAGGTTTGAGTCTTTACATCAAGTAAAACAGAAAGGCTAGATGTGCCAAATGGTTCTTAACTTGCCATCAAATGTGATGTTTCTACGAATAGGTCCCCAGTGTACATATGTTTATTATTATTATTATTTTATATAGCGCCATCATATTCCGTAGCTCTGTACAATGGGTAAACAGGACACAAGTAGTAAATAACATAACAATTTGACTTATAGAAACAAGAGGAAAAGAGGATTAAAACTTTTATATCTAAATCCAGCAAGAGACAAATCAATCCTATGATTATTTAATATACAGAGCCTTCCTTGGCAATAATCAGTTAAGTAAAATGTTACCTTTTTGGCAAAAGAATAAACTGACAGATCTGATAAGGTTCAATGATAAGGTTTTGAAGTTGCAGTAACATAAAACTGAAGGAACATGCGATGGCACTCGCTTCTATTTTGGGTCAAGTTACGCACTGTAGTTTTCTAGTTATTAGATGCTGAATATTGGTAGAAGTGCAGGTTTAAGAATGTGTGTGTGTGTGCATGATGGGATGATATGATTGTGTTTTGTGATCTGACCCATTTGGGATAGCGGCTGCATACGCCTGGTACCAAAGAATTATTTTTTACACCCCCAAGACCTCTGTTTTTATCTTTAAAAAAATACATATGCATGTAATTATGATGTAAGTCAGTCTGAGGCTGGCACAGAAAACTCTTTATTAGAAATAAAGACACAATGGTATAATATAGAGTTTACATTAAGTTTACAAAGCATGTAGCAGCCACATAGTTGCTTATGCTAGTGGCTGGTCCTAGGTTAATGAGGTTAACATGGTTGATGAGGTATTTTACTTGCGCTAGTGCATTGCTTCTGGTTTCTGAGGGAACTCAGAAATGTCTATGAGAAGAGTTTTGCTGGCACTAAGGGGATGTATAGAGCAGGGCATCTGCTCATTATCCATTCTTGTTTTGCACACGGATGAGGCTTAGGCACAGGCCACAGGCTTCCCAACATGGGTCACAGAGGCAGTGTACGCAGGAGCTCCAGAACATCTTCAAGCAGGACACGTTCATCTTCCACATGTGCACGCAGGGTCCCACCATCCAGATGTGACAGCACTGAATGCAAGCGAAATCCAGAGCCCAGCAGAAGGCCAGGGGACATCCACACAGTATGGACAGCACTAGGTAGCAGCAGTTCTTCACCCCATTGAAGGTCTTGAAGGACATCCCCCATACTCCAGGGATGCTATGAGACCCTTCAGGCTCGCCAAAAGCATCTTCAAACAGCACCTGGTGAGACAGTGAGAGGGTATGAAGGGGCTCTGCTCGACTGTAAACACACAGATTTTATACAATAATGCAAAATAATGGGGTTTATTAGGTGTTTATTTAGCGTCCCATTTTCCTAATGGGTGACACCTAATTATCTGTTACGATATTCCTAACTTAACAATCCAAGTAAAAGGTGCATGTAAATTAACCGTTGCAAAGCTTTCTAACACTCAGCAGTTGCAATCGTGAACATCTTTTAAAAAAGACAAATGATACATAAAAGGACATTCTGCGACACACTATATGCATGGAACACTGTCCAAATATATTTGGAGTTACTGGCAGTGTAGATTTGCACTTTTAGATATTATTAAAATGTTCAGTGAGGGTTCTTTGCAGTGGATGTTACTGAAATTGCCTCCAGTCATGATGGAAAACTGGAAATCTAGGTTCAAATACTTTTGATTGTTTTAAAATGTAAGAATTTGCTACACATTTACAAAAGATCAAACATTCTATAAAATATTTATTATACGTTAAAAACATGGCTATATTATATCTGATCCCCTTTTGTTCATTACTCACCCTGACATGCTCATTCATGTTGTTGGGGTCACGGTTCTCCATGTCCAATGGCATGGGTTCACTGTGCATGGATTTTGGTTCAGCCATGGTGTAGGGGAGCGATGTCCTGTGGTCAAGCAAGGCCTGTCTCTGCTTCTACTTGCCTCTCAGCATCATATTTATACCTGGTGTCTCAAGGTTTCCATGGGACGAAGCATCAAACATCACAGCCTCCAGTCCATAGTTACTCTTCTCCATTGTGTTATGGAAACCATTGTGAGACCGAGTGCAGGCTGATAGTGGCAGAATAGTTTAAGGGGAATTAGAAAGTTCCCATGTTGGACACAGAATTGCAAGCTTTACACAGTGGGTCGGCAGTCTACCAAGGAATGCAAAATGGAATCTGCTATGAAAAGTCATTTTGGTGCAGATCAAAAATAAAAAGTTGTTTTCACACCCAAGCAACCAATGAAATGGTTGTGATGATTGGGCCTTTTTGTAACATTTGCCTCAAATGTTCCTTAACTGTAACACCTCATTATGTACCCAGAAGGTTTATATTCCCATAAGACCCCGTTACAGTATATTGCACACACCGCTGACAATTAAGGAAGGTGGACAGTGACCTGCTAAGTTTCCAATATCTCATAATTCATAATGACCAATCACACATCTGTCACACCTGTGAAATATCACGCACACTTTCATTAAAGTAAGAAAATATATTACATTAGCCAACTTGGATCGGTGGCATAAGGTGGCCAACTGGTGTGTCTAATTAGTTCCCTTTCTTAGTTCTCTGAGCACCTCATCCTCACAAAAGGTCTCAGAGATGAGTAGCTCCAAAACAATTATATCCAAGAGTACACGCTATAAGTAACTTTATAAGCCACAAGTAGATTTGGGTGCTATCAGTACAGCAAATATTGGTGCAAAGGAGATCAATAATTATTATACACGCACAATCTCCCTTTACAATGCTGCCGTAAATTGTATTGTATAGATTTGCTGCTAGATTTGGAGTGTGACTCGTGGACACCATGTCAGGATACATTTACGTACAGATGGATATATGTGTAGTGGCGGTTTAGCAGCGCTGTTTGTATAAACAGCACCCAGAAAAAGTCAATTCAAAAGTGGGGAGTCCTCTGATCTCTTAAGTATTGCATAGAGGGGTAATGCATAGAGGGGTCTCAATGCATAAAAAGCTCGTTTGAGCAGGGCCCTCCTCACCTGTTGTCTCTGTAAGTCAATGTGTTATGTTACGTACAACTTGTTATGTCCCATCTACCCATTGTACAGCGCTACAGAATTTGATGGCGCTATATAAAACAATAAATAATAATAATAAAAAGCATTGAAGAGCTTGTAGGTAAGATAAAACAAAATAGAAATTGCCTCTGATTCCAAGTATAGAAGCAGAGATTCTCAATGGTGTTTCCCGTTGCAATGTGACCAGTAACCATAAACCTTAACTAACCTTTAGTTTTAGTGCTGTGGACATGGTAACGAGCGATGGTACACAGACAGCCTCACACACCTATATTGTTCTTATTGGTATGTGGCTGTAGTGCAGACGCGTTCACATACATCGCTAATGACAGGTACTCATCAGTCATTATAGGATCAATCCACGCCTCATAACGAGACATAGAAACACGATACATGCAAGTCACATACTTAGATACAGTAAAGAGAGTCAAGAAAGCCCGGCGAAATGTAAGACCTTAGATCTCCTAAAAAAAGAAAATACATTGTTGTGAAGTTGAATGTATAAATGAGCTTCTTAACAAAACTCTTGTTATAAGAATGCCTGGGAACTCTCAGGGTTTTACCCCAAGTATCAGGGTTTTTGCCCCAAACCTTGGGTCTCAGGGTGAAGGGGCAGATTTGCAGGATCACACAGTCTGAAGCTGACTCCTTCCTATACACCACTGTGATCATATATAAGACTCCCAATTGGTTCCAACAGGTCGATATCCCTGCTTGAATGCAGGTGACGTCAGTATATCTTGAAATAATGACAAAGTAATGTATGAGTGAGGACAGGTATTAGACCCGTCTGGTGAGTCTCAGGGTCGGTTCATTTAGAAAGTTCCCAGGTATGTTTATAAGACAAACCTAATTATGTTTAGGTAATGATGCACTCTTGCATATCTTCCTCCAACCTACTTTATCATTGGGATGAGGATATAAGTAGATATTGCGGAACTTTCTAAGAAAAGTTGGATTCGTAAGAAGCTCAGCATTTGCCGTGGTGCCCAGAAGGTTTATATTCCCATAAGACCCCGTTACAGTATATTGCACACAGCGCTGATAATTAAGGAACGTGGACAGCGACCTGCTAAGTTTCCAATATCTCATAATTCTATTTAGGATAATTGAAACCATTCCACTGACCATTCACACATCAGTCACACCTGTGAAATATCACGCACACTTTCATATAAAGGTATTTGATAATGTTTTAGAAACCGCATGCAATAGAATTAGATTCCTCTTTAGCCAGCGAATACTGATTGAAACCATTATGGCGCATAACATATTGCAGTCCACTACTTCCTAATGTGTTCTCGAGTCCTTATCTCATTCATGCTTCCTTTTTTCACTTCATTAACCCCTTAATGACAAAGCCCGTACATGTACGGGCCCAAAATGCATTGTTTTCAATGGGTTTAGGGACCGCCCATTGTCCTTAAGGGGTTAACTGCTTCTTAACACCAAAGAAGTGAA
Organism: Spea multiplicata; assembly: GCA_009364415.1. NCBI lineage: Eukaryota > Metazoa > Chordata > Amphibia > Anura > Pelobatidae > Spea > Spea multiplicata. Next base: position 31,388,443 of record VKOC01000004.1, read on the forward strand.
AAGCTTAACCAGGGGATATTGGTAAATAATACCTGGGTCATTAGGCCATATGGCTTCACTAGAAGCCAAGAGGACTATCCAGTGTCCCAGACAGGATCATCAACAAAGAATGCATATTAAAGTACTTTGCCGGGAGCCTGGAAGCTTGGCACTCCTATTGAAACCTATGGCAATGCTTTCTGCGTATGTGCACTTGTCAGACCCCCCAGAATGCCCACTGTGGCAGGGCTGGTGTTGAGCGATGTCTTCGACTGAACGTGTCTCCTTAATGTTAAATGCACAAAATACACAACGCGCTTCCCACCCAATTACACTCTTTCCACGTGTGTTAATCACGTCATAGACATTTCTTGATTCTCCCTCATTTATGACTTTTAATAATGAAGAAAATCAAAAGATTTGGAACCCCTGTCCCTCCTCTAACATTGTCCATGATGTTGATATTTTAAAGTCTTATCAGGAAAATCTTGTTTTTCCATCCCCTTCACTAATGTTGTTGATGGCCCTGAGGTTCTGTTATATTGTGTTTATTAGTATAAGTCAAAGGTTGGGTGAATGGATGGGTTGGTTGGAGCGGCAGGAGAGAAGCAGGTATTGTCCCCTGTTGCTAAGACAATTAGTCGGAGACACACGCTAACACTGGTAGCAACAGTCAAAAACAAATAGAGCAGAGGTTGGAGAGAAACTGTGCATGGCATGCAGGTTCATGGAATGAATCGTATGAATCCCCACTAAGTGCTTAAACATATGTATGTAAAACTTTAGGAGGCATTCCGGTCTTTAAAGTGACATTAAAGTAAACATTTTAATAAAATTTGGCATCTTCAAAAAAAAAAAGATTTGGGATTGATTGCAGTTCTTGGTGAAGTCTAGGGGGGATTCAGTCCCACTGCTACAAAATGAGGGGGGGAGATTGTCCTCTTGGGCAATAAAGCCCCCATTGTCCCACCCTACAATGGGCCGGTTAGAGGAGAGATCCTTGTATCTCACCAACTAGCCAGCATATGCTATGGAACGTATGCCAGCTCAGCACAGCCTCCATAGACTGCATTAAAAGGCTCTGCATGCCTTTAGGCCGTGGCGTGCCAGGATCTGAGATCATATCCCAGTGTGCCGTGAATCGCCTTTTAATGCATTCAGGATGTCGGCTGTAGAGCGGCGGGAGGGGGTGCTGCCCTGGGTCGAGCCTAGGGCAGTGCCCAAGGTAAATGCACCATCGCCTTGTTGGTCTTAGCAGGTGGGATCTCATAGATTGGTGTTCCCAAAGGATCAGGCCTCTCTATCACTAGCATCTGGTTTGGAGCTAGCAGAGGTCACTGATATGACACGATATCTGGGATTCCAGGTTGCGTTACTGCTGGCCACTATGGAGAGGGACACAGGTTTCTTTGCCCCTGTGCATTAATCCACCAGGACACAGGGAGTACAAAACACCATAACTCATTGTGATTCGGGCTCAACTGCAGCCATTCTTCACACCTTATGGGTTTCACTCAAACATGATCCATCAAACAAAATCATTACAGTTATGTATAAACATTGATACTGGTGCATAGATGGAAAAGAGATATGGCTTCTGTAGCCATCAATGGATTGGACCAATCAACAGGACCATTACATTGATTGCCACAGTTATAAGACCACTTTTCAAACTTTGGTTGCTCCTCTATCTTTGCCGGGTTACTCACTAGGCGGCTGCCTTTCGTCGCTGTGCCCAGGCAGCCGGTGCTTTAATTAGTGGCTGACATCTATCTGATCTCAGTGGCTCCCCCTTCTGTGCCATCAGCGCACTACACAGCTGGAAAGGCTTTGGTGGCAGTGGGAGCAGTAAGGTTGCTGCAGTTTTGTAACTAAATCGTTACAAACATCAACCCTAGTAATGTTGAATTCCCAATACGTTACCAGAAATAATGCTTTAATCAAGTAAACATTTGCCTCATTAATTATTTTGCCACGTTGTCATGTGACACTGATAGGCCGTTGCCATAGAAACCGAAAAGACTTATTAAACGTCTCTGTGTCTAAGCCCTAAGAAGTTAGAATAAAATGACAGATCTCTCACGGTTTACCTGCTCAACACACTAGAGAGTGCAATTCTTTGTGTAAGTGGAACGGCACCTTTAAACATGCGCGTAGGGTTCTGCATAGAAACGCTGCACTTAGCTACAGGGAGGAGAAGAAAAAAATCCATATTTTAGAGGCAATGACTAAAAAGGCTATATTGTGTATTTAATGAATAGAGTTTTCCGAGAGGTTGAGTGTTTTACTCGTCATTCGACGCTCACGATATCGAGGAACAAAGCTAACAACTGAGACCTTATTTTAATCTTGATTGTAATACCCCTAAAAAACGTTATCGCTCGTTGTTATCTACCCATTTTCCATTACGGTCCATGGGAGAATGCGAAGATAAAGTCAGTGATACATTTTATTACCGGTAATAGAACGGAGCCCGGTGTATGAAAGTGCTGGATTGTGTTACACTCTGACTCCCATTATCGCCTTCCAGCAATTTGTTTACAATCTACCTTTCCAAGGTGCTTGTTAGACAGAATAAACACAGGAATTGAAGCCGCGCATTCCTGGAGCGTCACAACGGCAAACAGAGAGGGAAGAAAAACAAGCCATCAGTGATACGTCTGAATTGTGGCTTTAAAGTCACGCCTATTAACCATCGAGGTGTCGCTGGGGAAACAACGCACTTAAAACCTACTTCTGATATAAAAGTAGATTATACCTGCATGTGTATAGCTTGGAGGAGAGAAACGTTTAAATTCATAAATTGATTTAACAAAGGACAGGAGGTCACAATCTAAAACTGCCTCCCAGCAGAAGTGGTAGAGGATAGAGGAATTTAAACATGCACGGGATTGGCGTTAGCGTACCTAATGGGGGGCAGGGGGCTGCGGTCTGTCCCAGGTGCAACTATCAGGGGGGTGCCACCTACCAAGATGGCTGCCTAATGGGGGCCCGCGGCTTACTGCTGTGCAAGTAAACTCTTTTTTCACCTAGGTTCTTCCTTCCAGATGTGCTGGCGCCACAGCAGTGGGTGGTCCCGCTGACATCGGTGGGTGGTCCCACTGATGTCAGTCATCACCCGCATTCAATTGGGGAAATGGGCGGGGAGTGGGACGCGTTAAGACCCTGCTCCTGCAACCCGGAGGATTCGGGTGTTTATCCAGAGAAGCGGCACCCCTTTTGCTGGCCGGAGACAATGAAAGTGAAAAGGTTCGAAGAGGGTCTGTGCGGACCCTCCTGAGACCTCTGCGCGCCCCCTGCTGGTTGAACACAGTGCAATGCAGCGGAATGGAGCCCTGTAACTATCACATCTAAAAATACAAAAAGAAAATAGAAATATACATTACAAAGTGGGCATTTTACACCTACGTAAAATAGCAATAAGCTACGTGTGCTTATTGACCTATAACTTGGAAAAAAAAACAAAAGAAAACACAAAAGCTTTTTTACATTTCTAAACTTGGGACAAATATTAGAACCTTCCTAGTATGTTTTTTCATTAGCTTTTGTAGATGAGTAAAAGAGTTTTCAAGTAAGTCAGAAAAGGTGGTTTTTTTCTTCTTCACTTTTTCACCATATTCTATTTTTTATAATACCTGAGTTTTAACGTTTTCTTTGTGAATCCCTCTGCAATATTCTGGCTTTCGGAGACAGATGGAAAGGTGAGGAAGCTCACAGCGCAGTAACAAACGGTCTGTCATTTACACCGAGTCTTGGACCCTATCTGTACTGCACCACAACATAGGTTCTGTGGTATGTTCCACGCTGCTGTGATGTGAGTGATGATCCAGATTAAATAAACATTAAACTTTGAAAGCAACTTATTTAGTTATTTTTTTATTTTCCTGCACTCTCAGCTCCTTCACATGTAGAAGTGTTCTGCCAAACATATCTCCTGATTGCCACAGTGCATGTGCGATATACTAATCAACAACCGTGGGGTCACGTAACATAATGTGATGCTGCTGCGTTCTGTCTCCTCGTGCAACTTTAAAATTGTTCAGAAAGGGCTCTTTCCGACCTTGACCAGGCATGAATGTGTACATACCGTATACGTGTGAGCATGGATGTGTAAATATAAGTGTTTGTGTGTGAGCATGGATGTGTATGTATAAGTATAATGTGTTTGTGCGTGAGCATGATGTATGATGTGTGGATGTTGTGATGTGTTTGTGTGTAAGCATGGATTGTATGTGTGTTTGTGTGAGCAGGATGTGTATGTATAAGTGTTTGTGTGTAGCCATGGATGTGTATGTATAATGTTTGTGCTGAGCAATGGATGTGTATGTATAAGTGTTTGTGTGCGTGAGCATGGATGTATGTTAAGTGTGTGTGAGCATGGATTGTATGTATAAGTGTTTGTGTGGAGCATGGATGTATGTTATGTGAGCATGATATGTATGTGTTGTGTGCGTGAGCATAGGATGTGTATGTATAAAGTGTTTGTGTGTGAGCATGGATGTGTATGTATAAAGTGTTGTGTGTAGCATGATGTGTATGTATAAGTGTTTGTGCGTGAGCATGGATGTGTATGTATAAGTGTTTGTGTGTGAGCATGGAAGTGTAAGTATAAGTGTTTGTGAGCATTAATGTCTTGTAATTATGTAACTATGTAATGCATAACTGTGTGTGAGCATGGATGTGTATGTATAAGTGTTTGTGCGTGAGCATGAATGTGTAAGGAGTGTAAGATGAAGTGTGTGTTAACATGAGTGGTGTGAGGTAGTGTGTGTGTCAGAATGAGTGTGCACATGTGTTAGTGAGTATGGGTAAGTGTGTGTTAGCATGTGTAAATTTTATTTTTTATATGTATTTTATATGTATTTTATATGTATGTTTTATATGTATGTGCCAGCGTGTATGTTGGAGTGGGGCAAACACTGTATGTTGGAGTGGGGCATACACTCTAGCCAAATTCATCCCTACTCTAGTGTAGACCCTTCATAATGCATAGTGACGTTAGTGGGAGAAATGTTTCACTGCACCTCACATACATTTCACTAGTGGAGCTCTGATTTGTGTTATTTCACATTTCATTAACCTAGCTATTTTTCTCTGTTCTTCTAATCATTTGCACCCAGATGGTTACCGTTAATATATGCATGACATCAACCTTTAACAGCCTTTAACTTATAGCAACTAAATTCACCAAGCATGCTGTGTACTGTGTGCAAAAAAGTATTTCCAACACAGTGAAGTTATATTCACGCAGCGCCCCCTGCTGCTGAATCCATTGAATAACAGACTTTGCAAGAGTCACCGGCCAAAACTCAGAGACTTCCCAGGTATGCTTAAAATTACAATACAGAACTTGGAATAGCAATAGTGTTATGATTTTGTTAGTTATGATTTTGTCAGCGTTATGATTTTGTTAGCGTTATGATTTTGTTAGAAATATGATTTTGTTAACGTTATGATTTTGTTAACCTTATGATTTTGTTAGAAATATGATTTTGTTAGAAATATGATTTTGTTATCGTTATGATTTTGTTAACCTTATGATTTTGTTAGCGTTATGATTTTGTTAGAATTATGATTTTGTTAACATTACGATTTTGTTAGCGTTGATTTTGTTAGCGTTACGATTTTGTTAACGTTATGATTTTGTTAGCGTTATGATTTTGTTAGTGTTATGATTTTGTTACGGTTATGATTTTGTTAGTTATGATTTTTAGCCTGAATGCTACTTTAGATTTAGTGTTCATAATGTGTCATAGAAAATGTGGCGGCAGACTGCACCATGCATGCTGATATACAGAATGTGTTAGAAGGATATCACGCGTGGAGAGACCCTTGATTTTATAATATTCTGCGGGGATCAGGTGCGCTGCCAGAACTCTCGGTGCTGTACTGGCGATGTTTTAAACTATTTTTTGTCATAAGATATCTTAAGGTTTTCGAGAGTCAAAGACTAATTGTTACTCTATTATACGTTTCAAATTACTACTAACCACCATATAAGAGCTTTTCATAGCTAGAGTATCAGCGATTATTTTAAAGCTAAATAGCTTCGTTTAATTTTACTATTCCAAGTCTTTGTTACTGAACATCGAACGAAACAGAACGAAACGCAGGAACCGCCCCTAAAAACTTAAGCTTGTTGGAGTGTGTATTCGCCACACACGGAGGACTACATCTCCCAGAAGTCTGTGCGAGAAAACGCAGCCGGATAAACCAGACCTGAACTGCATCTCCCAGGATACATTGTGCTGAGGCGCATGCGCTCTATGTGTGTGTCGCTTCGCTGGCGTTGACGTTGATGGGTGGAAGTGCCAGGCCTTTTCCGGAAGACGCGGCCCTAGTGCCCACATACACTGTGGGAAAGGCCGAGGCTGCGGCCTGCCTTGAACTTTGTGAGCGGAGGAGGCATTGGCAGAGCGGCGGTATCAGGGGGGGTTTCACTTATGTCGCTGTATGTAAAGAGATCAGTTTAAAGTTGGGAGGTAAAGGGGATTGGACATTTATTGATCAGTCGAGTTAGAGGGGGTGAGTGACAGCTGGGGTCAAGGGTCACAGTCTGCTGGAGCTGGATGACAGTGAGATCTCAGGGGTCCGTTGGCCATTCAGCCTGATAGGGAAAGTCTCATTTTTATATTTTTTTGCCAAAACAGTATCCACTGGGGCCTAGTACAGGTTACTGTGCTTAGAGGCCCGTGTCCAGGGTTGCCCCAGAATCAGAGGCCGGTGAGGTTACCCCCCCCTTTTTGCTGCCATGCTGCGCTCCTTCCCCACCACTCGCCTAGTTTCTGCCCTCTCTGGAAGCAGTGTGCTGGTGAAGTGCCTGTGGGGAGCTGCGTTGCTTCTTTACCTCATTTCTTTTTGGGTTGACACCGCGCAGGTACTTGCTGTCACCCCTGGTTTGCTTTTGCCCCCTAACCTGTGGCTTTGGACTGTGGTCACCCATGGACTAGTGGAAGTGCACGCTTGGGATGTCATTGCCAACCTTCTCCTGACGCTAGGAGCCAGCCGTCGCCTGGAGCCGCTTTGGGGGGCTCCTGAACTACTTCTATTTTATGGTGTGGTGAGTGTAGCTGTGGGGGTCCTGAGTGCACTCTGGTTTCTCCTGGCATACGCTGCAACGTCGGACCTGCATTTCCTTTTCTCGGCTCACATCCATGGATTCCCAGGATTTGCGGGAGCTGTACTGGTGGCCCATAAGCAGACAGTTGGAGACGGGCAAGTGGAGCCACGGCGCTGGGTGCGTGCGATGCCCCAAATTGTACTACTGGCAGTAACAGTTTTGAGTGCAGTTGGTCTGGCCCCAAGGCGAATGCTGGTGGGATACACTATCGGAATGCTGTCGGGCTGGGTGTACCTGCGCTTCTACCAACGACACAGCCGGGGCAGAGGAGACATGTCTGAACATTTCTCGTTTGCCAGCTTCTTCCCGGGTCCCATTCAACCAGCTACTGCGCTGCTCGGCAATCTCACGCATGCTGCCCTGGTGAAGCTGCGTCTGTGCCCGCGTGCGGTCAAGAGATACGACGTGGGCGCTCCTTCTTCCATTACCATCAGCTTACCGGGTACAGACCCTCAGGATGCAGAGAGGAGAAGGTAACTTTCCAGGAGGAAGTGCTGGTTTGGGTAGTTAATGGCGCACAATACTGAATACCTCTATTAAATAAATTTTGGGTTTTAGGGTAATTTTCTCTTTTGCTTGTATGTTGGCGCTGAAAAACACTCAACCTACACAAAATTAATAACATGTACTTTGATGATGAAGGGTGCTTCGGTATAGCTGGTGTGTATTTTTGTGTGAGTACGAGATGACGTCAAGTTATTGCCATTCTGGGAGCCCTGGAGTTCTCTGGTTCACGGTCCGACTGATCTTTTCTTGTTCATAGTGCCTTTGTGGAGATGTTAATATGTTTTGGCATTGTCCCCTGTGGCAGACTGTGCTCTGTTAGAGTGTCCCAGTCAGAGAGCAGCCTGTCAGGGGAGGGGAGACAGCTTCTCATCAGCTAAACACCCGCTGGACAGAAGAATGAAAGGGACCTTGAAAGGAAGGAGGAAAAGCAGTGGAAGAAAAGCACCGGCCTTGGGCTGTTTATAACTCATCATAGCTCCATTACCCCTGCACATATGCATCCAAACACTTCCCCTACCATCCCCCACTTTCAAGAAGCTTTACTGCAAATGGGTCATATATGTTGTGTTTACTGGCAAGTTTGTTCTTACAAGATTTCATTTTTTTTGTTAAGCAGTTACATTCTGTCATATTAGCACATATTTAACAATACATGTAGTGAAAAATGTTACCATATCCTCATTCTGTTTCTACAGACAACTGGCGCTCAAGGCTCTGAATGAACGATTGAAAAAAGTAGAAGATCAAACCTCTTGGCCAAGTATGGAGGATGAGGAGGATGAAGATGGTAGTCAAAAGGAAAGCTCCTTCTTTAGCACGGGTACCCCAGATACTTCAAGTCAAGAGCCAAACGTAACCGCATCACCCCCCGTGTAATGTCCCACCAGGCACCGTCGTGCTTGTGACCAGCCTTGTCCAGCCACAGCGCAAGTGGTTGATGGTTCTCACAGATCTGTGCTGGGTATGGAGGAGCTCTCCTATGTCAAGACTACACCCCACAGGGTCCCTTCATCTCCCTGTTGACTCATATTAATACATTTGCACAGTGGATCTGTTACAAGTGGGGACCACGCTCTTCCAGAAAGGCATAATCTGTGCTCACCAACACTCCCCTTCGATTTAGTGAAGGCTTCTGCTACAGTCTATCCACAAAATGAGCTTTCCCACTGCTCATGTCTGTCGCTTTCTGCTTTTTAGCACTCTGTAACCGCAACTGGAAATTCTCCATCTGCAAAACACCTACACGTGGACAGTAACGTTCAGAAAGGAGAACAGTTAAATGCCCCTCGGTGGCTACGTGTGCCCAGCGCCCAAAGTGAACAGCTGGTTGTTTTACTGGCTACCAGTACTGGGGTCTTTCTCATTAAAAAATATCTGTGAGGTTCTTGTGATTTGAGTTCTCAAGCTGCACTGCATGGGAGTGGGAGGCAGCCGGGAGTGGAAATAAAAGGGTCTTTTCTTCTGTTTTAGTATATTTTTCTTGAAGAGGGGAAAGGGGAATTCTAAATGTTGATTTTACTGTCTGGATTAAACCTTTTTGAGATTGGCTACTATTGTATTGGTGTGACCTGTTGAGAATTCCAATCAGTCCCCAGAATGCACAAACATAGTGTATTAAGCGGTGTTATGTTTGTGTGCCATAGGTTTATTACAGCACAACCACCAATGTAACACATTTATTATGGGTCACTTACTTGACGAGTCTGATTTTGCAATGAATGGCCTATAATAGTATTCTAGTGGCTTATTTATATGGCGTTGTTATAAGTTTCATCATATTATCAGTTTAATATTTTATAGGTTATTACTTTTTTAAATATAAGATACATATTGGATATTGCCCCCCCAGCAGTATTCTTGTTTAGCAGTCATAACATAAGTTTGTATAGTGAGCCAGACCACTTCAATCGGTTCTCTGGTATAAGGTAAAACCATGCGCTGTGCTTTTAGAACTGGAAAAGAAGACACATGCGGGTGGGCGATGTATCAAAAAACTAGCAGAATTGAGAAATTGTTCTTATCACCCTAGCAGCCAGTGAAGTGATCTAAAGGACCATTCTGGTAATTGTTGTAGTGATTAAAAAAACCTTCAAAATGTTGCACGAGAATTTTTTTTTATACATATTCCCAATTCTTCACATGTTTTATTAACCAGCAATTAGCGTAGCTGGCAAATAAAGGTGTTGAATAGGTAGGTAAGTGATCAGATGGCATTCTTCCTCTAAAGTATGTAGGATGTATTCCCTAAAGAAATACAAAGTTGTATTTACCTGTGATAACTATGCATTTAATTGGGCCAACCAATGGGAAGAGCAGCTTGACACAATAGTTCTGTAAAGTAAGACACTAGAATTTATATATGAAATACCAAAAGCATCATATTCCTCTGATCTATTCCTAATGTGCTTCAGACACCACTATGTTACTGGGCTACTTACTCTCCTGTAAACATGCATATATGTTACATGTGTAAGGTATATATGTGATACTACTGCGCCGGGCGGCAGGAGCCCCCCCAGTACCATTTTCTCAAACTTCCACATCATTACCTTTTTGGGAAACCATCCCTTTAACCCACCTGTGGCTTAGATGAGTGCTTCAGCTATGTCTTCATAGAGTGCTCTCCTGCTTGGCATGAGATTGTATCTTAGACTTCTACCTTATTAATTGCAGTAAAAGACCCCAGGGTATGGTGTTTAATGGGAGCAACCCAAACTCATGCTCTGGAGGGGTCAGATTCTACACCCAGCAAGAAGGATCAACGCCAGCAGCACGTGAACATTTTAACGCAGCCCATGTACCTACGTCAGGGAGAGCGGTGGTCCGGGGTCTGTCTTTAGGAATGCTAAATAAACTGTTACTGTGTGTGTTGGGACCGGCCGGATACAAACTGTGTAGATGTGCAATGGTATCCCGAAAAAATTCAGACATAGATGAGATAATTCTCCCAAGTTCCAACAAAGAAGCTCTCTTCCACAATATACAGTGAGAATCTGAAAATGTACATGTGGAATTATGTTATTAGGCCTACCTTTTGTATTACACATTGACAAGTATATAAATAAATGTAAAATAATGGACACTATAAGGTTCGGGCTCGGAGTCATTGCTGCTGCTGTGCAGAATTTAACACAACTAAGGGGAAAAGAGATACGTAGGAAGGCAATGGCTTTTTATGATCCAAGCTTTATTTTTGGTTTTCATAAGTAGAACCAGACACACTCACCAGGTTAACCAAGAACTCTACAGACTCTTCAGTAACAACGCCAGTGTCATCAGTCAGTAAAGGCTTTGGCCGAGAATCACGGGAGTCATGATGTGCAGCGGCCCTCCTTTCACCTAAGAAAACAACGCCACTCATAGTAGCTGTCCTCAGACAACAGCTGTAACCCAACTGCTATTGTGGGCTTCAAATCCCAGTAAACTCAGCAAAATGTCTGAGAATGCTGAGATTGGCAGTATAAACCCCCTATAGGAGAGAAAACATACTGAGGCACCTTTCAACATTATTGAACTAATCTCATAATAGCAAAGAACATATTAGAACATATTAATACAATTCACAACAATCCAATTTAAATATAAAAAAATATTTTATTTTAAACCACGGATAATACCATAAAATCCAGTAAAATTCTATAACGAGCGAGGCATGGCCTGGGTGCGTATGTCATTTCAACCAACAAAACACAACAATTGCATTTATACCCACAGTAACTCCATTCTCCATAAGCTCTTGGGTGGCAGTCATAGCATACATAGGATAGTATTGGACCTTATACTATGTATGTTTGTTCATAAAAGACAGCCCTGTCTGCTCTCCAGCAATGTCATGGGGGGGGGGGGTAGCTGATGAATGTTCCGCTGTCTGTTCTTAAGGCTGGCTTCTCTTGCGATAGAGATATGCATTGCTTACCTGGCTCATGATCACCAAACCAGTAAAAATGGGACATAAGGCACATAAATACCAGGACAAACCAGTTACTGAAGCCGTGAACCATAGAGAGCACATACCCAAAAGGAGACTAGCACAGCCAAGTAGATAGCCCAGCAGGCCAGCTGTGGCATGATAGAGCTTGCGGGTGGCCAAAGTCCAGCGTTGCAGCAGCTTGGGATAGAGTAAAGACACCCCTCCAAGGCTCTGCACCAAAGCCCACAGCACGGTCAGACCTCCTAGAAGCCCATGCCACGTTGAAAAGTGGGGCTTGTCCTGTAGAACTTTGTTGGCATAAATGATTCCAAAGCCTAGCAATGCACAGAGCGCAGACAGTAGCTGAAGAGCCCAGTGCACTCGCACTTTAGCTTTGCGAGAGAAGGAACGGAGGAGAGAAGTGTCTGGAGAGAAAACCAGGATCGCCTCTGTCATCAGGAAGGAGAACTGCGGAGACACGAATATGGAGAAATACTTCACTTCATCCATTCAATTACACACGGTATAGAAACAGTTATCAATAAAAAGACTCCATATAAAAAATTCATTGTGCTGGGCTTAACACTTTCAGCTCCGGACTGCACTGCTTAGAAGGACCATTGCTTGAAATATCTAAAAATAAAAGAACCTTTATGTGCCCTATTATAGCACAAACTACCAAATGTGTGAAAGCAGAATTGTTTACAATGGCCCATGTAGATTTTCAGTAGAATTTGTCCTTTTACTACTGTTAGCTTTGTGTCCCCTGCAGTGATAATGGGATGAGTACGTGGAATGGACCTGCATCCCTGGGAGCTTTTAGAATAGAACGACGATGTGACTCTCCCATGAGATTGTTGTTACTGAAGAGTCTTTAGAAATGTTGAGGCCAACTTAGCTTTAGTAAATAGACCTTATTTGTCTCTTTATGGTTGGGTGGGCTCACTATTGATAACATCCAGATGCATGTAGGTTTCGCTAACAAAAAAGCAGAAAAACAGACTGTACTGCAGTTTTCCAATAATGTCTCGTAGAAACATATATCTCTGATGCTCACTACTGTCAGGAAGGATCTCTTAACCAAGATATTATTATTAACATAATTTTCAAATGAATAGAGCCCTCCCTACAACTTGACAATTACTCTTTGGAGAATCATTTTCATAATTAACATTTACTCTGCGACATTCTCTCTGCTTAATAGCTCAACAGGATTGAGGTTGGAACCACGATCACCCCCCCGCAAAGACAGAGAAGATATGAATCCATTCAAATGTATACAGAACATAAACACTTAATTCTGCCTTGTTTCTGATACTCACTGCGAGAGTCATAAGGAACGGGTGCCATGAAAAAAGAGCTGGGGAAAAAAAATAAAAATAATATGAATAATGCAAGACACCATGAGATTTGGGTAAACACTGGGATGTCATCCAAACGCCAGTGTTATGCTATAGAACAACCCCCCCACCAACACAAATTAATTGTTCAGGGCAATTCAGCGCACCAAGTATTGTTTTTAGAAGTACAAATTACACAAATATTTTGGCGGTTTATGACTTCTGCATAACACTTAACTGAGAAGTCCCTTTATATTATATATTTTCATGGTTTTGCCCTTTGCAAATTCAGAATCCTCCATATTCATTTGCCCCTTTTCCCACTCCAAGATATTTTACCATATGGGACCTTCAATGCGGCTAAAAGTTGCGCAACACCTCAAGCAATGGTTCTTAAGAACCTCCGCACTCTCCAGCCACTGATTGGTTGCTTCAAGCAACCAATCGGTGTCAAAAATCACTGGACCAGGGAGGATGTGGGGAGCTGCAGTTTCTACCTAAGGCAAGTACCTTTTTTACCCCTTTTTTCACAGTAACGCACATTAAAGTAGTCAAAAAATACTTTAATATGCATTATTCTTTGTGTTTTGTTCACCAAAGCAAGATTATGGTGGCGTTTGCAGTTTCACTGACTTTGAAGATCTTTATAAAGAACGAACACTGGCAAGGTTCTACAGCATGAAGGGGTGAGTTTGCCCTGCCTAATGCATAATTAAATCAATGAGAAGGCTCAAGAATGTATAGTTATGCATTATGATGGACCAACCAAAGCCATTCTTGTAGGAGACGCCGTTCACTGGGGTTGGCACTCAAAAATCCATATTGAAGTGTCAGTGAGCTGAAACTGCAACCCATTAGTGTTTCTATCCACTTTAAGCACATCACACCCTTCCGTCTGAAGGAATACTCACTTGTGCCGGGCTGGGACACGCAAATCACGTACACCGTGAAGGTAATAGTAGCCAGATGAGCTGCGGCCCCTGATAACGTACGCAGAGTGCGATGTACACGCGAGTCACTGTCAGAGCTCTGAGACATGATAATACCTGCCAAAAAAAATGCATACATTATAGCTCCAGGCAAAACACTTACACAACCCAATCATATCAATTAGAACACATATTGTTTCATAGTAATTACTTTACAATTAATACAATTTCCAGACTTATATCGGAAGATTATATCCCAGGGACAAAACAGTACAACCGTCATCATCATCATCACAACTCCCGAGTCCATAACGCTTATTTTCCTCACCTGAGATAATCATAAATAATACTTTTTTCACCTTCAGCTTTAAAACCTCGAAATATTATTACGTTGCATTATTATAAACTACCGAACTTTGGTATCTAATAAAATCAAATCAAAATATTAAATATTTGGTTTTAACCAGAAAAAGTAACGGCTCCACAAATATCAAACGGTATTAATGAACACAGATTTTTAGCTACATTCTAGGAATTCTACTAACACAACCCACACTGAACCGACAATAATCACACAAAGCAACACACAGCATTTGCCCCATTGCTATTGAAACCCAGTATCTCTAAAAGGCAAGACCCATTCATTTCCAGAGGAAGCAGCACAGCCTCAGAACACAGTAACAGAAAAGAGTGCCATTCGGTTCCACGCAAATTACACACGCAATATCCCACACTGTGACACAGACCTGAGGTGAGGGTCCTCTCTGGCTGTGGGTGTCTATATGCTGTCACTTTGAAAGCCCCCCTTCCCGTCTAGCAACTTCCTGTTCTAATTGATGTGTTTACTTCCTCCTGATAGCTCACCATATATACATATACATATATAAATATACTCTTCCTGTCTATATCTATACAGCTCTCCCCTACTGCTTTTTTCTTCTGCTCATGAATAACCAAACAACCAGCCCTCTAAGCTATGATCATTGGACAAAACCCCTGTCAATCACTGTCGGGCTCGCTCTGTGCCAGCTATTTCCGGGTTTGTGGCTTTGAGACTTCGCTGCTCATAGTTTTGAAATAGCTGGGGCATCAGCCAATGAACTTTGGGGTCTGTAGATGGGGCGGGGTGCACGGGAGAGAGGCTTGGAACGCTCACATGGTCGTTCTGGTTGACAATAAACAGTGGGATGCGTTATAGGTGGCCCAGTATATGTATAGGGTGAGAATCTTTGAACGGGGAGATTTATCATGAGTAAGTGGATCTGGGATATGACTGTATACTGTACATATACATACATACATGGATAGATATGTATAGTGTATGTTTGCATGTATTACGTGTTCTATTTAGGTTTTATTTAAGCTAGCAAAATCAGACACCTATAGATTTTACATGCTAAAATTATATTATTTTATACATAATCAATAATTAAACGAGCTGTCAGCTGGCAGAATGCGAAGTTAATATTTAAAATGCTAAAAGCACAATGACAGATTTGTGATAGCTTGGTGCCTGTACTTGGTTGCCTTGTGTATCCATATCGATGGTGCAGCCCTGGAATATGTAGAACCCATATCGCTTCTGTAAAAGACATGTTGTGTTATGTTTGTGGTTTTGTAGTGATGTCGAGTCGCAGGATTGAGTGTATTTTCTTCAGCGAGTTCCACCCAACCCTTGGGCCCAAGATAAGTTACCAGGTGAGAAGCCTCTCTGTTCTTAATGGGAATAGAAGGTGGCTTATTATTATCTGTGCTTTATCACTGGATATAGTTCAGAATGAATTTCTATTCAAAATCTATATTCAGACAGCCCCTGACGCTCGGGCCCGACAGCCCCTGACGCTCGGGCCCGACAGCCCCTGACGCTCGCACTGGCACCCCCAAACGTGCACACAGAAATCCATACTAATACACATCTATACGCTCACATCAACATACCCAAACACTAACATACAAATACTAACACGCACACCCAGGCACGCACAGTCACACACAGTAACATATCCGGAGATTAGAGGGTTTTTTTGTCTATATAAATTTCTAACCTTTGGTAAAATCTATGGCTCTCTTGGGATCAGGGGATGGTCTTCTTTGGAGTAAAGGGAATGTGGGACGTAACTTAAAGAATTTCTAGCGGTTTTGTCGCGCGTCAGTGGTCTGCGCCGTACTCCTGCGGGAAGTTATATGATGTGATCTATATTCTCAGGTGCCGGAGGAGTACATTTCTCGGGAGCTCTTTGATACCGTGCAGGTGTATATCATAACCAAGCCCGAGCTACAGAACAAGCTGATCACTGTGTGAGTATACAGCACCCGCTAGGATGTTACCGTCTAGGGTGTGAGGTCAAGCAAAATACATTCGGACTAATTAAGTAAATAAATAAAGCAGAAGAAGGTTGTGCAATGGGAATGTCCTGCTAGATATTCCTAATAACAGGGAAGTATTATGCTTTCTAAATCAGTACTCCGCAATTCATGATTTAAAGTGTGGAGGACTGACGTTTACCGGAGCGCATGTCTCGTAACTTCTTACTCATGGGGACATCTCAGGGATCACAATCTACTACCCACCCTAACATCACCTACTGATCTCTACGTTTTGCAGCACTGCTATGGACAAGAAGCTGATCGGCTGCCCTGTCTGCATTGAAAACAAGAAGTACAGTCGTAACGCTCTGCTTTTTAACCTGGGGTTTGTGTGCGACGCGCGGGCCAAGACGTGTGCTTTGGAGCCCATCGTGAAGAAGCTGGCGGGATATCTCACCACATTAGAGGTTACTTCTGATAGCAGACGCTTAGATCACAATCTAGTCTTCTCTCTGGTGTAGCTGTCCATTTACTGCAAAACAAGCATTTTCCCCCATATCATGTGGATTAAACATCAGGTTATTAGTATACATTTTTGGACGCTCATCTTTAATAGCAAGAACTGCTCAATACTCTTACCAGCTGTAAATTAAAAAAAAATACCCTTTTTTGTTTTTTTCAAGATCTATTGTGCAAATTAGATGATTTGGTTGCCAAGTGATGCTTCAGTTAGTGTTAACATGATCTGATATGTTGCACCAGGAGATCTTCATGGGAACTGCCACGGTTCCACACCATGTACTGCAGGTCTTATAATATTTCTTTAATAGAGGGAATTTGTATACAAATATGTAGTTACAAAAATGGTGAATATTTATATATATATATATATATATATATATCTGTAACTGTGATATAATCAAGATCTTACAACCTAGTACAATATATAGATGTGTTCTAGTACTATGGAAAAAGGTTCCTCCTTTCTGCGTCCTTGTCTGTGTTTAAGGCTCATACGCTGATGAATATTGTGTTTTATTCCCGTGTAGTTGGAATCGGGCTTTATCTCGAATGAGGATAGCAAGCAGAGACTGGTGCCTATAATGAGCACCTTGCTGGAAGAACTAAACTCTACAGGAGAATGTTCTCTTCGCATAGGTATTCCAAACTAAATCTGGTTTTTTACCACAGGTTTACCAGCAACTCTTTGTGATTAGCTTATGTTCTTTCGCAGACGAAAGTAACACCATGCACTTGAAGGTGATTGATCTGCGTCCAGAACCACCCGCCGCGCAGGAATATGACGTTCCGGTCTTCACAGAAGATAAGGATGAGTTCTGTAATGAACAGTGGGACTTGACAACACAGCAGGTGACGAGTGCCGTCTCGCTACCGACTGAGCGCCTCCGGCGTCTTAGACGCTAACCTCTCCTATTGCTCTTCAGATCCTCCCGTACATCGATGGGTTTCGGCACATCCAGAAGATCTCCGCGGAGGCAGACGTGGAGCTGAATCTCGTGCGGATCGCAATCCAGAACTTGATGTGAGTTTGTGGGAAAGGAAATCTCTAAAGTAAATAAGCGTATCATAGGAAAGCATGCAAGATAAGTGGGCAAGCGGGCATGGGCGAGAGGTGAGCCCATAGTCCATACAGACGCTTCGAGCCACCTTAACGCAGGCTTGCACCTGGCCATTTTTGACAAGCTGTGCCAAGCCAAGTACTATATACCATTCTAGACATTAAAAAAAGGCAATGTGATGATGATGAAAATAAGCAATACATATTAAAAAGTCAAGTCACTATATCTATCTATATTTTTATTTTTTTGAAAGGTATCCTTTTCTTTTCTGAGTATCTACGTGGTTATTCCTTCCAGCTATTATATATTGTATATCCCCCATTGTTAATTTATTGTTGACTGGTTCAGGCAGCCTTTGTAAGGATAGGTAAGAGGACGTCTGTGCAGGTAATTGATTAGATAATGCTGGTCCTGCCACATGCTGCCACCAGTCTCAACTTCTATGAGATGAACCTTTAATCTATGTGTATAAACACAACCCGTGATTGGCAAGCAAAATGCACAAGCTATAGGTAGTTTCAATACATTTAATGTATTCATGCTAAAAGCTGTGATCAGGATGATGATGATGATGATGATGATCTTGTTTTAGGTCATGTGTTTGTGCTGCTTGGTCCTTGACCATATCAGTTCTTAATCTTCCTTCTCATTGGTATTTAATGTTCCTTCTCTATAGGTACTATGGCGTAGTAACTTTGGTTTCGATATTTCAGGTAAGGTCACTTTTTGTTCTGTTGCTCCGAAGTAGATGGTGTATTTGACAATGTACAGTGATTGTCTACTGCCTCGTTGTTGTTATCTCCCAGATCAATGATAGAAAACCCCTCTATCTTACCTATAGTATTCCAACGTGTACTGCACCACCCCTCGCGTCCAGGAACTGATACACGACAAAGCTTTACAGGAGGAATGCATGTCTTATATCTGCAAACCAGGTAGAGTTCCCTGACGCTGTTTGCCGTATAACCGGTTGCCACAGATCTTGATAATTTTATAGAAACCAAGGGGTTTTGCTTCCTCTGCGCAGGGCACAAGCGGCCTAGTCTCCGTGATGTATTCCAGTTGTATTGTGGCCTGAGCCCGGGAACTACAGTGAGAGACCTTATTGCCAGATACGGCCAGCAGCTTCAGAGGGTGGATGAAAGGTCAGAGATCACCTAATCCTTTTCTGTTGCCGTTGTAAAGCTTGTGCATATTAATTCAGCTTTAAGACCCCCATGTTTTCTGCCTGCTATAATATGTAGAACTGCTGCTCTTTCTGTCAAAATAGGAAGCTGATCCAGTTTGGACTGATGAAGAAGCTCATCAGACGGCTACAGAAATACCCAGTGAAGGTGTCACGTGACGAGCGCAGCCCACCAGCCCGTCTCTATACTGGAAGCCATAGCTATGATGAGATCTGCTGCAAAACAGGTGAGGGATCGTTTGTAACCCACTATTCATTCTATTTTGCGTATTCATTCTACTTGAATGCATTGGAGTTGCAGGGAGTTGTCCCTTACAGTCAAGTTCAGTGAGGTTTTAAAGGGGATCCTTTCACCAACCAAGACCAGTGACAAATTCTGGAAAATCAGGGGCAAATTACCCTCTTGGGCAATCAGGTCCTGGTGTCCCACTGCACAAAGGGGTGGTTATAAGGGAGATCTTGGGGGGGGGGGACACTTCCCTGGGTCAAGGTAAGGCTCAAGGTAAATGGTCACTGACCAAAAGCTGTAGATTTCTCGCCATAAGCTGACGACCAATAGAAATTAAATATGTTGGCTCATCTAAGTCTACAATTCTCTATATCATAAATGGCCTTTTAGCTTATGGTTCCATGCAGAATCCATTGGTAATAGGGCCCAATTGTGGGAAAGCCGCACACATGAATCCTGTTCGTATTTGGTACAATGGTCCAGAGCACAAATTATTTCATCTTTTGTGATCAATTCCTTATCTGCAGCCTTTGTTACCCTGTAAACACTTTACTGCATTATTCCTGCGCATGTTTTGGAGCGGGGGGGGGGTGCTGGGAGTTGTACAGTGACTTTTGCATGCTTTTTACAGGGATGAGTTATCGGGAGCTCGATGAGAGGCTGGACAGCGATCCTAATATCATTGTGTGTTTGAAGTGATGATCTGAGGACATTGATCTGCTCAGGGAAGCGTGACATGTTCAGTTACGCCTTTTTTGATGGAAAAAAATAAACATGGTTTATGAAAATTCTTTATGTAAATAAAATACAATTAAAATTGTAACAACCATTTGTTGTATACCGAGATCTTTGTTTTATATTCCACAATTGTTTTGAATTCTCGCTACATTTTGTTTATACCGGCATGTAAAGTCAAAGCGCGATAGAAGAGCACTGGGTAGGGTGCAATGCTTATAAATGGTGCCCCCCAACACAATCAAGGTAAACATAACTAGATATAATTATAGACGGCTCACAGATACTTGTAAATAGCTTTAATTACAACTTTTAATAGATAGACATCATATACAATCTATATATGTCAATAGAAAGTCACAAACCACCAATTGAATAAATGATGAAAGAGCAGACATCTCTGACCTTCCCAAAGATTTTACCTTCTCCATAGGATGGATCTGAAAAAAATACGAGATGTGACAAAATAAACACACTTTTCTTGTACAAGACCCTTAGAATACTTGGAAGACAAACCTAGGCTGCCTTACTGAAGCAAACCTTAAATCAGATCTTTATAATTTTTCCTGGGAAAAGACAAAACAAGTTTTTACATGTTTTACAATGTTGCTAACTTAGTACGCTATGTGCCCCTTTGCAAAAGAGGTGGCTTATACTTATATATGGCAGAATACAAGCGAAACCTCATGGCATCTTGGCAAGCCCACCCTCCCACAGTCTGAACTCTACTTGCCCTGGGACACCCAGATCCCCACAAGCATCCTTTCCAACACTTTAAACTTTAAAGACTTTAAATAACTTTTTTGGTCTTCCTGCAGCAGACGCTTACTGGGGTTGGTTCTCCTATAATGTATAGTTAATCTTTTTAGTGAATAGACCCCAAGATTCCAAAAATGAAACAAAAAAGGGCAGTTTTTAGCGTGTTGAGGTCTTGATCACTCCTGATGCGTAAGGTTGGAATAAAGCCAACACAAACTCAGCCAAGTCAGCCATGTCTCAACCTCCAACGATACCGAAAACGCATTTAGCTTGTAGTCTCACTTTAAGCTTTTTTTGGGTTTGTAGTGTTTGCGATCACCTAGGTATCAACGCCTGGGGAGAACAAGATGCGAGGAGCAGTGTGATTATTTGCGAGACGGGCTGAATATTATCCAAAATCATTTTCACTTGGGGTGTGAAGTCTGCAGGTAGCTGAAGTTCTCTGACTTAAGGGAATTAGGCAAATATCCCTAGATAGGCTGATCTCGTTGTAAAACATCTTGGTATCTGATGGGATTTATACCTTGGAAATCACGTTTTAGAAATTAAACAAGAATCTGCGTTTGTGCATTAACCTCTTTGTATCACGGCACATCCTTTGAGTTTCTCACGGCTGTGTTTTTAATGTATTTTATCTGATTTTGTTTTGTTTTTGGGGTGGGCTGCCCACTAGCTATGGCTCTGATCGCCCGACGAAAAAATATCTCCCGACATATAAACTGAATAGATTTCTTTTAAGGGATGTGGCTACAAAATTGTCAAGGGGTGGAGCTTAACGAAGACTATTTATGCAGCCTTCTTACCCGTTGATAACTTTTAACTGAGTATGGCTTTGGATTTATAAGCACGTTATGGTCACTTTTAGGCCTGTAGAACCTAAAAGAGGTGCCATGCTTTGACCACATCACCGAAGATGGTGAAGGTGCCTGGTAAAGCCAAGGGTAGGATCTTCTTAGTCGAAGTGGGAGCCACAAGGTCGACCCGCTTCCCCCGTCAAAGCTCCACTGCGGCATTTTCAGTGCAGCCGGTCTATGGGCCCAGTCCATGGCTGATATTACAGAAATGGAACCACCACCAGCCAGCCAAAGGCCGTGGCGCGTACCCAGGGAACAATCTGAGCTCCTCTACTTCAGGTGGGTAGGAGGCAGACCAGATGGGTTGCTCACCCACCACATATCACAAATATGGCCAAGTAAAAATTTGTTAGGCACCCTAACAAGAATTTGGTTGTAGTGCACATTTTTCACAATTGCTTTCTATCTAATTCGATATTAGTTTTGGTATTCTTTTATTATATAATATCAGTACCGGTAATTGCTATTGCATAAGAATGTAACGCCCTACAAATAAGTAACAACAAATTCCTTTTGTCTTTTTTTCCATCATGCTGCATGTAACTAAATTACCCTGTTACTTTGGCCTGGAGTGTTGTCATTTGCTATGAATATTACACTATGTTGATGTGAAATGTCATCAGCTGTAACCTGCATCTTTTCCCTCAAGGTGACATTCCCTTGGGTTTCCCGCTCAATATCGCCAGCCAATCATAAGACTGCACCTTTAGGCCCGCCCATTCCCGATACTTGCTCTCCGTGTGACACGCTACGCTGTTTCAACTGGGTAAGCTTAGAAAGCGGCTATGTACGAAGCTCTAGCGGGCGGATGGGAGATCGCTTGCAGAAGAGAGGAGCCATCTCAGAGACTGACGATATTCCCCTTCACTAAACAGACAGCGCTAATAGAAAAACCGAGTATCACGTTTCCATGGTAACCAGAGACTCTCATCCTGGTCGGAGCGCACCAAGTACACAGCGAAGAATTACACGTTTTTAATTACATCACCTACTGGGTTGTTTAAGGGTCACTTTTCATAATGAATAAATAGAGCCCGCTTTTTATTAATATTTTGAGTATTTTTTTCCAGGAGTAACGCTACTGAATCTCAGCCAACCTTTCGTGTTCTCCCCGTGTTGCCTTAAGCTTGGTATCGCCCATCGTACCCGGAAGAGACCATCCTGCTATGATGTTAATGTAGAAGTCTATGAGACAGTGCAGAGAGCTCAGTAGGGAGAGCTGTGTGTCATCCATCAGTTTAAGACTGCATTCTCCTTGGAGTGGGAGAGAGACGGTTTGTTTAGTTCAGATTTTTTATTATATTATCTACTGGGTAGGGATTTTTTTTATACTGGTTGAGATTAAAGACCCGGACGCGCTATTCTTCTAGACTGGACATTTGACTTGAGTCTTAACGTTGTCGTGAACCCCCACCCATTGCGCCACAGCCAATAATACCTTCTATTTTATTAAGATGAGTTCTATCCCAGACTGGGTGCTGTTGTCCTTGATTGCTGCTTTGATTGCACTTTTACTTCTTACTTTGTTTGGAGTGGCTGTATACTCAGGTTTGCTTACAGAGGTGGAGGTACGAGCCGGACCACCACCCATCCGCGGTGTGGTCGTGGCTTATAAATTTCGCATTGGACCGTATGATGAGAGTGGGAACTTGTACACAGAGAGCGTCAGTCTTGCGCCGAAGCTGGTTTCCATTGGTGTTTACTATGACAATCCGATGAAGGTGAGTACCGGGGTCTGAAAAATGCTAAGCTGCCTTACGGGGACAAACCAACGTGTTTTTTACCAGATGCCGAAATAAATTTCATTAAAATGTGTATATAACGATGACCACAACTGGGTGATCTCATCGCTGATCTTAGGGTTACTACTCAGGGCCCACAAAGATACAACGGTTACTAAAAGGCAAGCTGTAGGTATATGATAAAACCGTATAATGCACAATAAAGGTAACAAGATGGGAATGTCATCAAGGTATTGAATCTGGGTTGAGAATCACACAGTTTAAAATAAGCAGCCACTCATCACATAAAGTCTTTGTTTCTTTTGGAAATGTATCCAAGGACTCTTAAAATCCAAAAAGCGAGGGGCATTTCACTGTGTCCTATGGGAAAAAGCATTGTGTAAGTAAAAGGGGCACTTTTAGGAAGTTACGAAAGAAATTAAGCATTATATGGTTGACTTGACAGAAGCAGGCACTTTATGGTAAAGTGCCCAAAATGAATCGGGTTTGAAACCACAAATGTATTTGGTAAGTAAAGTGGGAGATTTAAGTATATTAAGTGTACGAAGCAGGAGGTATGGATAAATATAGCAGCACGTTCTCTGGGGAAAGAGACTTGCTTATAGCAGCAAAGTTGCCCTTGAGAAGCAGGTAGGGCATCCCAAAGGAATGGGTTGGGTACTTTGGTACTGGAGCCCAGGTGCATAAGAAAGCGTAATATATTTATGTGTGTGCATATATGTTATATTTCTGGTTAAGCCTCTGAAACCAGGAAATTGTGACTGCTGGTGGCTAACTTTCTGGGCTTTTTATACGTTTACATATAACTCTACTATTTTCAGAACTTTAGAATAATTTTAGCTCCACATGCTTTTAGTTACATTAAAAGGTCATCTTAGTCTTTTTTAAAAACTCCAAGGCTCTTTGGTAGTATTTATATATAAATAGTAAGTGGAGTATACGTATACGCATGTTTGTTTATTTGCATTGCTTTGTCGAGCGTTGTGGGATAAACAGATTCTTTAGAGTGTTGTTGTTGCTGCAGTATTACAAGTTCTTTGTAGTTCATATGTCAACTGTCTGTTCACAGGTACCGGTGGAGTTTTGTAGGTACATGGTGGGCAGTATACTCAGTGAGGGGGATGAAAAGCCTGTACCTGATCACGTCAGAATATTTCGGAAACACGGCTTCAAGTTCTGTGTCCTGCCAGAAGTGAACCATGCTGTTATGGCCACCTTTCCTTATACCACCCCTTTCTCAATACAGCTGGCCACCACCAGAGTTCACCCAGCGCTGGAGAAATACGTCAAGGTAAAAAACGTCATCCGAGTATACTTTAGTTTGCGAAGCAGGACAAAGAGGATGTGTAAGTGTGTTTTCCTCCACCTGGGGGGCATGTAACAGCTGCAAAAGGGCCACATTTTTGTTCTTCCAACAAACCATAAACAGCAGAAAGTTTATCCAATACCTATTAAGGAGCAGCATAACCTGGCTGCCAATACCCCTCTGTCTAAGTGCTATGCTGTTTCCATACTTGTCCTGACAGATGCATATCATCAGCCCTTCATGTCCCAACATGAATGATCGGCGTAACTGATGCCTTGTGTTGGGCCACCAGGGGCCCTGTTTCCAAGCTTGTCATGATACAGATAGTCAGCCTTTGGTGGCCCAACATTGCTTGGTGGCATCAGTCACATTGATTTTTTTATTCTTTCATCTTCATATTTGTCTGCTGGGATATGTTAATGGTTTATTCCCAAAACGGTGAACTTTAGGTGACATTTGGTTGAAATCTCCCTCATTTAAGTGCCGTATATGCTATTAACAGCGGTGTATTCTGTCCTACACCCCTCTGCGGCATTACTGTGTAGATTGCCCCATTGCGCAATCGGTTCCCGGTATGCTACAATGGACCAGTGTAACAAGTCAGCCAGTTATTTTCCCTTTTGTTAAGATATTACCTCCCTTTGGTGGAATCCGATTGGCTCTGGCAGTTGCTTACCGGTAGATGAGACCTTTGAGACAATATATTTATTCCACGTTTTTTGCCACAGATCACAGCTAAACTAAATATCCAGAAAAGGGATTTAATTGATTGGAAACCAAAAGACAGTAAGTAGTTTGAATGAATCTAGTCTCCCTAAAAGAATTGATAGGTGCGGTTTCTCTTTAAATTGCTAATTGTAAATATTTAATCTGACCTCTACTTGCCTGCAGTTCGCAGTTTAGTGAATAAGCCCCCCTGGCCGCTGATAGCACGGGTCTGCATTGTGTCTATCCAAGCTTGTAGCCACAGCAGCTCCTATAGTTATATTGCTGTTACAGAACGATACACCAGTGATTCGGCCCATGCTGGGATTTTAGTAATATAGCAAGAAGAAAATCAGCAGCGAGGACGGTTTCCCAGCCTTGCGTGGCCACACTGAGAGGAGAAAGGAGTGCTGTGAAGAAGGCTTTGTATTCAAATACATATATATATATATATCAGAATACTCGCTACGCCAGTATAACTTATGCACAATGTTCCAAACATTCGCTAGAAAGGCGTTGCGTTGTAACTACCCATCCTGTTCCAGGCGCAAATGGTTTTCCATTACATTATATGGCCGATCGCTTTTAACTATCTATAGGTCTATGTTTCGTAGGAATTTGTAGAGATCTCACATGATGGAGATGCGCATTAATGTTTATGTTTAAAGAGCACTTCTCTGCAATTGCACTTATTTTACGTACAGCCCACTTCTGTGAGGCAGATTGTTGGTTTAACCTGTTGTTGAAGGTGACGCCATACCACTCAGATTCCTTAAAGCCTTTACCCCAAGACATTTGTCCCGGCCTGGCTTTTATTATCGGCAGGGGAGGTGTGAACATAAGGGCTGGTTATTAGGGGCTTGTTATGAAAGGAGAGAAACATATGGCAGGGTCATCACGAGTGAGACAATCTCAGGCACATTTACAGCAAATGTTTTATATTGGCTAACGCATCAGTTTTTAAATGAGCTCCCAGGCCGTTATATTCCACCATCCTCCCTTCCATAGCTTTGATTTTTTTTTTTATTTTTTTTTAAAGAAATCCATACAGTACACGGGGCTGTCTCCATACCCGCCACTAACTTTGTTGCTCCCTTCTCAGCCCGTGTGTACACGGCAGGCATGTGTATAGGCAATAAAAAGGATGGTAACGGTCAGCGGTTAAGCTTGGCATTTTAGCTCTGCTGTATGAATGGCAGGCCTGAGGGCGACACTGACTTTCCATAACATTTCTGTCACATTCTGTAGCGATTTGATCTTGTATGGTTGGTTTAAGCTTACTGTCCGCAGCTGTACCTTGCAGCCGTCCCAAGCAAGCAGCCTCCGGACACCAGAGTGACTGCTTGTCCCCTACCAATGCAAGCGCTTACTGCTTGTTCTGTATTCTATTAAATACATTTCTTCTCTTTCTTGGGCTTGCTGTAGGAAAATACATTAAACAGCATTACGCTGGTAGTATTCGGCATAATAATAATCATACCCAAGCTGTCTGTGATGAGCCTGACCAAAATATTGAGAGCTCTCGTGATCTTTCCCGACGCATTTCTCCGGCCCCATCTCATTATTACCCATCTGTATAATTAATTGTAATTAAAAAGCTAAAGTTACCAGCTTAATATAAACTACTGAAATGCAAGGGAAACAGAAGCATTACATAGGACTACGGTTTATGCTGCATTAAACCTTTATTCAAGCAGGGACTTGAGACACGGGGTTAATTCACGGAACCAAGAGTATTGGATGAATTGAGGTGTGATGAAACTTTTCATCTCCCTGGTTTATTGGTGCATTTTGAAAGGCTAATCGCAGGGAGCGTCTCCTGTAAATAGGGTGAAGTTTCGATGAATCTGCGAGGTTGTCGTTGATTGAACCCGCCGTACGGTATGCCGGGGCAGAGTCGCTGTTCTCCAGAGGATGCGTGGTGTAGTAATAATGGCTGTTTGTGTATATTTTTTTTGTATTTTATTTTTTTCCCCCTTTTTCCGCTTGCCGGCTCTGGTGAGGGAAGTGTAAATTGGTGCCTGTTGTTTGTAGTCAGGCGAAAATGAGATCTGAGACAGAGAATGAAAGACAAGCCAGGGGAACAGAAAAACAAGGAGGGGGTGCAGTAAAGAGGATTGCGTCTGGGCTGACAATCGGTTCTGTATGGGGGGCTGTCCAGCATTCTCATCAGGAAAGGGAAAAGAGAGTGTGGGGGGGCACAGGAAAAGATGGGCATGTCTGGGGGGGGCGCATTCAAAAATGTATGGGGGTTATCCAGCAGTCTTATGAGAGGAACATGGGGTGGGGGAGACTTTTATTGAGGGAGCTGGGTTGTCCAGCAGTCTAATAGGCCTTTCCTCTCATCATTATCTCCTTCTCGTTCCTCTTTATATATTCCTCTCTATCATTTTTGGATACTTTTATTTCTTTTCTTCACATCATTTTTTTTGTTCCTCTGACTTTCACAGATACACATAATCTTCTCAGGCAATCCAGCCCCCCTACCTTTTTTTCGTGCTCCGTTATCCCCCTCTCTTCGTCTTTGCCCCCTGTTTTTGCCCAGATTGTTTTCTTTTTCTTGTCTTTTAAATCTTCTCCTCTCTCCATGTCTGTGTTTTACTCTTTTTCCTCTCCATGGATAGAGAGCGGGAGGAGGTTATGTTTGAGGAGCACTCCTCAAGGGAAAAGGGGAAGGGGGGGGTCTTTTTAAATCCCTCTCACTTTCCTTTAGGGGACGTTCTGGACAAGTTCAGCACTTAATGTTCTGTTCTGATAGAGTCCAGCGAAGCATCACATGACTCTCTTGCCAGCAATGCTCTGCCTTCTGGGGGAGTCTATACCGTGTTGTCTCCATTGCAAGCTGGAACCCCCTTGCTCTTTTTTTTATGCATCTCCTCTTTTCCTCTTTATATTCCTTCATTTCCATTCTCCTCTTCACTGGCTTTTCTGAAGATAAGCTGCCTCCACTCTCCAAAGGAACGTTTCTTTCCACCTTTCCTCTTCTTATTACTTCTGCCGCCTCTCCGCAGCAGGTGTTTGGGACAAGAACTCATGTGCAGCATGTGCTAGCAGACGTATGATGTCATCATTCTCTCCAAAGCTTATATGATGCGTGCAATGTGTCTCAACTTTTCAATTTTCTGCTCTGCATAACACCTCTTCCTGCTCTTTTCACTCCACTTGGTGGGTTACTTCCACACTACCCCCTCCATCTCCCACACTACATCTCAATATGTTGTCTGCAGCTCCTCTCTTTGCCCCCCACCCATCTCTTCCAGAGGCTCCCTCCACACTCCCCCCAGGCAGCACCGGACTCTCCGCGCCTCCCCTCAGACTGTCAGGATCCAACATGTATTTTAATGAGTCAGATCCAGCTGGGAATGAAATTTTAATGAGTTTGCCGTGAGTTGTGGTGTCTCTGGCACCAAGGGGAGAACAGCTGCAGCCTGACCCCCCACTACCACCCATTTTCGTCTGGATTAAACATGTTAAGTGTGCGTGTGTTTAAAAAAAAAAAAAATTCTACACATTAATTGTGTACAATATTTATTACAATACTGCACAAGTGTGAACTACTAAAGATGTGAAATCCATTCTCTTACACATACACACATTCATTGGATTTCCCAGTTCCAATCTCTTTAGCGTACATCTTTACAAGAATTTACTGTGCATGCGATCAATAAATTCTACTTTTGCACAGATACAAAAATATATATGAGGTCATCCTGAACCCTGGTTTTAGCTTATTTCACTGCTTTAACAATGCATTATGAAGGGCGGTGTTTAAGAAGGGAGAGACACCCACAATATTGCATGATTGACAACAATGACTGCTTCCATGCTGACCTACATTATTGCATATAGCTCCTTATTCTATGCTCAAGGAGAAATATATACCCCGAGTGACTTCCCCTTAAAGGTCGTATCTGATGTTATATTTAAAGAATCCCTTACTTTTGTTATTATACAGCGTTATATGAGAGATTAGAGGGGGCTTCGGATGGGAAGAGCTCTCCTGTGGTGAGTCAGCAGGATAGCCGACTCTATTAATTAGACAATTTTTCCTCACCAACAAATCTGATATTTAATATGATCCCTAATTCTTGGCCACACTGAGTACTCATGTTCTGGAATCTCATATTAGTCTGCATTAGACTTCTAACCCCACACAGCATTTTCTCCCTGAACAGTCTGGAAGTATGTTGAATATTTATTTGTTATGAAAGCTTGTTTTTTGGTAATTTTTTTTTGTGTAATGGGAAATTGTGTTTTTTCTTGCAGGAAAGGAAACTCTGCGCTCATCCCTATGTAGAGATTTACAAAGGGGATAAGATTATCTTCATGTGCCCACTGTCTCGCCAGGATGACTTCTATGTTCCTGAGATGAAAGAACTTATAAGGAAAGAGAAAGGCCAGCCGAGTCTGCCAGAGTCAGGTATGGCTTCCCAGCAGTAAAAGTTTCGCTCTAGATCCTCTTTCAGGCATCCTAAAACTTATGTTCTGCCATTGAAAAACGTTGGAGCTATTTAGGCCTAGTCCCTACGAAGTAAAGAGATCAGTCGAGTTAAGGCATAACTTGTTGCCCCTGATCCCTGTGTTTTTCCTGGGGTGGTGATGGACTCATAAGTCACCTCAAAGTACTCTAGAGATGCAAAGTGATGTTGGCGAGTTGGACCTTAGCGCCGACTCAGAGTCTTAAAGCCGTGAGTTGCAAAGCCAGCATTGCATTCTGCAAGCTTCTCTTTCAGGTGACTTAGACTTATTTATCGTTGCGTATACAGAGCCCATGTATATGTGCTTTATTTGCCTTTCAGCATCCACATTTGCTAACATGAGTGTCCCTTTTTCTTTCTGTAAATGCTGCAAGTTCCTAACATTCCGTGTCCAGCAGTGAGGGCTGTGGGCCAGAATTTCCTTCCAGTAATGCTTTGTCTTGGCCTGTTAGTTTTTGGCTTTACAGTCCATTACGGCCCCAGGGATGGGCAAGCAGCGGGGCAAGGATCCAGGTCCCCGCAGAGCTGCACGGGATCCGTATCGGATCCTCCTTGCAGTCACCGCGGGGGAAGCACTCCGGGGAGCAGATCCTCCGCATGTTAGTGGATGTGAGGAGAAACTCATGAGGTGAAGTCCCCAGGATGATGGGCTCTGTATGAGGAGGGCTGTTATGCTGGCTGGCATCTGCTTACACGGTGTTATTAATATAACTTTAATATAACATTATTTAGCTGTTAATACATATGCCTACTGCATAGGGGATAATGAATGCAAAACAAAATATCACATCACGCACCAAATGATTTAGTGGCACCAGGCTTATGTGTATTAATTTTTGTATTTGGACAAATATTGTCATGAGGGACAAGTAGATTGGGCTACCATTTTAGTCCCTTGGACAAGTAGATTTTTAATAAACATTTCCATACCCCTGCACCCACTTCCATCTTGTTCGGCTACTGGCCTTATTAGGACCGTGGAGTTCTGTTTAAGGAATTGCATGCTGTTTAGCATCACGTCCCTACTTATTCACGCATGCTGCAAAACGAACAGTTCTCCTTCCACCTAAGTCTCATTTGTGGTCTGGCTCTCACACTATATACAGGGAGCTGAATTTCTCCATGTCTCCCACAAGTTGGAACAGTTCTCTGCTTTCCAGAGTGCATTCTGAGAAGCATCGCTTGCCCTCGTGACGAGAGGTCTGGGACATGGCACTGGCAGGCCGGGTGACCCCATCCTCAAGCTGTGTCAGCCACAATTAACATTATTTTGCAGTTAATGATTCCCTGGAGCCTCCTCACCAGCCATGGGCACCACCAGCTGTCACTATCACCTCGTCGTGTGATGATGCCCTCTGCCCCCAGCTCCGGGCACTCATTGGCAGCCAAGGTCGATACGTGTCCTTATAGTGACGGAGAGCGTGAGGCCTATATTTGCTAAAACTTGCAGGCGGAGGGCAGGACAGTGATCTGCCAGCCCTCTTCCTCTCCCTATATTATTATCTTTGTGTGTTATTAAGCAGCTGGGAGCTGACGCACGCCATGAGCACTGGGGGGGCCCACAAAATAAATGGCATGTTATAATCTGCTGGGCAGGGGGCACACCTGTGAGAAAGTGGGTTGTGCGAAAAAGAGACAGAAAACTGAGATGTACAAAAGGAGGAGGACGTTAAAAGACTGTTATAATTAAGGGGGGATGTCTGAGACAGAAAGACACCAGTTAACAGAGGATGGTTGGAGAAAGGGAGGAAAGAACTCGGCAGATTAAACAGAGAAATTGGACAAGGACAGATAAATATACACAGACTGGAGGAGGCACACGGAGTAAGACATCTGGAACGAAGAAATTATTGGCATGGATTTAAAAAAACGAAACCAATTGTATATATGAGTGGTGCACTCACCTTAGAATAGTTGCCCACAATGGCAAAAAAAACAGAGTGGTAGCGGGGGGCTCTGCTGACCTTTCCTGGTCCCTTGAAATTAATAACGGACCCTTGAATACTTTTAGTTCATATATAGTTCAGTAAAGTTTTTGACATTGTGCCATAGTGTGACAAGAGGCAAAAGGTTGTATTTAATGGTGTATTTAGAGAAAGTACTTGTTAGTGGTGACCCGTGAGTTTTAATTTAATTTTTTTTTCGTAATATGACAGGAGTCTTAATGGTATGGCATGTCTTTTTTGCAGATGATAGAAGGGTCTACCGCAGGGTAGACTTTCCGATTTGAACAATTCAAACGACAACTAAATCAGAAGAATGGCGAGCGCGGCAGCTGCAGTTTAATGTTGATAAATGTAAAATGATGCACTTGGGACATAAAGAATCCCAAGGAAGAATATAGCTTTGGGCACACTGTTCTGTCAGTGACCCTGGAAGAGAGGGACTTGGGAGTAATTAATCCTGATGACTTAAATGTAAGCAGACCATGCAATAAAACATTGGAAAAAGCACTAATGGTGCCGAGTTGTATAGCGAGAGGCATTAATAGCAGGAAAGGGGAGTCGGTCATGTGACATGTCATGTGACCCTGCTGAGCTTCCATCTCCCAGCTGTGCGTAGAAAGTAACAGCCAGCTGAATAGACAGACTTGCTCTGTATAAAGCTAATTAATGTTTAACACATAAAACCCAACCAAATCATAGCCACCATGGCTACCAAGTGCCTAAATATAAACGCTCTACTATCTAAGTATGGTTTGGGATCCCCCTATGTAATTTTCCTCTGCCACTTATGTTCGCCTTTTGTGAGTAAGATTTTTAATTAGGTCTCTGTGGCCCTTTCTCCTTTTTTGATTACGCAGGTTTAAATATTTTCTCATGCAAATACAGGAAAACTCCATATACACCGCTGGTCGTATTACATTACCTATGTTTGTGTTTTTCACACGCAATAAATCTTCTTAATGTATCGTTTTACCTTAATGCCCCATTTTCTAAGTATTTCAATAAATATTCTTGCTTTACCTGTCAGAAATAAATAAAACACTTACCTGGTGAATGAACACTGTCCCTCAGGAGCTGCTGGAGGATTAGAACCCCTAAAATCAATGCACGTGCCAACACCGGCGCTGACCGGCAGTGACTGCGTGTGCAATACATTTGGCCGATTATATTGTCAAGATTGCTACACGGCAAAAACAAACCATTTCTCTGACCATTAAAAAGAAGGTTGGCCCCAAAGGTCCTTT
Source organism: Spea multiplicata (assembly GCA_009364415.1). Taxonomy (NCBI): domain Eukaryota; kingdom Metazoa; phylum Chordata; class Amphibia; order Anura; family Pelobatidae; genus Spea; species Spea multiplicata. Next base: position 31,421,299 of record VKOC01000004.1, read on the forward strand.
AAGCTTTGTGTTGTGAACGTGGCTCGTTGCCAGCAGATTAGACTTGAAAATGGTAGTTGTAAGAGGTGCTTAAGAGAAGACTAAAGAATGAAGAGGAGAGCAAGAAATGTTCACGATACAAAGTTGTGTAGAAATATGGCCGTAGGCTTTTCTTCATGGCAAACCGGGTAGATCCATGAGTATGATCTGATCAAAGGTGTAAAAGAATGGATGAGGCTTTCCTCTTCCTGCTTTATACAATTATTTCCATTGATTTCAAATGATCCTGTGATCTCTGTCCATCCACATATGGACATTTGTACCATTTGGTTTATTCATATGCATGTGATGTTCTATGTAATGTTATTGTATTACCATTCGTCTCCCTCATGATTTCACCTTTTTCTATGCAGAGCTTGACCCCCTCTTGCCCGAGGAATTAATGAGCTTGGAGATGGTGTCCGAGAGCCCCGAAGAGATTGAAGGAGAAAGTTCCCAAAGGAAAGAGCAACCCGATAGCGAGAAGAGTCCCAGCGAGTCTGGCGCAAGCGCTTCCTCTTTTGAAGAACTGGAGTTGGATGGCAGTGGGTCGGGGGCACAGGGTCAGACAGACGCTAAAAGCAAATGGAGTGAAGCGCCCGAGTCATGGGAAAAGACCACAGATGAGAAGTGACGGGTCACTCTTGTCCCTTGGGTCTCATCTCCTTAATACTGTGCAGTAGAGTTAATGTCTTTATCCACCCAGCGCTTTATTTCTGTTTATCTATGTATTGTATTTTCCAGCTCTTCCTTTCATGTCTCTTTTGCCTATGTGTCCCTCGTTAGTCGCCTTATTTTCACCCGTTCTCGTGTTTTATAACATTTTTATGTTTTCACCTTTCTAGAAACACTGCCACTTACTTGAATAATGTTCTACAATAAGGTCCTGTGCAATCGGGTAAATAGACCTGGTATTTATAAATAAATACTTGAAAATTGAATAGATTCTTTATGTTGCATCCTGTCGATTTAAGCTATAACAGTTAAAAAGTAAGAGTTTAATTGTGAGCTTTCAAGATCAAGTTGTTAGGTCCCTTCCCCAGGCATTATTGAGGCTAAAACATGCGAAACGTGCTCTTGTAGTTATTAAATTCAATCAATTTAGCCTCACTAATGCCAGAGGAAGGGACCTGAAGGTCTCACAAGCTTGCAATCAAACTCTGTTAGCCAATAAATAGTATCATTGTAACTTTTTTTTACTGTCTCTCCATGGCTAACATGATACAAGCCTTTTTGACCATTCCAAAAGATTTAAAATCAATGCCTTGAATAAATACAAATGTTATTAGACACAACAATGAATTAAAATGACTTTTACCCTCAATTAATACATGCACACCACTGTAAGGTGACCCTAGGTACAGCTGATTTCATTAGTGCTTGAGTGACAGGGTGTCAACTTAGCCTCTTGAAAATATATATAATAAGAATAAACATACATTCAATTAAACATTTTGGGCAGCATTTTACATCATGGGGATCACCACAAAAGCAAAGCTTATTGGACTTTAGAAAGGGCCTTGTTTTCTCTTAAGGGAAAACGTTTAAAAGGTTATTTTGCAAGGTGGGTGTTGCTGAGTGGAGTCAGGAGATGTTGGACCAACTAGGACAATTTTAAAAGCCGGAGACCTTTCCATCAAACTCACTGCTAATAGGAAGAAAATGCAATATGGTTCTCGGGGGAGTGGGAAGGTATTAAGGACGAAAACGAAGGGACAGCTTATGGGTTTAGAGCACTCCTTAAATGGAGAAAAATTGCATAAATAAGATTAAGCAAGCAAGCTGAGCATATAATCAGATATATGAGCATCCAAATCTAAAACAAGCCCAGCTGATGGATGTGGGGGGGGGATCCGCTATTTTAGTATATTTACTGCTAGGAGAAAAAAAAATAAGTAGGTGGAAGGCAGATATGTTGAGAGATGAGACTGACTACCATAATTATTTCTGTTTAGTTACTGGAGCTGTTAGAAAGGGAGGGGGGGTCTCTGTATACAGTCCTTTAAAAATAGCTCTGAGCTTTTTAAAGGACTGTCGGAGCTTACTTACTAGCCCATTCTAAACATACTGAAAATCTAGAAAACTTTTTTTTTTCTATTTGCCTATTTAGTGCATACTTTTATACAACATACATAAGAGTGTGCCAAGAAAATGTCCCCCATGCCATTACACCACCACTCTGAAACGATAAAAGGCAGGATAGATCCATGCTTTCATGTTGTTTTTAGGCAAAAATCTGACCCTGTCATCTGAATGTCACAGCTGGAATCGAGACTCATCAGACCAGGCAACGTTCCTCCAGTCTTCCATTGCTCAATTTTGGTGAGCCTGTGCAAATTGTAGCCTCAGTTTCTGGTTCTTAGCTGACAGGAGTGGCACCCGGTGGGGTCTTCTGCTGCTGCAGCCCATCTGCGCCAAGTTTCGATGTGTTCTGCGTTCAGAGATGGTATTCTGCATACCTTGGTTGTAACGAGGGGTTATTTGAGTTATTCTGTCATCTCGACCAGTCTGCCCATTCTCCTCTTACATCAACAAGGTATTTTCGTCCACACAACTGCCGCTCCCTGGATATTTTCTCTTTTTTGGGCCATTCTCTGTAAATCCTAGAGATGCGGTTGTCCGTGAAAATCCCAGTAGATCAGCAGTTTCTGAAATACTCAGACCAGCCTGCCTGCCACCAACAACCATGCCACGTTCAGAGTCACTTAAATCCCCTTTCTATCCCATTCTGATGCTCGGTTTGAACTTCAGCAAGTTGTCTTGACCGCATATACATGCCTAAATGCATTGAATTTCTGCCATGTGATTGGCTGATTAGTTATTTGTGTTAACAAGCAATTTAGCAGGTGCACTCAATAAAGTGGTCAGTGTATAATATATATATAATCGCATGGTTTTCACTTTCATGATGCCATATACCATCTGTCTTGCCAAGCTGGTGCAGTTGCTGAACCTACATTAATTTAGCTTTGTTGTTCAAACCTTGGCCACTCTGCAGGGACCCAGGTGAAGAAGAGTTTCCGCTAAGTTCATTCAGACTCAAATTACCAAAATCAACAAATGCTAAATAGATTGATTATTGGGAAAGATGAATATCTGCTCGGGATTCAATACGTTACAGCAGCTCTGGGTTTTGCAAAACAGGTCAGACGGATTTCTTGTTGCTCGCAGCACCACATATATTACGTTATGTTATTTCCGTACATCGCTTGCATCACTAGTTCCACATTTCACACTTACTAACAGGAATAAAATCCCCATGGCACGCTTGCTGTAGATTTTCCGGCAAAATTATTCTTACTTTAACTCAAAGTAGAAGTAAAATTGCTCTGCGTGAAAATGCAATTATTCACATTTTGGCATTTGAAAAGTTTAAAGTGTTGGATCCTACCCCATTAGTTGTACCTTTTAAAAAGCATTACAATAACATATAAAAACAATAAAATACGGTTATGTATTAGGTAGTGAAATTAAAGTTCTGTTTTCTATTCCTCTCTACTTGTTCTCCAGCTATGAGAACTGTTTCTATTTTCTGGTGGAGACGTTTCATAGAGGTTGATGAGACAGATCTTGGATATACAGTGTAAATAAATAGTCGTTTAAACGTATAATTTCATAAGAAACCCCATCCGGTGGCACAAGCAATGAACCTCTATCCAGATCTGCCCCCTTTATTAATTTGTTATTTGGATTTATAATCCAAAGATTGCTTTGGTGTTCGTCGTTTAAATGTCACATCTGCCAGACCCGTGTCCCTGAAACATCTATGAACCCGATGACAAATGATAGTGTGGATAGAACTCGACACGGCTTCTGAAAGACCAGATCTAGCAGAAAGTCTGTCCTCTCTGCTGTGTCCAAAGGACACACATTCTGATACGGATATCACAAAAATAATTGTCCCCTCCGCACTGCGTACCATGGCAGAGTAATTATATTCTAGAATTAAATTTATAGGATGTGTGATGATCTCAAGCTACCCTCCAGCCCTTACAGCATTTAATGATTTTGTCATCTGCCTTAATGGGACCTTAAAGGCACAATACTTTCCGACAGTCGTGATATTCTCCCATATTTATAAGTCCTAAACTAGCCGTGAAGACGGACTTTCCAAATTCGGCTTGATTGCTGTAGAGAAAAGGCATCTAGGTGGGGGTTAGATTACCATATACAATTACGTTCAAGGACAATATAAAAATAAACTCTGGGGATCTTTTCACTCGGAGAACTTTAGAGGCAATGCAGGGGCGTTACTTAAAGTTAGAGGCAAATACATTTCAGATTTAACAAGGAAAGATTTTTTTTTTCTTTTTACAGTCAGGACAGTTAAGATGCGGAATGCGATACTTTTCAAATAATGGTAGATACCCTTCTCGTAAATGCAAGATCGGGGGGGTAATAAAGGTTACGTTTATGCCTTGTTTCAGTATTTCTCTATTATTTTTGCATCTTTGGGTCTCTGATGCACCTCGATAACTTTTTGCTTCCTCTCTGGCAATGCTCGTTATTTCAGCTTTTCATGATGTTCGACTTTGTATTTTTATTTCTAGTGTCCATTTTTCTTGCAAACAAAAGATGAATTATTGCCGATTATGACCGTAGTAGCCTCGACTCCTGTGCTAGGCCTTCCAAGAACCACATAACCCAATAAAGACACAACAACCAAGGTTGGGTTAGAAAAGGCCACAGCCATTTTATTTTAACGCTAACCATTGCCACGCAGACCTAAACCAAAATAGGCGCGTTAACATGACCATGACCCACACACTGAAACCAATAAATAACATAAATAATTAACCATTTAACAGAACGGAAACCACCCTAGGCTTACCAGGTTATCCAGGTACCACACCACACAGGGAAGGACATACTGGGATGTCCAAACCCAGACCTGAGGTTCCCAGCTCCATCTGCCAGGAAACCTCCCACCACAAGTACCACCAAATACTCTCCCAGCAGCATTAACCCCCTAGATATCTGGTAAGCTTCCGAACGCCCGTGACAAAAAACACATTCCCCATGGAAACCCAGCACAACAGGGAGGGAGGGTGGGACTAACAACAATAGGTAAGGTAACAACAAAATGGCGCCTAACTTAGTGGCACCCCTTAAATACCCTACATTAACCCCGCCCCTAACTTTTCAACAAATGCCGCCAGGCCTAGCCCTACTCGGCACCCAGTCAAGGGCCCGCTCTGGACCATTCTGAGCCCCATGGGCTTCATCGCCATTGTCTATCACAATCATTACCTCTTCTCCGTCCTTTGACATGCTGTGTGGGTTGAATCCAGGGTTGAATGCTATGGGTTAGCACCTTCTCTACTGATCTGTTGGCGAACCACTTTATTGCTGTTGCCTGGCTATTTGAGAACATCAGCTTACATGAGTTTCTAATGATCACACCTGGGCCTCATAAGCTTGTTAAGATGTTGTCTAAGCCCGGTTCTTTGTTAAAGGCTACAGACCTTAAAGACCATTCATTGGACATCTCTTCTGTCAAAATCTTTCCCAAGCAGCTCTGGCAGAATGAATAATTACTTTACCAATTAAGCACAGTATATTTGGTCGGTCAGACCTTGAAGTTATTCAGGTTTACTTTGTTCTCCTCGTCATTACGTCCATTAAAGCGTCAACAACTTTCCCTCCTCCTGCACCAATCTCTCCTCCTGGGATTAATTACCCCCACGTAAGGCTTTTGGTCAGTGTGCAACTACTAATGAACTAAACGGATGCTCCAATGATACTCATGCTTGTGTGATTAGGCGCTCTACAAAGATTTGCTACATCAAAAATGAAAAGGCCCATCTTGATATCAACCATGTATGCCATCAATCTTTAACAAAAAAACACTTTCCATGTAAGCTTCTATTGTTGAATAGGAGCCCTCTATGTCCCTTGATGGTCTCATGTGGTTTGATCTCTCACCTGAGACATTAGACTTTAGCATTGTGTTTTAGATCCAACACAAAGGGACAGTCGGTGAAGAAGGAACCCTGGTGATCAGGTCAATTACCAATTAGCATGATCCAGTAAAACCCAAGGAGATCCAATCCCTACCTACATGCAGCTGTCAAGTGTGTATGGCACAGACTACTTCAGATAGCTGCAGGTTTCCATCTTACTGTAAATAATTCTGTCTGAATCTATTGTTAAATACTGCCCTCTATATACACTTTGTGTAAAATCTACATGTATGTACAACTGCACATATATGACAAACTTCAAAAGGATGAGGGGCTCATGGCATATAATAAAAATGGTTTACTTTTATTAATTATTGCATTTGTAACAGGATCATGTAAGGTGATGCATGGCTTACCCTGTACTGTGCTTTACTTGTCTTAATATATATATATATAAATAGTCTTCTCTTGGTAATTCGTGACATGTCTATAAAGTCGTCACCTAAATATAAGTATAACAAACCTATGGAAATTAGCATGGCCTCCCATTGGTACTTCTGAGTTTATCCCGTATACACTGATCATTGGTCCTGTATATTGTCTTTACTGTTAATCATATGGACTTGAAATCCAATGTAATTTTGGTGTGAATGCCATGACATATGACTATATGTTTTATCCTTTATATGTCAAAGATCGGGTTGCGGAATATTGAGTTTTGCGTGATTTGAAACTTGTCTTCTTTATTCCCTTTGCTTTCAATCATTTTCAAATAACCCAGCATCTTTTCCAACAGTCTTTTTTTTAATTCATGAAATTCTTCTATAGTGTGGGTCCATGTTACCATAGCAACCCTGTGTTACTCTCTCCTACTCCTCCACATATGACATAATGTATTATTGATGATGTCACCAATTACGACTGAATGAAGGTGATCTCTGTAATAAAGCAGTTTGATATTTCTTAGACTAGTGTAGAGTAGAGGAATGGGAACCTCCAGTCGATGTGAACTAAACTCCTATGATGCTTAGCCGAACTTGTGGCAAAAATGAGAATTACAATCCATCACACCCAGCATGTACGGCTGTCATTTTCTGTTACAGAGCAGTCTTTCAAGTCTGCAGATGTACAGTACTCTGCAAAAGTTTCAGGCAGGTGGGGAAAAATGCTGTAATGTAAGAATGCATTTTTATCATTTAACAAAATGTGTGAAGAAAAAATATAAATAAATCAAATCAAAACAGCATCAATTCTTCTAGGTACACTCGCACACAAGTTAAGGAACTCTGAAGGCAGTTTATTCCAAACATCTTGGAGAACTAATCACAGATTTTATGTGGATTTAGGCAGCCCCAGTTGCTTCTTTATCTTCGTGTAATGCCAGTCAGACTCTGTAATGTTGAGATCAGGGATCTGTGGAGGCCACAACATCACTTCCAGGACTTCTCGTTCTTCTTTACACTGACGATAGTTCTTAGTGACTTTGGCTGTAATTTTGGGGTCATTATCAGGTGAACAATACATTTGGGGCCAATCAGACACCTTCCTGATGGTATTACATGATGGTTAAGTATCTGCCGGTACCTCTCAGCATTGAGGCGACCAACTCAGTTTGGAGAAAGGCAGCCCCAAACTAGCCCCAAACTTGCAAGGATCCTTCTTCATTGTTGTACCGCCTTTTAGCCCTTCGGCGAACAATCAGTCCAGAGCACCTGCTGCCATTTTTGTGCACCTCAGTTCCTGTGTTTTCATGAATAGTTGAGTCGCTTGGCCTTGTTTGCATGTCAGAGGTATGGGTTTTTGGCTGCAAGTCTTGAATGAGGACCACTTCTAACCAGACTTCTCTGAACAGTAGATGGGTGTCCCGGGGTCCAAAGAGTTTGGACAGAGCATCTGGAAATGCCTTGGAATTTCTGCCTGTGAGAGACGTTGCTGATGGAGTATAACTACCTTGTGTCTTGTTGAAGTGATCAGTCTTGCCATGGTCTATGGCTTTTGACATTAAATTGTCTTCAGCAACCTCGCCAGCGTTATCCCTCATACACGGCTGTTTCTGTTTCAGTTAACGATTGTGTTTCAACGTACATATTAAATGGATGATCATTAGCACCTGTTGGATATAATTGTTTAATCATACACCTAACTATATGCCTGCAAAATCTCTGACTTTCTGCAAGTGTACCTAGAACTATTGATGGTGGTCTCACCAAATACTGCTTTGATTTAGATGTTTCTTCTGTTCACTTACATTGCATTTTGTTAAATTATAAAAATTAACTATTAGCATGTCTATTTTTTGAAGGCCTTCTTACCGCATTTTTTCACACCTGCCTACAACCTTTGCACAGCACTGTATATTTCATATACAGAAAATGTTAGCAGTATGCAGTATGTTCTAGACTCTAACTATTTTACTGGCGTGTATATATAGATGTCCAGATGCTTAGTGAGTAGAAGAAAGCTTGTGTTAATTAATTTTGTACTCCTAAAGTATTAGCGAAGCAGGAGAGAATTTGTAGTGGGCGAAAAAGAAAGCAATATTTCACATATTGAAAATACAATGAGGCGGTGCAGAGGGTGCGGGCAGCCATAACAGAGCGGGACAGAGGAAAATGCAAGGGGGCTGTGAAAACGACGGGGGATTGGGAAATAAATTGTTTTTTACAATAAGAGCTATGAGATGAATCCTTTATTATGCGCCTGTTTTCTTAACTCCTTTTAATGTTGCTTCGTGACATGACCACAAATGTGAGGAAACTGGCATTTTGACTTAAATATGCAGGGCTGGAATTGGCAATGATGAGTCGGCCTTGGCTCTTTAAATCCAACCACCGCGTGTGCTGGATATGGACGGCCGCTCACTACGCTTCTTATGCCAGGAATATCCAGTCGCTGCCTGCTCCCCGGAAACCCCCCGATCTGCTTCTTTGGCCGGTATGCCAGTTGACCAGTCCTGGCCTGCAGATATGTAAACCCTGAGCCTCATATGATAGATTACTAGTAAAAAGCCAAAGCAATAAATACAGATCCTGGTGTGGATGACATATAGAGCAATAGAGCTAAACGTTCGATAGAGAAACGCATGCAGACAGCGCAAAATGCCACCATGTTAATCCCCCCCTTTGACCTTTCACACTAAGAACTGCTGTTCCCTTAAGCTGCCTTTGGAATCAGCTTCTGCCCCCACCTAGATCATCATACAAAAGCATTATTTATTTCCTATGTAATCTTCTTAATCCATGTCACTACCCAGGCCATCTTACATTGTACTGACCATCCTATTTCCATAACACCTCTAATCTTGTGCTCTCAAAAACATTTCTGTCTCGTCTGCTCATCACCCTTGAATTTTTAAACCCAAGCACTCTTTAATTATGTTTAGCCCACAAATAATGTTCCATATCTGGATTTTCAGGAAAATGCATGATCTGATTCTAATAATTGGTGGTTTATTGCATGCCTACCACAAGATAAAGTCTATTCATTCATCTACCCGACCTACCCCAAAATACTGAATATTCTAAGAGGCTAATACTCCTGTCCCCCATATTCTCCAACACGATAGGCGTGTATTTAAATGGAAGTTCCTAGCAAACACTGTTTTCTTTCGTTCTTTTGATGTGGAGTGAGAAGCTTTGGAAAGACAAAGAAAAAAATAATGCAAGGAGTGGAGATATAGAAACATAGAACTTGACAACAGATAAGAACCCAGCGACCCATCTAGTCTGCCCCATTTTTCTCACTGCCCCATTTTTCTCACTAAGTCCTTGATCTCGTAGATGTAGGATAGCCATCTGTGTATCCGTGTTTAAATTCTCTTACTGTATTAGCCTCTACCACTTCTGCTGGGAGACTGTTCCTCTTACCGTATGTGGCTCATCTTCATTGCAGCTCAATTTACCAAATGAACACAGATGGAATTTTTTAAGGCTCCCTGTGACCCGCACAGATTTAGGATGCTGCAAACATGCAGTAACTTGTTCTTTATTGTACTTATCGTGAAAATCCCCAATGTGTTGTAAGGTGATAATGTGCAGATCGTTCTGTGATACAGCTATCAACACACTACACCCATTTGGCGTAGTAAGAGTTCACACTTCTTTCATTCAGTGCCCCACTCAGTGATATAAAGCTCTTTAATAATAATGATATAAACATACGCATTCAATGGCAAACGCTCCAGTATCTAAAACGTGTAGGAATGGTTGGCCTTAACTAGATAGAGCCTCAGGCAAAAACCCTCCTTGTCACCCTACGCACACCATGTATTTTTTATATATACATGTAGATGTCGGCATATATCTCTTGTGCACGTGCCTTGCACATTGTGGGGTTTTGTGATGCACCCCTGTCAAGTACCTGTCCGATTTATGTTGGTGTCAGTAGGGGAATTTTCTGGGGTCATTACTGGTGCTCCCCGGCTCCTGGCATGCCAGACAGGTGCCTGACGCTAAGACGTGTCCCGTTTTTGGGTTTCTCAGAGCTGTTTATGAGTACAGCAGGACTGGGACAAAAAATAATTTGAATGGTACCGTAATTGGCCCCACCAACAAAACAGTTTGCTCCCTGATGCCCTACTTTCATTGGCTGCTCTGCATCTCCAGCCAGGCAGTAGTGCTTTATCTACTTTATACAATAATTTAACGTATTGGGCGTGCATTTGGATGCTCCCAATTTAGTAGCCCCTGATGGAAGGGCTCAGAGTACTCCTGGAATGGCCATCTGGCACTTGCTGGAGATGGGGTTCTGCATTTGGTGACTGCTGGCCAGAGCTGCCTCGTCATCCCAGGGTAGAAACCTGCTTGCCTGCTGAGCAGCATAAAGTATCGCCAGGAGGAGACGGGGAAGCGAAACCACCGCACAAAGATTCACAAAGAAGGGGATGATCTGTAATATAGAAGAGCAGTTATACTTGAGTATTAACAGGACTGATAACAAAGCAAATTAATCTATTAAATTATGCGATTTACTATCACTTACAAAATGATGTACAGCAGCTAATACGGTATGCACGGCTAACCATTAGAGACCACTGAGACACTTCCTCTGCATTTCTTACAATGCCCTTTCTGTGCAAGTGCCGCAGAGTAATAATTGATAAGATAACAGCGTGGTAGAAAGAACAGAGTGTAGTTAAAACGAAACCGGCCTTCCTGTCTTTACAACCTTTCTTTCAATCTTGTTTCGGTAGCAGACTGGTAATGAGCACATTGTCCATCATTGCATTGATCACCGTGCCTTGTGGTGAATGGGTTATAGACAAGAAAACACATTTCATAAACAAGATCATTGGGTTGGATGTTTTCTATAGTCAAGGCCTTTTGTAATCATAATAAATTACCACAAATCTAAACATACGGAGACCACATTAAAGTGCCATACATTCCTTCACCTCCCAATAGTTGGGCTCACTGAAGTCCAAGTCTAGACTTGTACAGCGGCTCAGCTTCTTCAGCCATCTTGGTGCCAGACCTCTACGAGCTCACGCTACATCCCTACATACACTTCTCCAATCTCCTAGTCAAACCTTTTTTAAAGAAACACTCCAGCCATCATACGCACTTCAGTCCATATTGTGGCTGAGAAGACTCTTTACATTTCTGTGGAGTTCTTCTTGCAAATTCGTTGGAGGTTCTGCAGAATTCCCTCAAATGTATTTGCTCCTTTCCCCACTTCGCAGCTATTTGAAGGACGTACAATATACTTACCATCAGTCAACTCCATAATGAGACCCCATGCGCTAAAAGCACTGGTATTGATTTCAATCTGATCAGTGCCAAGAAAAATGGGACCATGTAGGGGTCCTTCTTCTTACAGAGTTATTTCATATGCATTCAGGGGGCTCCCTGGGACTCTTGGGAAAGTGATCTTGCCACCATATACCTTCCGGCTGGACTATTTTACTAGTTGCTATGGTGAGATCTATAGAAAGTGAGATTTCTAGTGCAATGAGGTCACTGGCATATGTTTACAACATTTTGGCGCCAATGATGCCAAGCAACTTTTTTTCTGGTGGTAATGCTTTCATACACAGGGCTGCCTCTACTTTTTTAAAAAACAAAACAATCCTACATAAACTATATGACCCTGCTATATAACCCTATACATAAATAAGGAAACAATTGGTGGGAATATATTAGGCATTTGCCTCCTAAGTGCCCTTCTTTAGGACCTAAGTCCCTCAAGGACTTCATGATGTTTGTAAAAAAATGCGTATATATAGATAAAAAAATGAATTATATTCATTATCTTCCTTATTCATTTACATAAAGAGCTATCAACAGGATATAGATTTGCATAAAAATACTCTTGGCTAAGCCCTGCCCACAGCCAGGCCTATAACCACACCCCCTAAACAAAAATGGCCTCTCCTATGCTATTTCAAATGCTGGGAGGTCCACCTGTCTCACAATGCCACATTTCTGCATAACCCCTTACGTTAGATAACTATTGCACTTAATATCGCTCGCCCTCACGAAAAATAAAATTTACCTACCTGCCAATACAGAATGCCATAGCATTTGTTCTTTAATGCTTTCTCTGCGTTGAAATGTTTCAGGCCTGAAATGACCCTTGAACAAATCCTTGTACGCGTGAGCTATATTGTCTGTCTCTGGGAACCCTCATGGGGCCGTTTTTAGCAATAACTTGCCCTTGGGTATGATACATCTGTAATGTTTATGATTTCATGCTTTGGTTTTTTAGCAAAAATCTGCTTTGGTAGGTCACTGCAATTGTTTCAAATTAGTATTCATTGGGTTGTGTACATATATATGAATTTAAATACAGTATCTCACAAAAGTCAGTACACCCCTCACATTTTTGTAAATATTTTATTATATATTTTAATGTGATAACACTGCTACAATGTAAAGTAGTGAGTGTGCAGCCTGTATAACAGTGTAAATTAGCTGTCCCCTCAAATATAACTCAACACACAGCCACTAATGTCTAAACCTTAGCAACAAAAGTACACCCCTAAGTGGAAATGTCCAAATTGGGCCCAATTAGCCATTTCCCCTCCCCAGTATCATGTGACTCGTTAGTGTTACAAGGTCTCAGGTGTGAATGGGGAGCAGGTGTGTTAAATTTGGTGTTATCGCTCTCACACTCTCTCATACTGGTCACTGGGAGTTCAACATGACACCTCATGGCAAAGAACTCTATGAGGATCTGAAAAAAAGAATTGTTGCTCTAGATAAAGATGGCCGAGGCTATAAGAAGATTGCCAAAACCCCCAAACTGAGCAGCAGCACAGTGGGCAAAACCATACAGCGGTTTCACAGTACAGGTTCCACCCAGAACAGGTCTCGCCATGGTCGACCAAAGAACTTGAGTGCACATGCTCAGCGTCATCTCCAGAGGTTATCTTTGGGAAATAGACGTATGAGGTTAAAGGGGTGGAGGGTCAGCCTGTCAGTGCTCAGACCATACGCCGCACACTGCATCAAATTGGTCTGCATGGCTGTTGTCCCAGAAGGAAGCCTCTTCTAAACATGATGCACAAGAAAGCCTGCAAACAGTTTGCTGAAGACAAGCAGACTATGGACATGGACTACTGGAACCATGTCCTGTGGCCCGGTGAGACCAAGATAAACTTATTTGGTCTTGCCTACAGTCAAGCATGGTGGTGGTGGGAGTGTCATGGTCTGGGCCTGAATGAGAGCTGCCGGCACTGGGGAGCTACAGTTCATTGAGGAAACCATCAATGCCAACATGTACTGTGACATACTGAAGCAGAGCATGATCCCCTCCCTTCGGAGACTGGGTCGCATGGCAGTATTCCAACATAGTAACGACCCCAAACACACCTCCAAGACGACCTCTGCCTTGCTAAGGAAGCTGAGGGTAAAGGTGCACTGGCCAAGCATGTCTCCAGACCTAAACCCTATTGAGCATCTGTGGAGCATCCTCAAACGGAAGGTGGGGGAACGCAAGGTCTCCAACATACACCAGCTCCGTGATGTCATCATGGAGGAGTATATATATACCGGTATATAACGGCTCATGATGAGTAGGTCCTGGTACTTTAAAGTCAGTGGCTGTCTGATGATTTAGGTACCGCCAATGACTGGATATGCTTGGTCGATATAGAAATCACAATATCAAATAGTAATTATTAAACCATAGTGATCTTGACAAATTATCTTGGTAAGGTCGGGAAAAATTGATGGTTTCATATGTGCCATATGTTTTAGTGCGTTTTTTTTTATATGGACTTCTATATATTGGTGAAATGGCTCACAGGCAGCTGAGTGCAGGAGAATTGGACTATATATATATATATATATATTCTATACAATAAATACCGGTAAAAAGAATTCTCTTTTATATTTATTTTTCTCTGTCTAATTCATTCACATTCAGTATTTCACCTATGATTCTGTTCTTACATCCAAAATGTGTAAAACCTACACAGTGATACTTCTCTGACTCATGCGTAGAAAAAATAATGCAAAAATATGCTGAAAATATTGCATGTGTATAACTATGTCGGCTTCACAGCCCATAAGTCTCCCCGTGCATGTGTTTTGACTTTTAAAAGATGAGTGTGAAGCCCATGGGGTGAGAATTGGATCTGGTTAAGGTAGTAATATAAATAATGTCAAGATTTTTCCACATCTTTAGTCTTAGTGACAGGCGAGTGGAGTGCCTGGACCAGGAGGACACCAACAGTCACCCCAGACAATACGTAGAAGTCAGAGATGAAGATGTGTGGGAGACATACACAAGAGATCTATGTCAACGCCGGTATTCTAAAAGAATAAAATATGTCATGAAGTGTACTGGGGTAACAATATAGGGGATTTTTGCCTTGGGCAATATTTGATCTAAGACCTGAGCTGTATCCTTGGTTGTTCCAACATAGAACTCTCCATGTGGATGTGAGTTCATCTTTGTAGATTAGAGGTGCTCATGTGGAACTATTAAGGTTTAAATCTCAAATAATACTGAGGATCAAAATACAATAGGCAGAAATCGGAATTTAAATGAGAACATTGAACTTGAAAATGTATACATAAGAATGATTTGTATCTGTGTAGGTGATCTCTTGGTTTGCATTTCTCCTCAATAACGCTGTGTCTACATATGAGGTGTCTCCAAGGTCAACAGGCCTCAATGAGGCAATTGCCCCTTTTGCCATAATGTACTACTACCCCTTGCGATGGGCTCACCTGTCTCACTTGCCCTGTTACCGAGGTGCTCTGATCCTTGTATGGTTATTTTGTGCTCAATTTTCTGTACACAAATTACAACGGGGCCGCTTACAGCAATTGCTATATTTCATTTACTTTTAAAGGATTACACGAGCTCAATGGCTTTTTACGTGGCTAAATGTGCAGTCTCTTATACGTCATGGTGTCCCCTGAGTCTTGGAAACAATACTGTAAATCCAAGCAAAAATTGGAAGGAGGGAGGAGAAAAAGGAGAACATAAGGGGATATGACCTAGTAATGCCATCTGCCCAACTCTGCCAAATGTGTCCATGCAGGTAATGCATTATCCCTCTATCAGTACTGTATATTTCAGCATAGTATGCTTATAACTTCAGTTGTAATAAGATGTTCCCACTAATGTTATCCATCATGAAGCTAGAACAGACAGACACTACAGCTCATTGAGTAGGTGTAGCGGAAAGCCGCCTGCCTTAGATAGAGTTATGTTTGAAAAATGTTTTTGT
This sequence comes from Spea multiplicata, assembly GCA_009364415.1. Lineage (NCBI taxonomy): Eukaryota > Metazoa > Chordata > Amphibia > Anura > Pelobatidae > Spea > Spea multiplicata. Next base: position 31,436,902 of record VKOC01000004.1, read on the forward strand.
CTGCAATAGAATCAAAATCTGAGTCAATATTATTGAAATGCACCAAGTTCTGAAAAAAAATGTGGAAATGATCAGGGTTAATTATACTAATTGTGTGACCCATTTGTAAACTGTGAAATATGAGGAGAGTGTTCCCCATCTACCAATTTGCCAACCATATACTGGTATGCGCCTATAAAACTCACGTTTAGGGGTCTATCACAAGTAAAGAAGATGAAAGGATTGCTGAAGGTTCTATGCTTGGAGAAGTATGAGGTGTCAAAGTGGCCATGTCATAATGCTGAAATGGTTCTGCCATAATTATCTTTATTTTGGACTTAAAATAAGGTCCAGGCCAATGTCTCCTGGTGTTCTAAGAAGTCTATGTTTCTTGGACTGCTGGGTTGTTGCAGATAATTTTTCCATTAGTCAACCTTACTGTGGACAGTGGTACTATAAAAAGTATGGAAATTACAGGATTTGGCTACTGATTATTATTGATTATTATATATACCGGTAAATATATTGAGGAAGAAATTAATTCCTGGTTGGAATGGAAAAAACCCAAAACCTACTGGCTAGTCCTTAAAACTGAGTTGGTTTGCACTGGGGTAACTCATCTAATAATGAATGCCTTGGGTCTCTACCTAATAATGTTATTAGGATTCTGATCTTATGAATTATATAATATAATTTTATTATGTATAGACTGTCATAATTTAGTTTAATTTTCAATTTCTTCACATTATTAAGGTTTTGGCTGATAATGCTAAAACTTTTGTAAGAAAGAATGTTAAAAATCCCCATTTTCTTAAATGGGGGAAAATGCACATTTTAAGACACTAATGGTCTCGGCTTGAGGCTTAAACGATCTAAATTGCTGCACCAAAAGGCGACATATTTTCACAGTCACGGGCAAATATTAATTCTTGATTTGAAGCCACTGCAGGGGCTTTCCACTTGACGAGCCACAACAATTATCTACCACTCGTACGCCATAGACACCATGTCCTGGCCTGTCCCAGCTCCTGGCCCCCAACACCCCATAGCTATGGGCTTCAGTAATTCCCAAATTCATTAACACTTAGTACAGGGAGCTAAATATAACAAGAGCCCCAATCTCCCAGCTAGGGAGCTGAGGACATCCTGTCACTAAAGCTGTGACAGAGGGGACAGCAGGAGACACGGAGATGTGCAGCTGAGTGATGGACAGATGGATGGGAAGAGACATGTCGACAAAAGGTAAGATAGATGAAGGGGCGCAGCTAGAGATGGCAATCCTGCTATGGCAGAGAGGTACAAATATATAGAGATTGCAATTTATTGAAAAGGAAGAAGTCATGGCGTGAAAAGAATGTGCCCGTAATATATTAAGAAAGATATGTAAAAAGGAAAAGTTACAAAAAGGGACAGTCAAGAAAAATAGAATAAGAAAGGGAAACGAAAATGGTTTAGAAAGAATACAACTTTGTATCATATTGAAGAAGCAAGAGAGTGTGGAACAGAGTAAGAGGAAAGGCAGAGACAGGAAAATATATAGAGTGGGTGGGGGGAGAAAAGGGAAATAGATAAAGAAAGAGGGAGAGAGAATGGAAATATGTAAAGAAAGAGGGGAGAGAAGGGAAATATGTAAAGAAAGGGGAGAAGGGAAATATGTAAAGAAAGAGGGGGAGAGAATGGAAATATGAAAAGAAAGGGGGAGAAGGGAAATATGTAAAGAAAGAGGGGGAGAAGGGAAATATGCTAAAGAAAGGGGGAGAAGGGAAATATTTAAAGGAAAGGGTAGAGAAATGGAATTATAATAAAGAGAGAGGGGAGAAATGGGAATTATATAAAGAGAGAGGGGAGAAATGATTATAAAAGAAATGAGGAAGAAGAAAAATATATAATGAGGAGGGGGGAGAGAGAAGGGAAATATAAAAAGAAAGGGGGGGGAGAAGGAAAATATTCCGAGGATATTTGTAAGGAGGAAACCTAGGGGCAGACTCTGAAGCGGTTTGAGAAGGAGTGAGACGGGGGCGGAGGAAGAAACTTCCCATGGAAGCCCAGCCTGAGACAAAGATTCGTACAGAAGCATCTACATTCCGGAGATGTATCACGGAGAAGAGGAGAGCTGGCAGGGAGCTGAGGCAGGGGGCATCGACTGGCAGCCCACCCACCTAATGCCCGGAGCTTGAGGACTGCACTCCACGGACCCTAATACCATTAGTGCCCTGCAAGGACCCCCCCATACCAACACACATCAGAGAGAGAGAATCACATTATTCCTACAACGACAGCCCAACAGTTACACTCACTCTATACAGAGTACAACTGCACTTATACTGCAATATACCCCCCCCCTGCATGCACTGTGGGGCAACTCAAAGCATTTACACTTTCACAGCACGGGCAGTCTCTCCAGAGCAAGAGACCCACGTTTATAAAGAGACAGCCAGCCTATTGTAGGTAGCCCAATTCAGAGAGCTGATGTCCAATTTAGAGAGCAGAGCATGGATTCCTTCAAGGAGAGAGCATACCCTTATATAAAGCTGTGCAGAGCATTCTACAAAGTATAAGACATCAAACTGCCCTGAACCCTTACAGAGTCAGATCATCGCACCGAGAGTGCAGGGATTCCTAGACAGAAGGTGCAGACACAGAACAAAGACAAGAGATGCGCTGAATCCATCTACCCCAACACAGAGACACTTACAATAGGTACTTCACATATAGATCGCTCTAATATCGAATAGGGTGATAATATAGGGAGAGATTTGGGCTTGTCTTACACTTATAAACAAAGGAATTTTAGATACCCCTATATGACAGGGTACTTGTTATCCTGAGCCCCCCCACTCCATATTAGACTGCCTAATGAGACAGAGACCCCCTGTCCATACTTAGACTCGCACCTCCTCTCTGCTTCATATAAAAAAAAGAAAAGGAATCATCGTCAGCACCCTGGACAGCAGCATCAAGGTGAGGAGCATCGGAGAAAGAGAGGGTCTGGGGCAGAAGGAAAGACTTGAAGAAGAGAAGAAGAAGAAGAAGAGGTACAAGAGGAAAAGAGATGGGGTATTTGTTTAGAAAAGAGTAAGGTAGAAAAACAAATGGATATGGTTAAAATGGAAATGGGGATAGATAAGAAAGGTTTAGATACTTAGAATAGGTTGGGGAAATAGATAAAGATGGAAAATGAGAGGGGATAAAGTGGGGCAGATACATAGATACATGGGAAGAGTGGTAATTAGAGCTGAAGGTGAGCAGGGTGGGAATGGAGGTTATTTGGAGGATTAAGAAAGTAGTGAGGAGTAAAGAGATTAAAGATACACTAACAATTCTCTGGTGAGTTTGTGTGTATGTTGTATGGGTGTTTATGCATACAATGTATGTGTATTGTGTATATAGATTCAAGGAGAAGAATACAAGCAGAATGATTGTTTGGAGTAAACATTATGTATAGCTTGTTTGGGGCTATTAGATAAAGCGTGGAGAGGGCTATACTATTATAGGAGAAAGGTACATATATCACCTATAGTGTGATTTTCTAATTTTATTCCCGTTGCCAGCCTTTCACCTTACAGACTTCTATAGCTTCTTGTAAGAACATTAATTACGTCAACTTGTCATGTTTAAGACGTGCAAAGGAACTTGAGAGACAGAGGGGTATAGATCAGGGCTGCAAACAGGCCACCCAGTTTTAGTAGAGGCATCTCAAAGAAAATTTGATTAAATTACTGGTTTCTAGGCAATAACACACATAATTCCTGCATGTTTGCAGCTTTTGACTGGAGGTGTGCAATACTATATAGAGCAACAGCTAAATCTCATGGTATGTGGATAATGTGTAGAGTGGTCGTGGGTAAAACGCAGTTATACTGTGCAGGGACCATGTTTTGAGTGGAATGGATGGACTTAATGGTTGAAGGGAAGTAGGACAGAAGTAATTTGGATTGGGTCTACTAATTACGTGTCATATGAGGACAACATACAAACCCAGGACTGGTCTGTTCCCAGTAGGAATGCTCCCCCACCACACAACAGGCACTGTTTACAGTCCCCACAGGGCATTTCATTTTCTTAGTGACCCAGTATAAAATGTATGCTGTGAGCCATATAAGCTTACAGACGTGGTCTATCGCCTTTGTTTTTACTTTGTATATTACGTTTGCCACCATATCTAACTATAATGAATAAATGTACCGTATCGCCTTATATTTTCATATATGTGTCTGACTCATATAAGAGAAACTCATTCTGTCCTAATACTAGAAGGAAAAGATCATTCTATGTGGTTATCTCGGTCTTCTTGCACTTATTGACTTGTATGTTAATGGGATTTTTAAAGAATGGCCTCTTTATGAATAACAACCCATAATCTCTACATATTCATATTGTGGTTCAGTGTATTGCTATCCCTGACTATCACAGAGATTGTGCTACGATCTTCCTATATTAAAAGACACCACACTTATTATTATCATTAAAACTCTTGTTACCTCTCTATTCAATCATCGGTTACCATGGGGTTTAGTCACTTAAATGTAAACTGCAGGTGAATGGAAAGGAGTGGAAGCTTTAAGTCACTGCAATAATAATGCATTTCGAGGATCCATCCCTCCTAATTCTTCCTCTGAATATTGCCTACCTGGTCGTGCTTAATAGATCATGCAATATGGAGTTATTAGTGATAATTAAGCATGCATAAGGGCTAACCAGGCCGCTTTCACTGTAGTGAATAAACCCTAGAATCTCTCTAAGGAGGCTATGCTGCTATATCTGTCTATTTGAAATAAATCTGTTTAACATATCTTTGTATTACAGAAGGTTTATAATAAAAGGGGAGCCTTGATCAACTCTTTTACCCCAGTGTTAGGGCTCTAGCTTTTGGAGGGGGTTGCTCATATCTCTTTATTAGAAGAGACAATGGCTGTTTCTGTCCGTTAGAATAATTTTAATCACCATATTAGAATCATATTTCAGTTGCCCTATTATCCAGCCTCCGACGTTCCCTATTATCCAACTTTGCCTTTTTATCTCTGTGTTGCACCTACTTCTCTATTAGAGAAGGTCAAGGCAAACGGCCCATTAATTCTGTCTGCTGTCAAATAGTATGTGCTATTAATTACTCTCTTTCCCATAGAGAAGATGTGTCTGTCGTATCCTGTTAGAAATGATTCCTTCACACTGTATCGGGTAATCTCTTGCCCCATGTTCCCTGTAGGCTGAGAGACTAGGAAGGTCTCCTGGTTGTCTCATTATACCCAGACAGGTGGCTTTGGGTTCAGTGGCAGTTGGGGTAGTCCAGCATTACATTTCCATGTGAGTATGATGGGAGTTGGTGTAACCGGGGTTAACTTCTCCTGGTCTCCTGTTAAATTGTACATGTCTTGAACATCAAGAAATTAGTAACTAAGAGCATCTCAGTTGGTATCAGAACCATTAGAAGCTTCTTGGAACTTCTTCTTGGTACTTTGATTCCTTGTATATATCAGAATTACTAGTGTTTAACTATGGTTTGGTTTTTATTATATGACTCATAAGGTAACTCGAGTGCAGAGGCTCATACATATTTTATGTTTTAGTTATCACACATTTATATATACATATCATATACATATATCTATATCTAGATAAATAGATACTGATAGGTAGATAGATAGATAGATAGATAGATAGATAGATAGATAGAGAGATACTGATAGATGGATAGATAGATAGATAGATAGATAGAGAGATAGATAGATAGATAGATAGATAGATGAATAGATAGCTACTGATAGACGGGTGGATAGATAGATTGATAGATACTGATAGATGAGTGGATGGATGGATGGATAGATAGATAGATAGATAGATAGATAGGTAGATAGATAGATAGATAGATAGATGTAATCGTAAATTAAAGGCGACCTTAACACTTGCTGCTTGTAATGTGACTCATTTTAACTAGCATTGCTCACACTATTCAGAACTTTGCTCAGACACTACAAAAACTAAAATGATCATTAGTCCCGTCTCTCCCTTTATTGTTGGCTTGTAAGAGACCATTTCCCCCTCATCTGTCATTGTCACCTGCCAGACACGGTGTTGGTGTGATTGTGTGTATGTGGTGTGATTGTGTGTATGTGGTGTGATTGTGATTGTGTGTATGTGGTGTGATTGTGTGTATGTGGTGTGATTGTGATTGTGTGTATGTTGGTGTGATTGTGTGTATGTGGTGTGAGTTACATCTATGATTCCTCGCTCTCTCTCTCATATATCATACCCTTGCTGTATATCTATGTATAGCTATGTAGTGGCGACGTCACTTGTCTTCATGCTGTGAGTTGATGAAGTCCCATATGTATATTTATATATGTATATATTATAGATTCCAGCAACCCTTCCTGACCCCTTGGTTGTCTTTCACTGTAGCAGAAAAGCGCCTGCTGCACCCCCTTGCCTGTTGCTCTTATGATCTGGTTTCCATGGTTACTCTGTGATTTCTATCCAAGCCATGTGTGTAGATGTATAAAAAATGTATACATACACACGTATACAACTGTACGTGCAGAGGTGGTGCTTACTAAATCATTTGATGCGCTCGTGCATATACAGTATGTGTAAGTGTATTATATATATATATATTATATATACTATATTTATTATATATATATGCAAAATAAATGTTTATGGCCATATGAAATAATACCCTGTTTATTGGACTAAAATTCTGTTTTAAGGATAAGTTTTCCAGAGTGTCAACTACTGGACTATTGTTCTATGAAAGTGTATAGCATAGCTAGACCACTGTAAGGACCCCTGGGTTCTCAATCTGTTGCTGTACAAATGTTAGAACAGTTTTTGATATAGATTAACTTGGCGTTAGTTACATATCCGGGTATGTAGAACAATCCGTGTCGTTGGTGTGACTATAAAATCTGTTTTTTTACTGCCCGCACAGCCTTATGTTTGTGCATAGAGGTCCGTGTGATGTAAAGCGGGCCCTGATCAAACACTTGTAATGATATAGTAATGATATAGAATGCCTAGTATGCCCCTGTCAATTTCCCAAGGGATCTGGAATCCTTCTCCACATGGCCGGCTTCCACAGAGATCTACAGTTGCCGGAACTGGGGGTCTTGGAACCATTGGCACCAATGTTGAATCTACTTTTGGAACAATAAGGAGGCTTAGGGCATCTCAATAATATTAACATGCAATATGGTTATTATTTTTATAGCGAAAAAAATGGGCAAGCTAGATGAGCCTAATGGTTCTTACCTGCTGTTGCATTATTTCTTTGTAATTATTATTGGGAAATATTCCTAAAAAATATGCATACAAAGATATTACACATATCTTGACCCAAGTGTACTTACCATTCAGACCAGCGATTTGATGATTTCTCAGCAAATTCAGCATTTGGGAATTATCATTGCCCAAAAAATACTTAAAGCAACGGTGCAATTGATGTAAGTATTTGAAGAATTATGATATAAATGTTCTTATGAAGCATCCCACTTTTCAACGTGTTCATTTAAATATCTCCAAGCCATAATTCATTGGGAAAAAATGGCACACATTTGACAGATATATTTAAATAGTCTGATTCCACCATATTTATATGTAAAAAAAATATATATATATAGCGATATGTAATTGTACGGTTTGCTGAGCAATATCACCCAATTCTTTATTTCAAAGAGAGATGGGTCTTGAAGATATAAACAAGCTGTGTGGACATAAATCGTGAAGACAACATGGTCGGTCAAACATGTAATGTGCAGTTTAATGAGAAATTTCTTGCCACAATGCGGACGGGGGAAATAAATATCAGGAAACGTATGATTACATGTTATGAAACCAGCACGCATAAACCGTCAGCCTTTACTGCCTCGAAACAAAATGGGTTCTCGATATTACGGTGAAGAAGGCCTGTGTGTTCTAGACAATCTCCAGTGATGGGTGAATTGCATGTTACCATTTGTGGACTTGTATCCGAAGAGATCACTTTCTAAATGATATTTAGAAATGATATTCCTTGGTACTGTTGAATGCCCAAACCCAGGGACGCACTAATGCATGGCACCCAGGGGCCCGGTAACCAAGGCATCCAGTGGGGTCATGTGTTACATGACCCTGCGGTAGTAGCGAGGCAGCTGCAGTGATGATCGGCTCCATGCGAGATAAAAGGGAGGGGGAGCACAGGGAGGGAGAACTGTGTGAGTTGCAGGGATAGTGGTGGAAAGAAAGAGCGAGGTGAGTGTGTATGGTGTTAGAGTGTGCATGTGTGTGTATGTATGTGTAAGTGTATGGTGGTAAACTGTGCCAGGGGTGAGCTTAGGGTTATTGGGGCGAGGGAGTTAGTATGTGTGTATATGTAATGTGTTAGAGTGAGTTTGCATGTCTGTGGTTTTTTTGTATGGGTGGACAGAAGAAATACTGCACCCAATTGCCATTAACCCTAGGCTCACACGTTCCCAAATCCTTCCCAAAGTTAGCTTTTTAACCAAATAAAATTATGGTTTATTCAGAATTTTGCTGGGGAAATTGCCATGTGACACAAAACCAGCCACACACATAGGTTGTTGCCATAGAAACTGAAAATAAAGTGTTAAGAAGAGTTGTTTTTGTGATTGAACCTTCCGAGGAAAGACCTTTGCATAAAATATTCAAGTGCACATAAAGTTGTGTCTAAGTGGAACAGCACCTTTAATGTAACCTGGTAACAACATTTAATTTATTTTTTTCTACTTGGTGGGAAGACAGAATATTTTTTTTTTAACCTGAAAATTTCAGAATGTGGAACATATTCCATGGAAACGTAGGTTCACACTGATACAGAACTAATGTGGAGCAATCAACAGGAATAAGCCATTGGTTTCCATAGAGACTGCAATTTATAAATAAGACTTTGTTCTTTGTTTTTATTGACTCTAAGAGTTTGATAATGGATAAGAACTGTAAAGCCTATATACTATCTGTAAACTGTAAAGTCTTTTCAACCCATTGTAAATCCTCAAGCCTTACTTATCCCTTGGCCCTTGTCATGGGACATAGATAGGTTTTAGACTCTTCTACTGGATGGATGTTCCTTGTAACCACCACTATAGCTGGAAGGCTATTCCATGTAACCAACATTAGTGAGGCAGCACATTCTCACCTTACACCCAAGCTCCTAGTTTTACAACCAAACCCCAAGTGCGTTAGCTTACATTTATCAATGTTAAACTGTTACCATTCAATTCCATGAATTTACTGAAATTATATCCACCCCGTTTTATTTTCATTGGCAAAAAGGCATGCCTTTTTATTCTTTTAAAATCCTATTTTAACTATTTTAATCTATGACTTTGTTAAAGCAAAGAAACACAATTGTATTCGGTTTTTGAGCTAGAAAAGCCACTCATTAAAAGTATTACTAAAAAATGCTTTGGATATTTGGAGTCCTAATATGTACGGGTGCTGTGAAATAATACTGAAGTATTGCAAATAAATTACTAGTGTGAAAAAAAAACTGATTCTGTTTTAATGAAAGTGGATGCAAGCATTTGCTGCTAATGGAAAGTAAAAAGCTGGCTATTAAATGCGTTTCAATAAAAGACAAAAAAAAGACGCATAAAACCTGTTTGATATTCAGAGCTGAGTTTTACGAGGCCCCTAGCTACATTTATAAAGCCATAATAACAAATTGAAAGGCGATATCGTTCGGAAACAACTTTATGAATCAAGGGGTGAGTTAAAGGTGCTGTTGGTGAACTGCTATAGTACAATACAAAAGATGCAGGTATAAAAGGGCAACTTAATACAATAATTAATATAGCAGACACCATAAGGCTGGGGGGCACTAGGAGGACCCACTAGGGGATTCTTTTCTAGGGTCCCATTAGCGTCAGATATGGCTATATGGGTTCTTGGATTTGTCCAGCCAGGTTTTTATGTAAATACACATTCACTTATTGGAGAAAGGTTCTTGTGGTCTTGTGGCCATGTTGCCCCAAGATCCCACATCCTTTTAGTCTATTAATGCCAAACGTATAACAGAATGAACCCATTACGCTTCCTAAGAGGGGTTTAAAAGTAAGGATGATTTGTGGCGGGCAGATCATATTTATAATTACACACATCATTTATTTTGTATTAACCCACGGAAAGGGTTAATTTAAATAAATAATGGTTCTGTACTTCACTTCCTTCATCCGCGCAAGATTTCTCATTAATGAGCACATTACATGTTTGACCGATCATGTCTGGAAGATTCACAGTCCACGTAATTCGCTCAAAGCCTTGTGAGTGAAAGAATTATAGGCATCATTCAGCAACCTGTACATCATTTAATGCGGGCCATATGTGAAGCTGTTTCTTCTTCGCGCAAGTCTGATTTTTCACACCAGTTGCCGGTGGCTTATTAGTATGCCACCTCTTAATAGACAGACTATTACTACAAAAATATGTTGTGCACTTTAAAATTGTAATATTTCAAAATATAATGAAAACAATGAAGAATGGAGAAAATAAAGGTCATCTGTAGCTGTTTTCAAACTATTTTAAAAGCTGTTTCTGATTTTACCATTTGTTCTGCGTTTGATACATCAGTGGATACATAAAAAACTTAACATTTTGCTTCAAGGTATTAATATGCAAATTTTGCACTGGGGTCATTTTTAGAATTTTGTGATTCTGTGATTTGGCCATTTTCTTTATAACAAGAGCTGAGCTAGCCCTGCAAAATGTGTGGTTCAGTGAGTGAGGTGAGTCTCGTTGTCTTTAAATTTGATTTGTATGGGGCCATCCTAACTGCACTATCCATTTAGTGAACACAGCCCTTTAATCATGTTAGCTTTTCCTATAATACGCACTGTTTCAGGGACATAAAAACATGTTTTTTTCTTCTTCTACATCTCCTTTCAACACGCCTTAATCACTTATTGTTTCGGAATTGATTTAGCCATTGGCTATGATACAGGCCATTACTGCGTACAACAGTAGCCCTAGATTGGTGTGAAACTGGCCCAATTTGGGATCATTGCTGCAGATAAAATACAGCATTGTGTAATGTGTCTAGCTTTGTGGTCTAGTTGGCAAGCCTGATGTCAGCTCGGCATGTATGGCAAAAAGTAGAGAACATTATGGCATTGAATGAGAACCTTCGCTCTCTACTCTACATAGTGAGACTGAGAAATAACTCTTAAAAACTTTAATCATGTAAAGCCTTTACTATGCTGCTGATGCGTTGGTAGATCTGGGTAATGCTGTTGATGAAAGTTACATCACCAGTAGGTCAGTAAAAAGCAGATGAGGGCTAACAGCTTTCAGCACGGGCGCCATACCCAGTCTAATGGATATGGTGGTGCTAAAACACACTTGGCAGACAGCACACTTAATACTAGTATAAAATCCAGTCCAACACCTAAATTAATCCAGTAATGGAGGAATAAAACATGGGACAGGGGAGGGCTGTCATCTTTTGGCCTTGGGGAAATGTAAAGCTAATTACCCCCACTGTAACAAGCACACGCAGTGACTCCATTGAGCCCTGTCTCTGTGGACAGGCAGACTGCCCCTTTCTAAAATTTGGACCCCGTAGGGGGGCAATTGCCCCCCCCCTGCCCCGAAGCCCCCGGAGAAGGCTATACAGTGTGGACCCATCAATCTCTCTTTCCAGACCTCCCTGTGATAACTCCTGTGAAAGCGTAAAGCATGAATATAGCATTAGAGAGAATTATCATGCTAACAATGTTTTTGTGATTATGCAGTAAAAAAGGAAATTATGAGAATTTCTAAGTATATTATTTTGAAGTTGTAATTGTCACAATTTGTCAATAATGTAACAATTTCTGCAAATTGGTAATGTTTATTTTCACTTTGTTTATAAAATGATGTAAGTTTTATATTTTCCAATGTCATCAGCATGATTACAATTGTTGCATGAATTATATATATGCCTCCAGATATGTATGTCTTCTGTGTGTGTGTATATAGGTACAGTATCTAATGTTCTAAATATTAGTATTCCGGACTATGTATTGTGTGAATGTGCAGGGGCAGTTCTGGATTTTGGGGTTCCTAATTGTAAAAATGTATTAGCGACCACATTTTTAAGACAATAACAAGGGAATTAAATATACCCTCGTATAGGTATCACCATTCATCCTTTAGAGGGTCACATAGACCATTGGGAACCCATTGGGTACCCTAAGTAATTGCGTAATCTTTTTATACGCACCATGAGAGTGTTTTCTATTGTAGCAAGGAATCACACTTTTGTTTGGGTGGAATAGTCAATGGCAGGTTGTCCATTAATATATTATTGTGAGTGTACAGTTGTGCATATGGCAGACTAGTAAGAACATTTTAAGAGCATTTCTACCCATCTCACTTTCTTCAGCCCCCTCATATTCATATTTTTCCATACTTTCTCTTCTCCAGAATCTTTCCACTTTTTTGTTATCTATTTGTGTTACACTGGTTTGTGACATGACCTTTTTGTACCCTCTCGTTTCAGTGCAGGACCCCCAGCATTTTCATTGTCCAGTAGTGGAGGCCACTTTATCAAATTGACTTGGTTCTAATTCTCCGCACTTCTTCTGTGTTAGTTGCCTTTTGTGTAACTGGTGGCTACCTACTTTGGATTGGATTTCCGCTGACAGCCTGCTCTGATGGCTACTATGCTTTGGACCTTTCTTCTATTCCCGGTCTTGACCAGTGGAAGTGGAAGTGGATCACCCCCTAGACCAGAGATACGAGTGGATGGAGATCTGGTTATTGGGGGCCTCTTCCCAGTGCACGAGAAAGGGGGTCCTGGAGCTGAGTGCGGGAGGATGAATGAGCACCGTGGCCTGCAGCGCCTGGAAGCCATGCTTTTTGCATTGGATTCAATAAATAGAGACCCCAAACTGCTTCCTGGACTACAGCTGGGGGCACACATACTTGATACATGTTCCAAAGACACATATGCTCTGGAGCAGGCCCTAGAGTTGGTCAGAGGTTCCCTAACACGAGGAGATGGACCCCAACATCTGTGTCCCGATGGATCATATGCTATTCATGAGGAAGCCCCAACGGCCATCAGTGGTGTCATCGGTGGATCCTATAGTGACGTGTCTATCCAGGTGATTTTGGAAGAATTAATCTTTTATGTGGGTTGGAGTAGAATGCTTTTCTGTTTTATCATGTTAAGTCTCATTCTATGCTACCATAATCTATCACCTTCTTGAAAAAATTACTTTTGGTAACATTTGCTCATATACTGATTCATTCCAGACAGTATTAATATTATTATTTATTGTTTTATATAGCGCCATCATATTCCGTAGCTCTGTACAATGGGTAAACAGGACATAACAGTATGTAACATAACAATTTGACTTACAGAGAAAACAGGTGATGAGGGCCCTGCTCAAATGAGCTTACAATCTAGAGAATAATGCCTTTTTCATATCTTTCACTAGTTTGACGTTGCTGTTGCTATTCCCAGTAGTAAACCATTGGAGAAATTCCTGTTCAAAGAATGGTGACCAATGTCTAGTATTTTCTCCAATACATGGCATTAGATCACCGGGCTAAGTGAAAAAAATCAGGACGAGAAATAGTTACTAAACATCTTTATTTAGTTTGCAAGGGATTAGGTAATTTACAGGAGCAGTCGATGTTACGTATATTCCTTATTCTTGATTGATGTATTTTGTTTAAATCAATGCAACATGTTTACGTACTTTGAAACAGACAAATCTGCTTTATGGGAGAAAAAGGAAGGGGTGTTCTGGTGGAGAACGACCTAGATAGAGAGCGAACGGTGGAAGGAGAGTCTAGAGACTGGGTGTTTGGAGATGTGATAGGGGCTCCACAAGCAGATGCTGGACTGGGACCCCATTAACTTTAATCTCCCTGATTGTGGCGAGACAACGTACAACTTCATATCCTGGCACTCTGGCCCCCAAAAAAGGTAACAGATAGCTTAGCCTGTTGATAGAAACGGCACAACTTCTGGGTCCAGGATGTCCCCACAAATTATTTTGGTTCTGCACAGGGCACCATGGGCTCATATATTTATGTTGGTAGTGCGCTAGGTAGCTGTATTTGTAATTTTTGTACATATGTATATATATATATATATATATATATATATATATATATATATTATTATTTTATTTATATAAATGAATAGATATATACTGATAGATAGATAGATAGATAGATAGATAGATAGTACTGTGCAAAAGGTGTGAAAAAAATGGTGTAAATACTAAATACTGATTGATTTAGATTTTTCTTCTCTTCACTTACTTTGCATGTTTTAACTTTTAACGTCTTTTTTTCTTTTAAAAGTATTTTACGTTTACAGCATTTCCTACGCCTGGATAACACTTTTGGACAGTAGTGTAGGCAAATGCATGATTTTATGTGTACCCTAATTATTGCATCACAGAATGATATCCATATCCTTTCCAATTCCTTTTTGGAAATCTTCTTTTTACGTGAGTTCCCTCGGCTTCCCCATGCTCTGTAGACTGTAGACCTGCGAAAATCCATGCTGTGTCTCGTCAAGTGTAGACCTAGCAGTGCTTTAAGAGCATGAATAAAGAAAGAAGGCTTCCATAAGATAAATACTGCTTCATCTACGTCCAAACAATATCTACGTCTAAACAGCTAAGAAGTATTACATTCTGAGCATTAAAATATTATTAGCGCCTTCCTAGAAAAGTCATTTTCACAGAACTGTCCCTTTAAGACCTTTGTTTCCATAATATAAAATGTTCTTTTCATGGAACGGAATGGTTCCACCGGTATAACTCCTTCAGCTATAACCTGTGCCGTTATACAAATCTATACTATTTTTATTTTTTAGTAATTTTTATTGGTTTTCTCCTTAGTTACATACAACATCAGTTACTTAAAATGTGAGAATTACAGTTAGATCTCTCAATGTAAAACATATGGTTGTAATCTTCTTGCATTTCGTGACCTCCACCCCGTCTCTTACCATTATAAATAAAATCACAGATTTAATTGTAAAAATCTGCTCAGCGTATTAAAGAGGTATATATAAAGGGATCCTCTAATAATGCTAAGTGCTAAGCTACTGCAAAGCCAATCAGCATATGGGCTTAAGCTATAGCACTCTTTACAATGAAGGAAACTGACCCCATTCACGGGTTTAGGATCCAGCTCTATCTCACATTTATTTCAATACTATCAGCATAGCACTTCAAGACAATTCCCCTTTAAACTCAAGAAAGTTGGGACAATGTCACCTGACATTACTATGACAATCCATGCTTTTAGGTGGCATTGTGAAGGGTTGCACAACCCCATGTCCCAAGAACTTTTGTGCCTACTTCCCATTTGAACCTCCAGAATCCAGATGCATCTATATGGAGAGTTGGAAAGGGGGGCAATTGAGATTCTGAGATCCTCCATAGATCTTGTACCCCTGCCAGAAACCTTTCTGTGTGTCTAGGGATGTTGAGTAACAAAGACTTTTTATGGCATTTACTCTCTGATGGGACATTTTCTGTGCTCCGTCATGGGTTTTTACGTATTGTATCCTTCATAGGAGTGTAACTACTTAAACTATTCTCATCTGTAACACATAGATGCATCTCTATGAACAATGTTGTAGGACCACAACGCCCATCCTCTGAGCAGACCTTTATGGCAGTTCCATGTTAGATGTTCTTGTTCTGTTCTTCCCCATCATGTTTATAACATCATCTCTCAATTTATTGATGTATTTCTATCTAAAACAGGTTGCCAACCTTTTAAGGCTCTTCCAGATTCCACAAATCAGTTACGCCTCAACAAGTGCCAAATTAAGTGACAAGTCTCGTTATGACTTCTTTGCCCGAACTGTGCCCCCGGACTTTTACCAAGCCAAAGCCATGGCAGAAATCCTGAGATTCTTCAACTGGACATATGTATCCACTGTGGCATCTGAGGGTGACTACGGCGAAACAGGGATTGAAGCCTTTGAGCAGGAGGCACGAGCTCGCAACATCTGCATTGCCACCTCGGAGAAGGTTGGACGGTCCATGAACAAAAAGACCTTCGAGGGTGTCATCCGAGCACTGCAGCAGAAACCTAGTGCTCGAGTGGTTGTTCTGTTCACGAAAATCGAGGATGCTAGGGAACTTTTAGCTGCGGCTCAAAGACTCAATGTTTCCTTTATGTGGGTGGCCAGTGATGGCTGGGGAGCTTTGGAGAGTGTGGTGCTTGGCAGTGAAGATGTGGCTGAAGGTGCCATCACCATGGAACTGGCATCTTACCCATTGTGGGAATTTTCCAATTATTTCCAGTCATTGCACCCTGACAATAATACACGCAACCCTTGGTTCAGAGAATTCTGGGAGAACAAGTTCCAGTGTCGCCTAACATCACCAGGATGTGCTGAGCATTCTTTGAAAAATGTGAAATTTGAACAGGAGTCCAAGATCATGTTTGTGGTGAATGCAGTGTATGCTATGGCTCATGCAATGCACAATATGTACCAGGCCCTCTGCCCCAATACCTCTCAACCATGCCCTGCCATGAATCCAATAAATGGGCGCCGCTTCTACCGTGACTACATCCTCAATGTAAAATTCAACGGTAAGTATCGAGAAGTTCATCTATAGTGACTTTTGTAACATGCAGAGCTCTGACTCAATCAGATTTGCTCTTGTAGGCCCTACTTGACCCTTGTTCATTCTATGGGGGGTACAATCTCCTGTGCCAAACCCCCAGTTGCCAAACATCCCAAGAAGATAAAATGGGTAGTTCTAAAACTTAGTAAAGAGCACTTGTACAAAAATCATTAACCTCATGGAGGCATTCAGTTTTCAGGTTGTTAGAGTTGATGAAGTAAGTCATCACTGATTCAGTGAATATGTTATAAATAAAAATCCACATTAAGCAATTTGTCTTATTTACGATAAATCCACCTACGTTGCTGAATGCAAAACTAAACATCATTCCTAGTGCCCTGTAACTGCTGGGGGCACTTTGTCATCAGAGATGCAATTACCTTTGGGGTCGACCAAGGGCAGCTCTCCCAGTGGCCTCTCTCTCCATGGTTAGGGTCCAGGCCCGGTAATAGCACTGTACCACTTTAATAAACAGAGCGCCGGGATACAACATCATGCCCCGGCATTCTGTGTCTTAAAGCTTATGATATTCTCACTGCTATGTGTCCTTGTCACTGATTGGATCAATTAGCCAATCAGTGCCATGGTTAGACCATGGAGGAGGATGGCAGCTACAGCTGCAAGGCTGCAGTTTTGACCCCAGATATGTCTTTTATTTGTATTAACATGCATTCTGCTTTAGTTGGGGTGTCGTCAACCACAATACTAGAGAGTGCATTTAATGTTTAAGTGGAGCAGCATCTTTAGTATTTTGAGGTCATACTGCACATAGAATATCCTAACCAATTGGATTAATGTATTTGTGCTATCACGGTTTAGTAATTTTGGAATTAGTAACATTTGATTTAAATCCGAGAGGCTTTTTGAAGTCAGCTTTATTCTCTGCATTTAAACTTTGCCCCAATATCATAAGCTTATTGTAGTGGCACTACTTACCCTATAATAAAACTTTCACGGGGAAAATATACAATGCGTTTTATTGCCATGAATGAAAATTTAGTAGGTTTTACCTTGCGGCATATAATTTCCCGCTGTGAAGATATTACCATTTGGAATTTTGACACACAATTGGAATTCTGGTCGAGAGGGAGATGTAGAAGCAACGAGGTAGACACAAAAACAGTACGATACACACACAAAGACACAGTCGCAACAAAGACAGCTCAACATAATGTTTTTGTTATTCTAGTGGTCAGTGGCTAGTGGCTAGTGGTCAGTGGCTAGTGGTAGGTTTTACACTGGGATCATCCCTTATATGTCGAGTGATAGAGACATATAACAATTGGATCCATTTCATAACAAGTTTTCATACCCACAAAGCCAAGTATGTTTAGGCCTATGCATGATGTATTTATTTTTAATAATTGTTTTCTCTTTTTTTTTGTAGCTCCATTTCCACCTCCAGACACTCATAGCATAGTGCGATTTGACAAATTTGGTGATGGAATAGGACGTTATAATATCTTCAACTTTCAGAACACAGATGGGTTTCACTACAAGAAAGTGGGCTACTGGGGTGAAGAGCTGACGCTCAACACCAACCTGATCCCGTGGGCGCGTAGTGCAGTACCCGTGTCTCAGTGCAGTGACCCTTGTAAGAAGAACGAGGTAAAGAGCATGCAGCCGGGAGATGTGTGCTGTTGGATCTGCATCCCTTGTCAGCCGTACGAGTTTCTGCTAGATGAGTTCACATGCATGGCTTGTGAACTGGGACAATGGCCGAACGAGGAGCTGAACGGCTGTTATGATCTCCCCCAGGAATATATACGCTGGAGAGATGCTTGGGCACTGGGGCCAGTGTGCCTGTCCTGCCTGGGGCTACTTTCTACCCTCTTTGTATTTGTGGTGTTTGTGCAACACAACAACACACCAATTGTAAAAGCTTCAGGACGTGAACTCTGCTACATCTTGTTGAGCGGAGTACTCCTCTGCTATGCCATGACTTTCATTTTCATTGCCAAGCCATCACCTTCTGTCTGCACGCTTCGCCGTCTTGGCCTTGGCACCTCTTTTGCCATTTGCTACTCAGCCTTGCTTACAAAGACCAATCGTATTGCTCGCATCTTTAGCGGGGCGCGAGAGGGGGTCCAACGGCCTCGTTTTATCAGCCCTGCATCGCAAGTGGGCATCTGCCTGGCACTCATCTCCTTCCAGCTGCTTGTGGTGGTAGTCTGGCTGCTTATGGAGCCACCAGGGACCCGAAAGGACACTGCCCCAGACAAGCGATACATAGTGACCTTGAAGTGTAACAGCGGTGATGGCAGCATGCTGGTATCCTTATCGTACAATGTACTGCTTGTCCTGCTCTGCACGCTCTATGCATTTAAGACTCGCAAATGTCCTGAGAATTTTAACGAAGCCAAATTCATTGGCTTCACCATGTATACTACGTGTATCATCTGGCTGGCATTCCTGCCTATCTTCTACGTGACCTCGAGCGATTACCGGGTGAGAGCCATTATGCTTTGTCATTAGTCACTAGGTCCGGATCTCTGACTATGATGGTCATCATTAACATATCTTTACATTACACAATATAAATATTTATCTCGTGGTACACGGCCCACCGCATTGTGTACCACAGCCAGTACCACATGTCGAAAATGCAGTATGATCATCAATTTTGATTTGCATTATGAATTCAGCCAACGCAAGGGTTTTATAACAGCCCTGCAGTCACTGTGTTTTAAGATAATTTTGTTGGTGTGTTTCAGCTTGAGTGTTATAAAGCCGTTCAGGTCTGGCCCGTATTGGAAGCCCATCCAAATCACTTTCAATTATGCCGTAAGATTCCACCGAGAACGTTTTCACGCATAATGAATCCAGTTCTCATAAATACTAATAATCTGTTCAGGGTAGATATACAGGTTTATCTCCCGAATGTCCGTCTTCCATAAAATGCATTAATCTTTACTATTAAGAGTCGGTACATAATCCCATAGTCTTACTCCACACTCTCTTTCCCGTTCCAGGTTCAGACTACCACACTATGCGTTTCTGTCAGTCTCAGCGGCTCTGTGGTCCTTGGTTGCCTGTTCACTCCAAAACTGCACATCATTATATTTCAGCCACAGAAAAACGTCACCAGCCATCGCACTGCCACCAACCGATTCAGCGCCACCGGAGCAGGGTCACAAGGTTAGTGCCACGAAACGCATTTAAAAGATAATGCAACCCAGCAATATACGGATCTATATATCACATGAATGTGTTTAGCAAAGACCCGTAGGTAAAGCAAATTAAAGGAACAGAGAATTCTGTGTTGATGGATAAGTGAAATATTACAAAGTAATGTATTTCAATAGTTCTCCAACAATCCTAGGACTATATTTCACATTTATGAGGCACAGTAAAACAAGCCTACATGCTTAATTTATGGATGTAGCCGCAAGGGTGAATGCACTACACACGGCTGAGGCTGTGATGCATGCGCACATACTCCGTTTGCCCAACCGACCACATTCATTCACTGAACGTACGATCATAAGACAGGACAGGAGCAGAACGGAGAGAGGGAAGCAAATCTTGGTCTGATTCATTCTTTCCTAAAAAGGGATGATTAGAAACCCCTTAAGCCATAGTCCAAGATGCTTAATATCCTACTCTTAGTTCCAATCCTTCTCTCAAAAACTACCCATGCAGGTTTTCAGGAACTTTAATTAGCTGGATGTGTCAGACTGCTGTAGACATCAATCGATCCCAACCAAATGTTTATTCACGTTCTTCCGTAATCCTTCCCTACATTAATGCGGCGTCACACAAAGTGTAGAAAAATTTGGATTGCCATGCTTTTCATTTCTAGCACAGAAATGGCAAATCGGACTAGGACATGAATCGTTACAGGTAGTAACCGATGTACACAGGTTTGATTCTAGGGGTAATAGAAGCTTTTGACGTTGGCCAACTTCATAACACATAATCACCTTGATAAACCCCACATCCACAAATATTTTGCGACCCAGCAGGTACTGAAAGGGTTAAGCTAAAAAAAAAAAGCCTGAAAAGAGAGG
This sequence comes from Spea multiplicata, assembly GCA_009364415.1. Lineage (NCBI taxonomy): Eukaryota > Metazoa > Chordata > Amphibia > Anura > Pelobatidae > Spea > Spea multiplicata. Next base: position 31,457,480 of record VKOC01000004.1, read on the forward strand.
AATGGAATTGCATACATTAAAAAGAAGCATCTGCTGCACTTAATGTGAAGAAATGCAGTTTGAATGCTCTCCCCTCCACACGCCGTTCCTTTTGTCATCTCCGTTTTAACCCCCTGCCCGTGATGCCCCAGGGATTATTTTAATGGGTTGATTGAAATTCATGTCCCTACAGGAGCCTCCGGCTGCCCATTAACCTGCACAGAATCAACAATCTTACTAACAAGGGAGTTAACAAACGTCTCATTAATACACCCTCCTACTGTTATACAAAACACAGAGACATCACCCATTCTTCCAAGAACATATCACCCCCTACTGCTGATCATCCATGGTGCTCGTCATAAAGCTACCAACGTATAGAAGACATTGTCGGTTTAATTCAAACATATAAAAATTCTCTTTCCAGGGACAGCTGTGCAGTATGTGCCGACTGTGTGTAACGGGCGTGAAGTCGTGGACTCTACAACCTCATCCCTCTGATAAAGCCTAGCTCCAAGTGGGTGGGATGGGACATATAGGATGACACTTCCCCACCACTGCGCAAAGCAAGCACAATGACCACAAATGTCACATTGTGTCCCGCTAAGGGGAAGAGACTACAAGTGACGGTGCTGTCCATCACCCAGCTCCAGGAAACAGAAGATTGACAAGACCAGGATCCAGCACAACATATGATGAACAATCCATGAGACAGCTATCGGAGGAAGGTGCATTGTGGGTAATCTGACTCCAGGACTTCGTTGACAAAGAGCACAATATCAAGGGATACTTTGAGTTTATCGGTTACAGGGTGCAGAGGGGCACTATGAGAGGGTTAAATTAGGCTGTTCCATCTCATTCAAACGTAGGTAGACCTGGAACGTGGTGCTAGCCCAGGATGAACAGCGCAAGCTTCATTAGAAGAAAAAAATAAAGGCACAGCTGAGGGCCATCACTGCAAACAGTATTTTCTTTAGATTAGTAGATGTTACTGGGCAGCAATTACCATTACCGTGATAAGAACTGCTAACAGTGGTATTATGTAAATAAAACATCTGTTTGTAGTTTGATTTTTTGGAACAAACCCATTTTGAACGAAGCCTGCTGGAAAAGCTAGTTCCCACAAAAAACACAAGTCGTGAAGCAAAATGTTTATATAATTAAATGTTTATATTTAGTTTCTGAAACATTGGGGGGCAAATACAGGAGAACTGCGGTACTGATGTATGAAAGGGGGAAAAAAAAAATCAATGCAAGATCATGATCCATCACTGAGAGGCAATTTCCTCTTGAAAGGAATTATATACAGGCCATTCTTGGCTTCCTTTATCCTCCACCAGCGCCCAAGCCTAAAATAAAAGGAATATTTGATCAAAACAATTAATTCCACTTTATGCTAGGTGGTGATGCTTACAATAGGAACAGGGGTGTATATATTTTCATTGTACTCACCGGTGTTCCTGTCCTACTCCAGCCACCAGGAAATCAGCTGTGCTGGAAAACTGCAGGCAGTTCACAGACCCAACCTGAAACACGAGGAACATATATATTAAAAAAAGAAAAAGTGTAGAAGGATGAAAAACAAAAGGGAGAAATGAGCCCAACACTAGACCCCCTCCCTATTGATGGAAAATCTAACACTCACCAGGGGAATGGTAAATAGAGGATGCAGGCCTCTGAACCCTTCTCCACAACGCCAAAGTCGCAAGAAGCCATCATTAGAACCTGGAGCAAAACAAATAAAAAATTAATTCAAATTCTTAACACATGAAAAAAAAAGATAAATTTTTAAAATTAAATATGATTAAAAATAAAGATAAAAGCAGCATTTCTACTAGAATCCCATTCTGCATCCGAGCTGCACTCTACAGCCCTCTTAAAATTGCCAATATCTTTAAGTAACTTTACACCCCTAGGCTGTTCTTTTGTTCCCAGTATCTTGAATTAACCAGTACATTTAATACGAGTCCATTTTTTGCTTTTTTCTGGATTTCTCTTGTAAGTGCGGCTTCTGTGGTATGTTTACTTCCTTAGGCATCTGAAAAAGGATGCTTGCTTCTTGCCTAAGGTACATTGCTTGTATCACCAAGGTATACCATTACCCATTTGGCCTAAACAGCAAAGGAATCTAAGATGCCTTCTGCAGATCTTATGAAGACATACACAAAACCGGCATTCTAGGAATATCTTGCAATGACAGACTTCATTAAGCAATACACTAAGACAGAGACAAGAAGTTATGTTAAAATATGTAAATTCTAGCAACAATGTTAAATTAACTGAGCCGTGTCTTGTCTCTAAACGTTGGCGCCTCCTTGCTTGGACAAACAAAAGCCTCAGCACAACAGAGAGCTTTTCAGATTAGGTCTATTTAAGGTAGAATATAGAAGACAGAAGAGGGAAATTATTGGACAAGAAGGCATAATTAAAACAAAGAGCTAGAGAGAGGGGAAAGGAAGAAAAAAACTTCACAAATCTCTTCAAATGATACAGAAGGGTTAGATCATGACTGGGGAACAGAATAGTAGAGCTGGTGGCCCTTACATTTATTCAGTCAGTCACAACCGCCAAACACAGAAACTTAGACACATACCAGAGGCAACCACATCACTGTTGAGAGCAGCAGACACTGCAGAAATCCAGTATGGTTGCTCCAGACCAGTATCTCCATGTTGACCATGAGCACACTTCACCCTTGTAAGTGGCTTTTTCTTGGATACGCTCCATAGAGCCAAGGATCTGGAGGATAACAGAATAGTATGTTGTATTATATGTAGCTAGCAAACAAGCAAGCATGTATGTATGTATATTGTAAATAAGGGGCGCATGGAATTTGCGGGTGACATGTCACATAACAGCTAGAATGCCATACCTGACCTAGGCATAGAGTGAAACTACTTACCCATCATCAGCTCCAGAAACCATGTGTTCCTCATTTATTAGCCTTATGCAGTCAATTGATCCTCTAAAAACAGAAAACAAAATGTAAATTTATTTATTTTTTTTTAATACCAAAGCCTTTCTAGAGAGGACCCCCCTCCTCTATCGGCAGGGAGATTTAAATTTTGCTCTGCTTAGAACCTTCTGTATCCTATCAAGGTGGGTCAGGAACTTAAGCAGATTCCAGCATCCGCCAAGTAGCCTTCAGACAAAACCCTAAGTGCACCCTCTAGTTCGCAGATCATAGATTAGTGCTCACTACACAATCCGAGATTAGAAAGCAGTCATTCACACCAGGGTTGGGAAAGCTCTATGCTAGACAACTTAAAGTGGTGAAAGTGAGACACCTGCTTGCAATCAGTAGTAATGCAACCTGCTTTGTCTTTCAATGTACATTAGCCTAGAAAGCTTATTTCCTTGCCAAGTAGGATCCTTGGTATAAACGGTGGACTTTCTAGGATGTCTTGTACATTATGATGTTTAAGTCTTAAGGTAGATACCATTAGTCCAAGTCTAGTTACTGGTTAGTAAATAAGAACACATCTGAGGCTGATGCAGACATCAAAAGTCTTATTTTAGGTAGATTGTAGAGTTTCCTTCAACTTAACCAAGCACTGTGATTCCCAGTATTTCCCTGACATTGTAAATTGTATGTTTTTATATTATGGCCTCCATGGGTTTATACAGCTCTCAGAATCAGCTGGACCTTCTCGGCATCAAGATCTACAGCTCCCGTTGTGCAATATGAATACTAGTGATGACCGGTGCCATTATACCAGAGATGTTAAAATCAAGTTCTCAAGCTTATTTTCATGAACAAATACTTTTGGACAACCCAATGTTAATTTGCCTGTGCCTCTCAAGCTTCATAATAAGTCCCCAACAGCCTTACATAATAACTCAACTTTAGTATCCCAAAATTACGCAAATCACATGAGCTTCTCTTCCCTTCCTGCGAGTACTTTTTTGGTTCTGTAGCAAGGTATCCATTTATGTGTGGCTCTTCAGGACACTGTGTATTTAAAACCTACAGCTCCCCAAAATTTGCGAGAGATTTAGAATCCATCTTCATTTCTGAAGAAAAACTTAACACTCGTCTGTACCCAAAAATGAGAAAGTTATGCCCTGGAAGACAACAATCGTTCTACATTCAAAAGTTGGCTAATTGTGTAGATCCACCATAGAAGCGCCACGTGGAACACTATGGAGAGGACCTCTTTCTAGACAAATGTTCTAATTCAGTCAAGTTGGTCAAATTCAGTTTTTTGTCACCAATATTTCTAGGGCAAATAGCATGCATAACAGCATACATAACAGTAGCCATTGTAGATTTATGTCTATTGTCGTACCTACTGCTGGCTCAAAGAAATATCAATCTGGCTCCATACTTCTATATAAGTTTATACAGCCCTGGGGAAATTGAGCAATAGATTCTTACGCATTTTTAAAAAGAATTCTATATACCCTTTCCTTTTACGCCCCTACTCACTCATGGCCACTGAACACAAGTTGGGTCTCCTCTGCAATCTTCCAAACTCTTACAGTCCCATCTCTACCGCCTGAGGTCACACATCTCTCCCTGCTCAAGCTGTCCAGGCCTGTGATTGTATCCTGGTGACCAAACCTGGAAAAATAATATTTAGCATTTATCATTATGAAGTTTACTTACATTTTTCGTTATGGTTAAGGGTTTTAGTACCATATATATATAGTTTGAAGGTGCTTGGTAAAAAAATCTGAGCCTATTCAGCCTAGTCAAACAACACACAACTCACAATGTTTCAATGTAGGAATTCTCTGATACATTCCAGACTTTGACAGAGCGATCGTGCGAAGCACTGAACAGCTGGTGAGTTCCTTTCTGAAAAGAAAGCCCCTATAATGTGGGTGGGAGAAGAAACAAATTAAAAAAATGGTAGACGGAAAGTTAAAAAGGGAAAGATAGAGGGAGGTAAATCACGTACAGATATTGCATCTCTGTGTCCTTGAAATTTATGAAGGTTTTGACAATTTTCAGCGTTCCAAATAAAGATAAGTTTGTTCTGGTCTCCCGATGCCTGCGTAAATACAAAAAGCGATCAGTAATCTCATCATTCACAAAGCACCATGAAGCCTGGAAGACATGGAGAACAATGCTTAGGTACCCTCGTGTATGTAAAGACAACCCGTCTCCTTACCAAATATTTTCCATCCGAGGACACTGCCATGCACAGAATATGTCTTGTGTGTCCAACATGTTTGTCTTCACAACCCTTTCTACCACCCGGGATCTTGTGGACCTTCTTCCCATCACACACAGACCCTGGATATAAAAAAACGCGCATGATTTAGCACATAAGAGAAAACAGAATAGACTATGCATGTTATTCCTGAGACTGACAAGGTGCATGAAGACCAAAGAATAATGCTTAACGTGCTTTATATGGAACTGGTCATTTAGGAGAAATCAAACCGACTTAACATAACCACGCAGCACAAGATTGAACCCACGTTACACCCCACTTTTATCGCTCACATTTGATGATGGAACAGTCTTTAGAGCCAGAAAACACGTATCTGTCATCAGGAGTAATCACAAGGCAGGTGATGGGTCCTTGGTGGCCACGGAATAGGCGAATCTCTGATGGTTCTGGGGGTATTAACTGGGAAACAAAAAAATGATAATATAATAAACTGAAGCACAGACTGGAGAGTCAGTGGGATGGAGGACTGGTGAATGCAAAACGCAATACCTCTTTGGCTAAGGGACGTTGAAGTTTCCCACGTTGCTCCAACTAACGAAAGAAAAGAAAATGTCATTAGCTGCAAAGGTTGTATAAAGACCACGAGGGCCACAAAAGCTTTTTTTTTCTTCTTCTTCTTCATTGCCAACGTACCACATCCTCCTGAAGTCTGCTTGCAATGACATCTTGGCTCTCATCTTCCAGCTGCTCCTCCTCTGAAGAACACAAAGCATTTAATTAGAACAGAAATGACAGACACACGTGACATATGCATGAACCCACAACAATGCTGCCATGTATAAGGTCTATATCTAACCTTGTTCCTGCAATTGCTGCAAATATTCTTTGGCTAGCCGTAACTTTTTCTCCTGAGCGGTCTCCTCCAGATCTTCTTCATCTTCGTGAGGCTTTGCTCGCACCGGTGCACTAAGAAGGAACAGAAAATATTTAGATGATGATAAAAACAGATTTTGGATGTTGGAACGAGGCGGAGAGAACGTACCTCTCAGTATCAGAGTCACTCTCTATCTCTTCTCTTAAGTTTACTCCTTTCCTCTTTTTTCTCTTTTGGGATGCAGCTTCTGTATCCCCAGCCTGTAATGGAGACATATGCCGAGAATGTACTTAAGTTCAAATAAAAAACACTCTATTCAGATCCAAACATTGGGAAGACTGCTTAAAATTCGTATTTTTCGTACAACCCCAGAAACTGTTTATTTTGGCAAAATCATGCAAACCCATGAAGGAAACTCCATCTACGGCCCCGATGACCCGCAGTCACACGAAAGTAACAAAACGTAACGCAACGGCTTAAATGTTAGCGCTCTTCCTTATTTCCACTAAAGCAATATAACCCTAATATAGGCGTCTGTGGCAACTTTTATCAATGGGTTAGTCTAATTAAAGCACCATAGACTGCTTTAGAGCATAGCGTTGAATTAACTAACATTTTACACTCTAGAGTGGACTATAAATATAGACTCATCTAAGGGTGGCTTTAGAGATTCATAAACACCACAAAAGGCCCAGAGCCAGATCACAAACCCAAGGCACTAAGTTAGACCCTCTCATTCACACACCTCTAATCATCGGCCAGGAATAGGAAAATCAACTAATCCAAAATGAGTTTAACGGGTGCTACCTAGTACATGTTGTGCAATCTAGTATAACCCAATTAACGGAGTATTAACCCCTGCATGATTACGGACCCCGTACTGTATAACGGGGATAACATTAACTTTCATAAAGTGACGAGATCGCGCATGATCCCTCTCTAATAGGGCGCGTATTAAACATTCATTCATTCATAATATCCCGCTAACCTCCGCACGACGTCTCCTCCCGGGACCCTCCGTTCCTTTCTTGATAAACAGGCCAGACATGCTCGGCAGACAGCACCGGACCCACGTGTAGATATTCAAGCTCCTTCCGGTCAACCCCACCGTACACCCATTAGCTGCTGCTTCAAAGTGCCCGCCCCCTGAAAGCCTATTGGATGTTACCGCTGTTCTAGTACGTCTTTCGCTATTGGCCAGGAATAATTCGAATGGAACGCCCGCTGCTGTCGCCACTTCGTCCGATGGGATGGAAGGTTGTGTTTCCATGGTAATAAAAGGCCGGTGTTGCTTGCTGCTGGTTTCTAGGCAACAGCATCGCATACCTGTGCCACATATTCATGTGGGGTGAATACACCATTATAATAGACACTATGTACCAACATATTCTGCACATTTGTTCTGTATTATTCTATATCACACCAAGGTGACTGCCCACATTCCAAATAGGGGACAGACCTTTACCAAGAATGTTTATGGAATTAAAGTACGTCATTTAAAACAAGAATATTATTAACAAAATATAATTTATAAACATGTTGCATTATTTTGACTTTTGCAGCGATGCACTCAGAAACATTTGATGACAGATAAGACATTCAGCTCACCGTTTTTCCTGATGTCAGACCTTAATCAGTCCTCGGCCTTGTTTTATATTTGGGATAGCCACATGCAAATCCCATACAGAAACCTCTGCCACTTATGCTGGGAGACTGTTCCACGTATCTACAAAGCCTCTAAGTAAAGTAATATGTCCTTACATGACATCTAAGCCTCTGACCCTCTATTTTTAGCGTATCCCGTCCTTATGACCAGCAAGCATTCTGAGCGTCTAGCATTAGAGGAGGAAAAACGGACATATGGATATGGACCCTCTTAAACAGCAGCATTTGGGAGGTATGTAACTGCTGCTGCTGCGTACTTGGACCAATGAGACAAAGCCGCTTTTTCAGGCTCATTATTTTTATCTTGGAAATGCTACACATTAAATGTGTGATTCATGTACAAGCCAAAAAGGGACAAATTCCCTCACAATGTCTCCCTACGTTCTCCACCAGCCTCTTTCGTGTCCCTGTCTCCTCTCCCACAGTTCTGCTTCTTCTCTTGCCTCTTCTTTCTTCATCCGCTTCTCCCGGTATCAGCTCCATTGACCATGCTTCTCAGAGTACTTCTTCAAAAGGACAAAGCCATGGCACGCACAACGTGGGCAGACTCTACCTCATTTATAGGAACGGGGGAGAGGCGGTCCACGTGGTGCACAGAGGCTGCACCCTTTTGCAGAAGTGCTGCGAGAAGCCCGGTCAACAGAGCTGATACCAGGGAGAAGCGGACAAAGAAAGAAGACAGAAGAAGAGGCAAGAGAAGAAGTGGAGCTGCAGGAGACACAGAGACAAGGACTCAAAAGCAGTCAGGGTCCCACAGTCTATTAGTGGAGTCCACTTGCAGGGAATGCAAACACTTTCAATGCACACAAAAATGTCTTACAGGCCACAAAACACAAGCAGTGTGAGCATACCTGGGAACTTTCCGGGCTTGACCCAGAGATCTCCGGGCGAAGCACGGCCTCACCGGTTCTCCGGGTCAGTACCGGAATCCTCTGGGTCGCTGGAGCAGGGTCTTGACACACCCTGTTTCCCGCCCCTTTTTGCCTTTAATTGGGGGTTATGTCAGCAGAAACGTCCACCGACATCAGTGGGACTGCCCATGGATGGCTTCGGGATCGCCCACCGACGATATCGGGACTGCCCGCTGACGCCAAGTTCCTATAGGCTGCTAAACAGGTACCAGGTGATCAACACTCAGTGGCTGCAGGAGGAAGAACCCTAAGTGCAGATAACACAATAGCAGAGCAGTTAGTGAAGTGTAATACTATGTGTCAGCAGCACAGCCAGAGAAGGTTCCGTAGACAGCTGACCATGCATTGTTCAAAATTGTTCAGGCGCTCCAAAGTGTAGGGCCATGGTGGATACCAGGATAACAGGATGACCAAGAATCTTCTAGGGTATCTTCTGAGGGAGGGACCCATTGAAGTCTTCAAGGTGGCTACTAAGAAACAGCCAATCTAGTCTGACAATTTTTCATGATGTAGAGAACTTTCCTGTTCTGTCAGACTTTCTCCCTTGTATGCAAATTTCAAAAGCTCTCTGAAAACTCACCTTTTTTGGGAAGCTTACAACCGTTCAAACACTCTCAGCCAGCATCCTATCCAAGCCATCTGAACGACCAACAACCTCAACAGATCATCCTGACTTATCAACTCATCCCCATCCAAGCCGTCCTCCTCTACTGTTTCCCTTTCCCTCCACCACCAAGTAGATTGTAAGCTCACAAAAACTGGGCCCTCTTCTCCTTATGTACCGGTTTGTTATAGCATGTGATTTTAAATATTTTTACTGACTCCAGCACTACAGAACCTCCTGGCGCTATATAAATACATGTAATATAGCTGTATGCCAGGCATGTTTAAATTCATCAGTGTGTTAGTGTCTAATGCTTCTGATGGGCGGCTGTTCCATTTATCTACCGCCTTATCTGTAGGAGGTAGATAAATAGTCTTCTATCTCAGTACACTGGTGCTACAAAGGCTAACAATACAAATAAAAAGAGCGCCTATGGGATTTCACGACAAGATTAATGAAGTAAAATACAGTTTATTATGTCAATGTTTTGTTCTCATATACAGTATGTATGCGTGACAATGTCCCTTTAAAAGCATTTGTTGTACATCTTTGCCTGGGATGGGTGTAATTCACAGTCATGTAGGAGGCAGAGCTGGACACAGGGAGGGGTTTGGAGGAGTGGCGATCAGGCGTTAGACTTGCTGTGACTTGTTCTGTTCCTTATAGAACATTGTGCCGTAGGGCCTGCGTGTCACCGCCACAGAAGCCGGAGACTTTGCACTGACACAGAGGCAGGTGAGTATTGGTAGCCTGTCTTCTGAAATAGAACACAAACAATCGCAAGCAGAATCAGATATGAGCAGATGGAAAAAAAACCAGAGAACCAGGATTTGCAGAACAGAATTACATTGTACCGGAGGATCACTGGCACAGATTATATGGTAACAGATCAGTGATCACACATTAAAATTGCACTGCGTGTGTAATAGAAGACATCTTTTTCTGTGTGGGTTTATGTATCGTACCAACCCCCTCTGTCTGAAAGAGAAGTGCGTTTCGGAAACTTGGCAGTAAAGAGGCTTTTCTGTGCTTGGGAAGTTTGGCGTACATTACTTGCATGTACTGGGAGTTTGGTTAAGTTGGGAATTGAGAATGTTAGAGATGTTAATGATCTGACTCACTGTTCTGCATAAACTAACAGACTGAGGCCAGAGATGCAAATATATGGATGATCTCATAAGCAAGCACAGGGCATGAGAAAGAATAGTGTTAATTTGTGTGTACATGGTGAACCGTAGTGCCTTGCATGCCTGTATAGTATAGCCAACAACAGCCACCTGGGACACTTCGGGTGTTAGTAGGATACATGTTCCACCACCTTCTGTTGCTGTGGCCGGACCACCAATTAGTGAGACTAAAAAGGGTCTACCTCTGGATCAATCTTGTTCAATCTCGTGTATAACAGACGCAGAGAAGTATAATGACTTTTAGAGAGCTAAGCTCAGGAAGTTTTGTGTTGACCCTGTTAACCTGAGGTGTCTTATATTCAAGCTGGTAAACATTTTTACCATTGTAGACAATAGACCCTACAACAGGGGTGTCCAACCTGTGGCCCTCCAGCTGTTGCAGGACTACATCTCCGATACTCCTCTGCCAGGTTCTTAGCTGAAAGAGCATTATGGGAGATGTAGTCCTGTAGCAGCTGGAGGGCCACAGGTTGGACACCCCTGCCCTACAATAAATAACAAGAAAAAAAATGGATTGAAAAAGGTCAAAATACACCTGTTAATGGGAAACCCAGGTACCCAATGGCCCAGGTACACAGCCTTCATCAGGTACCTGAACTATGCCTCCCTTTCCCCATTGACAGCCATAGTCCAAAATATCAATATTTTGTGTGTGAAGCAGATTCTAAGGTTTTTTTAGTGGCACCTGATCTAGTGACAGAATGGCCCAAGTGGTAACCTAATGGAAGCCATTCCTTAAAAGCTGACAAAAAAATTAGCAAACATGCTTTGAGGATTCAGCATCACAAAGATGAGAGGGCATAAATAGTGCCAGGGCAACACCTAGGGTACCAGGCACATTACTGTGTCAAGAGTGGTTGAATGGGACGTTACGGGTTACCAGGGTTCTATAGGATCATTTTTGGCCATAGAGTCATTTCTACCACCTTGCCATCATTAACTTGATTTACCATTATAATTGGTGTGCGGTGATCTGCCCAATCAGTTTCCCAAGCTTCCGACCCTTTTATGTCTATATGGCTACATCACATTGATATTAGAGTATCATAGTAGATTTTGTACAAACTGACTTCCAACAAGGTAGCTTCTTTGAATGTTTGTTGAAAACATCTACAACCTGCTCAGTTACCATGTCAACAAGTTAGTTGCATTGACGTCTTTGAGCCACAGCTCCATTGTCAGGCAATCGTGACAGTTCAGTGACGGGATGGTGTGTTCACCTGGAATGAAATGTAAGCTGGGGAATACATACAACACATGTGCTGTTCAAAGCTCCAGGGCCCAAGAATGTGTTCCCTCATCATCAATTCACATTTATTTATGTTTTTTTTTATTCTGTAACAGCATTTACTACACTTTATACAGAATCATCTATACTGACTGTCCTGTCATGTGTACCTGTTTACTACTGGATAGGTGATATATACTAGTGTTGATGCACCCCTCTCTTATTTTAATTATACCCAATTTCACCATCTCCAGAATAAGGGCACCGAATGGCTCCTAAAAGAAAAGCAGCAGCAGCCAAGACCCAAAGTGCAGGAAAAAACAAAAAAGCCAAGGTGAAAGCAGAGGTTAAGGAGGAGGTGAATGAAGAAGTCATCCAGGCCCCAGATCGCTTTCAAAGTACCATTCACGCCTTGAAGGCCTCCTCTGGGAAGAAAGGAAAGGCCAAGGTTGACTCAGCCTGTTCTTTAAGCCATGTTGGTGACTGCCAGGTAGGTATGGAAACCAGTGGTGCCTACGCACAGATACAATGTATACTAGACCAGCAGTAGGAGAAATTTGTTTGTTTATGTTGACATCAAACTGTTAGGAAAGACTCAGATGGTACAATATTTTACCTAATGTGAGGTTATTTGCAACGTATAGAAGATATACCCTAGTTGCTCGACTATAAGAAGAGATTTTTTTAAGAAAAGGTCATCTGAAAAAACAACCTCATCTTATATTTGAGGTCGTCATTTATTCAGACCTCAGATAACAGAGCTGAGACGGTTGTATTAAAACTATGATGCTGGCCAGAAACTTGAAAAGATGGAACTCCATAACATAGTCATCAAAGGCTGATCATGTATGTAAACATGTAATGAGAGGCATAAATAGTGCTGTCTCTATTGCTGTCTCTAACAATGTTCTAAGTACAATGTTCTATACAACAGGTGTTTGAGGATTATGATTGTATGTTGAACCAGACTAATATTGGAAGTAATAACAACAAATTTTACATAATCCAACTCATCGCTCAGAATGGAAATTACCATTGCTGGACTCGCTGGGGTCGCGTTGTAAGTATTTCTAAGCATTTATACTCTATATACATATACTTCTACTTACTGAATTAACTGATACTGGAACTGTTCCGGCAGGTTTCAGGAGGATCTGATCTTGAACTGAATGTCTTATATGCCGTCAAATTTTTATGTTTATGTTTCTATGATATCTTCAGGGAGAGGTTGGTCAGTCCAAGTTGACCTCATTCACAAACCTGGATGATGCTAAAAAAGATTTTGAGAAGAAGTTTAAGGACAAAACAAAGAATTTGTGGTCACAGCGAGAGAATTTTACACCCCACCCTGGGAAGTACACAATGATTGAGGTGGAGCCTGATGACGAAACTGAGGCAGGGGAAGCTGTTGTCAGAGCACAGGAGGTACCATGGTTGGACCTTAAGCAGATCATTGGATTTACTGATGAAGGCCACCTGTGGAATAATTATGCTTTAGGGGACCAGCCAGAGTAGCTATGCCAGTTTTTCATTTACATTATTTGATTAAAAAAACCCAGGTGCTTGTTTCATTATATTATTATAACTTCACATGTGTAGTGATCTAACACATGTACAATGACTAGTTCTGATATCTAGATCCAGAATGCATTCTGAGTTATGGCCCAGTGATAGGTGAAAGCAGCATGAGGATTCCTGGTGTTGATGAATATACGGTAGTTATTAGAAAAGGGGGTTATCTTCAATTTAGATTATTTGTAACATTTCTAGATATGGAATAGTCAACAGAACCATCTTAATAATTACATATCAATTCATTCAGGCTTAAATGATATTTTATACACGCAAATATTGTGAATCCCAATTTAACCTCGGCCCTCTCACTTTCTTTTTTGCTTGCATTCTTATCTGCTCGACAGGTTGACATAGTGGATGGAGTATGTAAGAAAGTGAAACCCTGCTCCCTGGACAAGCCAACTCAAGACCTGATGACACTGATTTTTAGCTCTGACATGTTCAAGGATGCCATGCAGACTATGAATCTAGGTACAGATGATGGTTGAGAAAAGAACAAGTTAGCCAGGATGACCAGAAGATGATGAGGGAGGACCAATAATATTAAACAAATAGATTTTATGGATTAAAGGGCAGTGACGATACAATGAATCTGAAGAGAATTGACAATTTATATGAGAGGGGAAACAGGAGATAAGACAGTTGAAGGACACGTTACAACCTTTAGTTAGGGTTACTCAAGACACAGTGAGAGTATGTAAAGAAACAGTAATATAAGACTCTAAACAGAAGGATGTTAGAAAACACCATGAAACAGTAACCTTGGAGCTGAACCTGTCGACATGCAATATGAAGGGTCAAACCCAGTGAGAGTTTCTTGCAAGGTCTGTGCAGGCCTTGTGTTGTGTTTAGTTTAATCAGTAAGATGTCTTGGAATAACACTGTCCACATTCACACGGGACCGAGATAAAGAGTAGTGGATTGAAGAATTAATTGAGATATATACAGAATGACAGTATGACCCAGGGCCAAATGAGACTGCTAATTCTTGCAGATATAAAGAAGATGCCATTGGGCAAGCTGAGTAAGGCACAGATAGCCAAGGGCTTTGAGGCTCTGGAAGAGCTCCAGGCGGCATTGGATAGAAATGAAAGCAAACAAAAGCTGAGCGAGCTGACCTCCAAATTCTACACCATCATACCACATAACTTCGGAAGAAGGACTCCACCAGTCATTGACAGCCTGGAGGTGCTACAGGCCAAGAAGGACATGCTACTGGTACCATATCTTGTTTCTAAGTGAATACCTGCTATATGTTCTTTGTTTCTGTGCATCTAATTTAATCTAAATTCACATGTATTTTTTATGCCAGTCCTCCCTGCTGGGTCTCCCGTAAAGCCAGGCAAATCATTTTCTTTATGGGGTGCTTTTTAGGGAGGACAAAGGAGCCTGGCTTAATGGTAGTAGTCCACTAATTGCTGGACATGCTTCTCCAAGTTTCAACCTATACCTTCTTAAAAAGCCCCATTAATGTCACATTAATTTTCTCTGTCTTCCAGTTTTATGCAGACCGTACCTCCCTTTCATTCTCTCTATTTCCTCGTTTTTTTTGCTGGCAGGTCCTTGCAGACATTGAGTTGGCTCAGACTTTGCAGGCGGATAAATTAAAGCAGGAAAGGGAAGCAGAGATCACTGAAGTCCCACATCCTTTGGACGTTGACTACCAGCTCCTGAAATGTGAACTCAGCCTCCTGGATCCATCAGAGGAGGAATACAAGGTGAAACTTAAGCGCCATTAGCAAAAGTCTATGCTGGGATGTGTGCAGATGGATATTATGTGTATAATCACTGTTTCTTGTGTCTCCATTAGATCATTCAAACTTATGTGGAGAATACGAGCTGCAGTTATTATCAGCTGAAGATTCTGAATGTGTGGTGTGTTAACAGAGAGACCGAGGTGAGCAGTAGAACTCCTTTCTATACTTCTTCCATTAGAAGACAATTCATGTTTCTGTACAAAGAATTTTGTTCCATAGAGATTTGAATCACTCCTAATATATAATTAAACACTGCTACATGCTTAATTTGCAGGAAACAAGTTATAGTTGTTTGATGTTCTGCTTTATAATCATGGTACATTTTGCCAAATATATATTTCCACAAAATGAATGAATCCTGAGAAAATATATATTTGGTGAAATGTTCCATTAGCCTATACAGTGGTAATAAACGAAATATAGGCAGGCTATTTTAAAGCAGGTTTTCAATTCCAGGCAAGTTTTTATTCGCTGATGTGGGAGATCACAGTTTTAGTTTGCAAGTGAGCAGCGGTTTCTACCCAATGATTTCCTATAATAGGGCCGACCCTTGTGTGTATGACCTGAGCTGGCCCTGCATAATGAATAGCTTAATAAGTGAGGGCTCACAATATTTCGCTGCTTTAAATATGCCAAGCTCTCGTTGCAAGAAAGGATCTCTGGGTTTGGTCCTGTATAATACATTCGGAGGGTTGTGAAAACGCAGCTCTCTTGCTTAAATAATTCCCTTAGGGTTAGGATGGTTCAAGATGTTAATTTTATTTTCATGGTCACAAGATGATCATTTCATTTCTCAGACCCAGCGGAATATAGTTGTATTCCTAAATACATATAGTTGTATTTCAACACAGCAGTAGCCTGGGGCCTGAGGTTTGTCCCCATTAAAATCAGCTTCTTAAAAGTTTCCTGGTTTGTGGTATACTGTGTATAACGCAAGCATTGTATATATTTTATAGACATATCGCATTATATACGGTATTTTTCTCTTGAATTTCCATATTTTACTTGGAGCATCTTTGTGACCCTGAATATAAAGGAACCATTAATGTATCACGTAATTAGGTTTGAGCTTTTCCTCTGTTTTTTCATGATTCCCCCCACTTTTTTTCCATAATTAATGATTATTTTTTAACATAAATTATTGTACAATAGCTGAGTACGACTGACAAGAAGCAAAACCTTGTCTCACATCTGGCGTCTTTGCTACGATGTCTTCATGATCACAGGTAACCTGGAAACAGGCTTCTATGCTATAGCATGGTAGTCATGGGAACAAGCTGTATACAAATTAAGCAACCATATAGTTTTACATACTCGCAGGGTGATTAAGGCTTATTGCATATGGTTTGTACCTTTTGTCCAGGTTTACCAAGAAAGACGTGTAGATTAGTGGCCTGATATTTTGCCGTCTCAACCGCCTGTTACAAGTTGTAATGAAGTTAAACCACTACCCCCAATATGCTGCTGTGACCACTCCTGAGACCAGTCTGGGGCGACTCTACAATAAGCAGATCTATTAGGGTTTGCTGCCTTGCATCATTCTGATGTCACTTTGTGACGTTATATCTTCTCATAGTTTCGTATAGTGGTGTCTAATTATATAAACTGTATTATGACGGAATACGGCTCATCTATATTTTGGCTTATACAGATTTAACATACCTTTAAGGTCTCACTTTTTGTACTCTCTCGTTATGCTGATCTCCTGTTCATTATATTTTCCACAATAGACTCAATGCTCTGAACAAACTATGCATTACAAAGGGACATCCCTGGCACATGCATCTGCAAGAAGGGTTAAACCGGCCCTGCATAATGCATAGTTGAATCAGTAATGTAACTTTTAAGATCTCTCACTGATTAAAGTATGCTACATACGGGCGTCCAAGCTGTTCTTGGAGCAGAAGAATGGATTGGCCCTTCATAATGTAAAATGAAATGAGTGAGGAAACTGCGTCACTCTGCCAGCTTCCTATTCAGTTAATAACCATCATATAACTCAATGGTAATAGTATTATTGCTCTACTGTAAATCCTGGCTCTTTCTCCACAGGAAGAGAGGCTAAGCGCTCATCGAGAAATCGACAACCGCCGTCTTCTCTGGCATGGCACAAACATAGCGGTGGTAGCTGCAATTCTGAAAACTGGCCTCCGCATAATGCCCCATTCAGGAGGCCGTGTGGGACGGGGTATATACTTCGCCTCTGAGAACAGTAAATCAGCAGGTTATGGTAAGGTTATCGCTGCGGGGTACATATTTGGGGATTTGGGTTGAAATGTGAGATGTGAACGTGGAAATGTAGCCTCTGCTACTGTTAACTGTGTGCTGTGCGGTTTCGTATCTTAAAGGCATTGATGTGAATTTTGTTGCCTTACAGTTGGACGGACGTCTAAGAACCTGGGGATCATGTTTTTAAATGAAGTGGCCCTGGGTAAGGAGCATTACATCACCCAAGATAACCCGTCTCTACGCGCCCCCCCTAAAGGCTACGACAGCGTAGTGGCGCGTGGATTAACCGAACCAGGTAAGAGCTACAGGAAAAATAGAATAAAGGAAAATAAATCTATTCTCTGATTTAACCCCAAAAGAAAAAATATAAGAAAATAGTTCACCACTACAGTACTACGCAAAGTAGCAAAAATAAAAAATAAAATTAATTTTAAAATAAAATTTAAAAATAAAATGTTTACGGTTGTCAGTGGTATAGCTCGAGATTTCAAGGAAGAAGTCACTTTTTCCTAATTGTCCATTTTATGCCCTAAATGAAGCCAAGTAATGGTATACAGATGAAAAAATATATTTTTAACCCTACATTTTGTGTAGACCTTGGAGAAATGTATCTTAAATGATTGTTCCTTCCCATTGTTAAGTTGTTAAGGATTGTTAATTGGTTACAGCAATCTTCACAAGGGCAGAATGATGAGTTTATTAGATTGTGGTAGTTGTGCCATATACTGAGACAAAGACCTTAACTTCCATTAAATGTCTTCAAAACAATTACACTGACAAACAAAAGGTTTGTTAATTGGATCTAGTTTGGCTGAAAGCTGTGTTGGTGACACTTCCCCTTTAGCCGAAGTTAGGGTTAGTGGCCCAAAAGACTATTTAAGGGGTTCACCAAGAGAGCTGTAGTCACTCACCGAGATCACTTACAGCACCAATCAGCATGCGCACCTTGGAACCCTGCCATTATTATTATTATTATTATTATCTTTTATTTATATAGTGCCAACAGTTTACGCAGCACTTAATACAATACATATATTCAAGGGGTCTGACAAGACGAGAATTGACAGACTAAGACAAACCGATACATTAGGTGGAGCGAGAGCCCGGCTCGCAAGCTTACAATCTTGTGTACCCAATAAGTAGACACAACTACCTTCAATTGAGTACAGCAAGAATGGACACTTTATTGAACAGAATATAGCATATTTATACAGAGAAACACCAAGACAACAACCAGGTTTTAAACAACAGAACAAAAGGGCTCAATCGCATCTGTACATAATTGAATTACATCACAGAAGATAAACAAGATTAAACTAGAACAATTTAAAAACTAACTAACTTAAGGTGCAGGGAAACAATGACTATGGAAGGGACCTCCCATGGTGTGAGCAGATAGTCTTTGTACATTTCAACCTGCATTTTTACAAGTTACCCCCCCACAGGAGGAACCACGGCCCAAATGCCCAGGCTGGATGTGGGCAAGTGCCCACGAGATTGCATAGTTCAAGGGGGGTCTGGGTCTGGCCTAGCAATGTAGTTCCATCACATAGCTCCCATTTAAAAAGAAGACTGAACTGGGGCCAGTACTGGGGTGCACTTGAAGACTGGGGAGTCCGGTCCCAGGCGAGGACAACAGACCCACTCACCAGGGCAGGGAGACAGGGTCCATAATCTGTGGGTAGCAGGCTTGCTTTCAGTCCTCTCCGGTTCCATCACACGCTCCGTCACATTTATATAATATTGTCAGCGGAAATACTTTTGAAACAATCAAAACGTTTCACGCATGGACATTTTGAATATAAATAAATTGTGTCTTTCGCCATTGAACCTTTCCCACGGGTTTTGTCTCCATTTCTCTATTGCAGATCCGTCTAAGGATCGTGAACTGATTTTGAACGGGCGGAAGATTGTAGTTCCACAAGGACAACCCATCCAAATGTCCAAATTTCAAAATACACGTTTCAGCCAGAGTGAGTACTTGGTGTATAAGGAGAGTCAGGCGCGTCTCCGTTATCTCCTACTGCTGCAGTTCTGAGCCCGGTTACATCTGTTACTGTGGATTGTCCAGATCCTTTTAGGCGCTTTATTACACATACTGTATGACCGTATGCATGTATGCACAGCAAGAACTGTATGCGTTGGCTGATGCCGTCTTTTTGGCCCCTTGCAAGCAGTAATGACAATTATGTGCACTATATTGGAAAACCTGATATTAGTTTGTTGCTATAAAGATTACGAAACATAGCCCCTCCTTATAATGTATACATACAAAGCTTTAAATAACATAAAGAAAGTCCAGCCAGATATTTTGTTTGCAATATTGCCTATATTTATGCATAAATAATTCAATAAATAGATTTGAATTACAGGTTTCCTTGCATTTTTTCCTCACATGTTTTATTTCAGATGTAAACACAATTTATAAAATATACCGAGCATTTAATGGGCAATATATGTACTTAAACCCACTTTCACCAAATGCCATGGGAGCATCCGGTTATTTTATTTTGGGTAACTATGATTGATGCTTTGAAAGCATATTTACCAAACGCCATATAAAATGAACTTGTAGCAATACAATCGCGAAACAATGTATTCCTTCTACAGCATTCATTTCTTGGATCCTTGTAAGCACATTTCAAGATATTTTCTCAGAAAATCTATCTTACCAATCAATGCTCCTTTATTTTGCTGCCATGATGGGACTATCTTGTCTTCGGTTGTTATATAACGTGTACATTTCTTGGAGAGAACTGTAAAATTAATGCTGAACTGCAAATTACTTCATCAGGTGGGAGCTGGCCACCCCATCATCTCCAACCCTGTCTTCTTCTGAAAGTCAACATAGTGACCAACGGAATGCTCCAGTTACATACAATTTTATACTTAAGCCACCTGTTTTCTGTTTTTAACAAAAATATAGCTTTTGTTTTTTTAGCTCCGCAGAGGAGGGTCTTCCCCGTCTGTTGTGTTGATGAAGCCACGTAGAATCTTTTGCACCAACTCATATACTAAGAACACCTTCCACAAGTGCAAAGGCAAATAGCTTTTTGTTCATCATTTTTTAAAAAGATAATTATTTTCATATCCACCACATTTAATATCAACAAATAAGTTCTAGTAAATCAGTCATTTTAATATTTCTGCTTATGGATTAATCACAGAAAATATCCTTTTCAGGTTCTACAGCAACAAACCTCCAGCATCTGCTTTTCTGTCACATGACAATTAAGCTATTAAAAAAAAAAAAAAAAAAAGAATGCGGCAAAATTTTGCATGATTGAACAATTATTTCATGGAAGGGTTTTTGGGCATTCAACAGTACCAGGAAAGGTGTTTCTAATGGAGCGTTCTGTTGTGAAAGTGTTAATTCCAGCAGAGTAGTTGGACCAGGACCTGCCATGACTTTCCCAAATGCCTCCGTCATTAAAGCCTTATTAGTTCTAAATTCAGGCCATACAATTATTTTGGTTATTTGTCACGTAACTGCTTCCCTTGAACCGGGTTTTTACTAAAAACTGATTTCCTTCTACTGATATTTGATGATATATATATATATAATTGCTTAGCAAACCCAGTCTCATATAACGATATCAGGGAATGAAAAGTAGTCCTAGAAATAGTTGGACACCAACCCCGTATCTTTTATTGCATGGTCAAGCTCACATGCCCGCACACGTAACTAGAAACCACACGACTGACTCTTGAGTGAAAATTGGCCTGTAGCACCCAAACTTCAAACACATACCCCAAAGTGCCTCCTTTGCACCCACATAGCTTGTCTGTGCCATCTTTGCCCCAAGCAGCTTTTCAGTGCCGCAAGCAGCACCTCTGCCCCTTAATCAGCCTGGCTGTGTCACCTATGCCCCTAAACAGCCTGCATGTCCCATTTCTATCCCCAAACACTCAGTATTCATTCATCATTCATTCATCCACTCATATACTCACTAATTCATTCATCAAAATAATGACTCCAATCAATTTGGTGTATAAACGTTAGTCTAAAATTTACCAAACGGTTACAAACATGTATACAAAAATTAGTGGTGTGCACCACATTGTTTCTGGCTACAATCTTGTGTTTTAACAAGCATACTTCCTTCAAATGCTACAACTTACATTTAGTACCTCTGTGTATGCGTAGATGCGATAGAAAATGCAACACAAAGTAGATTGCATCAACGCAATGCATCCATTTACTACCATCATTTAAGCCAGCCTTATACCACCCAAAGCATCTTAATTATAATTTATTTTCTAGTTATGATTGGCTTGGTCTGATTGGAAAAACACTGCGATCTGTGAGGTTCCTCTCATTTCAGATTGCTGAGGAATTGTAGAAGCCCGTTGTGCCAGGTTTCTGGGTCATCCAAGTAACAGGCATGACCGGCCCCTTTCATACACAGCACTTCGTGATTAGGTAGGTGCTTCAGGTTACGTAAAGACACTTCTCCCAGTTGCTCATCTTTGTCCCCATACACTATCAGAGTGGGTACCTGCAGGGTCAGAGATCAGAAGAATGGTAAGGTCTACATTTCAGACAATGGTTTCCAGTTGCTGACCCAGGTTTTTACCTGTTCTGTTCTACACAAATACAAGCCATACAAACTAAAAAGGTCACTAACCTATATGTCTACCTGTTATTGTAAGTCACTGGTCAATAGATGTACCATTCTCAGGTCTTTAGAGGTTTCTCACCTGCACACGGGCATAGTCTTGAGCAGGGAACTTGTCTGTGCAGATGGGTGCAACAGGCACATAGGCTGCTATGTTCTGTGGTTGGTTCACAAGGAGAGGAAGGGAGTACATGCCACTGAGGGAGGGGCTGATGATCACTGCAGGTACCATGTTTAAGGATTGCAGCACCTCCTGCAAGAATCCTGCTGGGGCTGGCTCTCCCAGTGGACTAGGAGCCACGGCATCCTTGGACTGTCCCAGACCTAAGGAGTGTGAGGTTAAAGAAAGGTTATTCTGAATGTAAGATGAGGGAAATTACTTTAATGTTTACATTGGGAAAACTGGACAGACTAGGTGGACCAAATGGTTCTTATCTGCCTGGGTCTATCTTTATAAGCATCATGTGATAAGGCACATAAAACGCTATTAGACATAAGAATAGCAAAGTTGTTGGAAATTGATGTCTCGAGACCTCCTCTCACCTGGTAGGTCTATGGCTACTGCGCGGTGTCCAGCCGCTGCCAGTTTCTGCATAGTGTTTAGCTTCAACCAGTCTAAGGACGAGAATCTAATTCCATGCAGCAAGAGAACGGGGGGCTGCTTTGGAGAGGTCTGCAGTGGAACCGCCTCTCGAAAAAATAATGTCTGTCCAGAAACCTTCACCGAACCTTCTTTGACTTCCACCTCAGCCATGTCTCCAGCTGCGAGGGACAAGAAATTGATACAATTAATAAACCACCATCATTCACACCATTAAAACTACTTGCAGTGCACTCTCTCCTTTTTGTGTCTATTTTGGAGATACTTTGTTTAGAAGTAAAGGACTATTTTACCCACCGGCAGCAAGAACCGGAGTTCTTGGAGCAGATGTTCGAGGTATCTATTAAAAGTTAGCAAAACCTCCATGACTGATTAGTTTCCTGCCCTGAAGTTGTCTCCCTTGGTTCCATGCCAACCTTAAAACACCTGCCATAACCCACCTAAGTGATGGAATCATTTCATGGGCAGGAAGATTCAAGCAAATTGTGGGGGCAAAAAGCTGGAAGTGGAGCAGTAAATGTGCGTTTGGGTCATCTATCAGCCAGCCAACAAGTTTCAGCCAAGTAGGACCTTGGAAGCTTTGATGTATATATGTATCTATTAAAGTCAACAGTCCTGCCTGGTTCTATGAGATGGTAAACATGGCATTCATTATTCCCTTTTCACTTTTTGTATAAATCACGATCTCTATTATTACGATCTCTATTATGTTAAGTGCAGCATCGGCATGGAGAAGCAATCATGCAGCAGAATACGGCTCATCAGGCTTTGCGATAGTCAGCACTCCCTGCTGGTTTTCTCTCAGATACAGACAGCGTGGCCCTTTAATTAGTTAAGGGGTATATATATTGAGATGGCCCCGGCTTGATGTCCACCTGCTGCTGTATAGATTATATATTTGCCTACATTGCACAGTAGGGATAGATTGCTTGTGCTTTGAAATGTGGAGGCCCGCTTGGCGCATAGAGTTGTTCTTCCAGGGGTACCCTGGGATCCTCACTTCCTGTCATGTGCCCTGGATCAGCCTGTAAAATGTTTCCTTAATAGTCACATGCTTCAGTCAGTAAGAGCAGAAGCACAGGTGTCTGGACCCCCGTCAAGCAGCCTGCAGTCACAGGAGCTTGGATCCATATTGTGTGTATATTTTTGTGGGGATGTTGTGTCTCAGTATGAATGCATGAGGTTGTGCCCTTTGGTGGCTGCATATGTGTGCGTATATGCATTATGCCAGGGGTGTCCAACCTGCGGCCCTCCAGCTGCTGCAGGATTACATTAAGCATAATGCTTCAGCTAAGTGGCTGGCAGAGGAGTATGGGAGATGTAGTCCTGCAGCAGCTGGAGGGCCACAGGTTGGACACCCTTGCATTATGCCTCTTTTTGTCTATGTA
The DNA here is from genome assembly GCA_009364415.1 of Spea multiplicata. Taxonomy (NCBI): domain Eukaryota; kingdom Metazoa; phylum Chordata; class Amphibia; order Anura; family Pelobatidae; genus Spea; species Spea multiplicata. The sequence goes on from VKOC01000004.1 coordinate 31,481,220, forward strand.
TATCAATGTAGAAGAATAAAGAAAGAAGCAAAATCTATTACTACATGCTAACCAACATTTCCTTCATGGATCCCGGGACAAATGGGGTGTGGCCTTAAGGGGGGTGGGGCCCACATACTCTGTGTGACCCTGCTGTAGAGAACTTGCGGGTGCGGGCGTTTTTTCGGGTGTTGCAGGGTGGGAGCGGGGCGGTCAGAAAATGTACCTGCGTGAAGTGACATAAATTCCGTTGACTCCGCGGGGTTCCTGGGCGGAACAAGAAAATAGACGCTGTGAGGGAGCAACGCGAAGGGAGCTTTGCGGGAGTGTGCGGGAAACCTGCAGTTCAGGTAAGGGGGGTGGGCGGGATTGGACACATACGTGGCGGGAGCGGGCGGGATTGGACACATATGTGGCAGGAGCGGGCAGGATTGGACACATGTGGCGGGAGCGGGCAGGATTGGACACATATGTGGCGGGAGTGGGCAGGATTGGACACAAATGTGGCGGGCAGGATTGGACACATACGTGGCGGGCGGGATTGGACACATGTGGCGAGTTCGGACACATATGTGGCAGGCGCAGGCAGGAGTGGAACACCCACATTGCGGGCGGGAACGGTAATAGTCCCGCACAGGGCTCTACCCGCAGCATTGCGCTCTCGGCTAGGAAAGTACAGATAGTGGGTAGTTTGGAGCTCATTTACAAGCATTTAGGCTCTGTGTACCCTAGACATACACAGTTAAAACGGGGATGTTTTACCCTACTATGACACATGAAAAGGTTTATTTCTATAATATGTTGTCTGGCAAACACTTGTTAATGTAAGAATATTCCGTTTCGTGCAACTTTGTGGGAAATATGATTCCTGGGATCACTGCTGAACAGGGATGGACAATAGCGGGCTGAACTGTAGAAATGAAAATTAGTTATTCTGCTTAGTCCTGATACTACAGTATAATTACATTGTAGGTGGCTCTTTGGATCACTGTTTTCGTGCCCCCCCCCCCTTAATCATGATCCGCCTCTGTGAGTCGGGGACAATGAACTCACTCCTGGGACTAGGAGAAGGGTTAAGGAAGAAATCAGATTTAGGCTTTGAGCCAGACTGCATGAACTGTGTACACACTTCAGTACATGTATGTGTATAGGAAGTCAGGTGCGAACACACCCACGATTACTGCTTTACCTGCACTCCAGGTATATAAAATATATGATCCTTAATAGCAAAAATACCTAATAAGTAATCCCTGTATATTTACGTATATATATATATATTATATATATATACACACATATGCAGGATTTCTTTACCTCACTGTACATATTTTTGCAAATCTGTATGTTCCTGAGCGATGGTTCAGCTGCATTATTTGTTACAATGTTAAAGTCGAATAGATAAGAACCATTCGGACCATCTAGTGTGCCGTTTATTCCTGCTGTAAAGACTCGGACCTTAATCAGTCCTTGGTCTTGTCTTAGATTCATGATAGCCATATGCCTATCCCATGCAAGTTTAAAGTAACGTCTACCATTTCTGCTGATAGTCTATTCCACTTATCTACCACCCACTCGGTAAAAACTGTACGAATGCACTGAAAGGACTTACAGTAAGAGGTGCAATATTAGCCCGCCGTTCATGTACTAGTAATAATGTACTTGTCACTGTATATGACATAAAACTCACCCCAGACCCCCCCAAGCATGATGAACATAATGACACTGAGGCTGTCAGGGTGCGCATCATTCCATGGGTTTTAGGAAGCTAATATTAAACATAGATGTTTTAGGAAGCATGTCTGAAGTGCTGCATGCATTAGGATAGATCAGATAATTAATTCTACCTGTTACAGAGCACCTACCTTCCAGCAAGAATCCACTACAGTTTAAAGTCCACACAGGAAGCAGCAGCCAGTTAACAGTTCCTGAACTGCACAGTGCTGCCCCCCAGTGTTAAACACAAGCACAGCAGCACCGTCTTCCGGAGCTGATCATAGTGTTACCAAAGCACATTGCCCCCTAGTGTTCTATAAGGAACACTGCGGCTCAACCTTACATGTACAGCACTGCCACCAGGTGTTAGAAAACGATTACTGCACCACACTGTTAAAAGTAGATCAATGTCCTCCTGCAAGGGAAATGAGAGCAATTAATGCAGAAATGCATTATACTTTTTTTTTTTTTTAATCAAGCATTGACATCAAGCAGTTATCCTTCAAAAGGCTTCCATATTAATCCCTCACACTGCCCTTTTAAATAAATAAATCACTATTTAACATAGGACATTTTGAAGAAGGACAATGTATTTTGTTTACAGAATGTCATTTATACACAATATTGTTGTTTCTATAAACATTATTTATTAGAATACTATGATATCATCATTGATATCCAGCAAGCAGTCGGAGGTCCTACAAAAGAGGGACATGGTAGGGGTAAGGGAAGTATAGTCCCAAAGAGGGACTCTCGCTCCTAATAAAGGACACTTATAAGGTGTCTAGGCAATGCCTGAGAGCCATGACCCCACCAGTAACTCTAACAACCACTGTCCAGCTTCTAGAGATCCAGGTGTGTGCATAACAGCAAAAAAAAGAAAACACCATGCGCTGTGCAGATGAGCGCAAGCAAGTTCACCCAGGAGAGGCGACAGAGACCCCTAGGGCTGGCCCTACACTTCTGGTATCTCCCTCTCCAAAAAGTTAATGCAAAATGCAGAAGCTACCCAAGAGTGATGGGAATTGTAGTCCACCTACTTTTCAACAGCATTCTAAATCAGGACCCCTTCTGCCCTCCAGATGCTGCCAAAAGTACCATCACCCTCAGCCAGCTCCAGACTTTCATTTGAACACAAAAAATATAAATGGAATTATTGAACTGGCTGAGGGTGATGGAAGTTGTTGCCTTGAAGACAGCAGTGGGCTTGCACTAGCAAGGGTGGCTTGAACCTGCTGAGAGATGCTGTCTATAACCGCTTGTTGGGGCTAGATGTTGTCAAGTCCAGACAAGGGAGGATTCAAAATAGAAGAAGGGGAGGGAAGGAGAGTGGGAGGGAGAGAGAGAGAAGGAGGAGAAACTGGGGCAGAGAGCAGACTCTGCAGCTGGGCGGATATAGGGAATTGTGCTACATAAACACGCAACTAGACACGCTATCACACAGCTACATTCCACTGCTTGAGATACATTTTAGCATTTGTTAATCGTCACTGCTTCAGTCCATAGGCCAGCTGGTATTCAGTAACCTGAGTTAGAGATATACCTGGAACCTGAATAAGGTTAGTGTGAACCGCTGGCCGCACGCACTACTTGCTGCTGTTCACCTGTACAAGCATGGGTTTAGGCAGACATAAGCTGGTATTGTTAGTCCTGGTTCTCTCCATTACAGTCCTTCTCTACCTGCTTCTCCCTTCTGGACAACCTGAGGAAGATGGACACAAAGCAGAGATCCCCAGATCAGACCCCCAGAACCCCATGAACATCACAGTGCGCACTGCAACCTTGACAGGGGAATGGCCTACCTTCTACAGGGAGGCGATGCCACGTAACGCCATGGAAGGGGCAGAGAGGTAAGACACAATGGGCTGGGATTTTGGATTGAGAACAGGAATGGAGAACGTCAATAATAGGCGGAGGAATAATGTATAGAAGTGGTTAAAGAATGTAAAGGGGAAGTGCAATTGGTGCCAGAGGGAAAGATGATAGACTGGATATTGGGGGGGGGTGTGTGGAATGTGCGTGATTGGGATTAGAATGTGCAGGAATGCAAATGATAAAAGAATAATGTACAGACCGGTAAAGGGTAGGCATATCGGGCATAGATCCGGGAAGAGGATCTACAGTATTGGGAACAGAATGTGCAGGAGGAGGTAAGAACCAGAAGATGAGATGCTTCGTCCACCATGTAAGGCAGTGGGGAGAATGTGCAATGGAGAGTGGGTTGGGTGGGAGATTTGGGGGGTATGGTGCATGAGAGTGTGGAGAAGGTGTACTCACTGGCGAATACACTGGCTGGTATGGGGAAAATACAAGTTTGGGAATATAGATGAGCGTATGCATTATGAAGGGGAGCTAGAGGTGCCGAGCTTGCCCTGCATGATCCAGCATGATAAGGATTGATTAACTATACATTGCTCAGGGTCAGCCAAGCTCTTCCTGCAGATTGCCTCTTAAAGTTTATTTTTTAACCCTTTAAAAAAAGTTCAGCAGACCTTACTTTACTTACTGAAAAGTAAGGTGTACGCATTTTTTATCTTTAGTGTTTGAGTAAAAGAACGATCGCCTTACCGTCGGCTTGCTCCCTCTCTCCGTCGGCACTGGCACTGTCCGTACACAATGTGCGATCCTCTGATTCACCAGTCCGGCTCCCACGGAGTTTTATATCTGAATCTTAAGGGTTAAAAATATAGCTTAGTACCGCTTTAATGTGTTTAGGTTGGGGTAGTGGAATCGACAACTCGCCATTTAGTGAATCAAACCCTCATGCTCACTGTCAAACACCCCTTATTGTTCTGTCCCCTTAATGTCTTTGGTATCGTTATGTCACTATGTTTCCCAAGCTACGTTCACTAACCCTCATTAATGTATCCAGGTTTACCGTGCTCCTGTTACATGGTCAAGCATTTACTTCAAAAACATGGGAGGCTCTGGGAACGCTAAGCATCCTCGCGGAACATGGATACCGTGCTGTGGCTATTGACTTACCAGGTAAAACATTCTACGTTACCCCATATGTTGCTGTGTCTTCCCCACACTAATACAATCTCAGATCAGATTGGAGCACTAAATAAACCAACAGTCTCGTGTTTTTAGATAAAGACATAAGATTTCCGTGGGAATTTTCCCCATTCATCCAGTAGAGTATTTGTGAGGTCCGGCACTCATTTTGGACGAGAAGGCCCGGCTCACAATATCGGTTTCAGTTCAGCCCAAAGGTGTTCGATGGGGTTGAGGTCAGGGCTCTGTGCGGCCGGTCAAGTTCTTCCACACCAAACCCATTCAACCGGATGGACCTTGTTTTTGCACTGGGGCACAGTCATGCTGGAAAATAAAAGGGTCTTCCCCAAACTGTTCCCACCACGTTGGAAGCATCACATTCTCCAAAATGTGTTGGTACGCTGAAGGGGCGATACCAAGACATTTTGGACAATGCTATGCTTTCAATTTTGTAGGAACCGTAGCCCATTTTAGGTCGTGGAAGCAGGAGTCATAACTCCATGATTATCCCCCCCCCGCATTATACTACTTCTTCTGGTAGCGTTTTTAAAGTAGGGGTTTAGAGAAGGGAAAGAACTTGGGGACAGGAACTTTATTAGTAGTTATGGTAGTTTTGCCACAGATAGTCCATTCCTTTTTAAGTCCCTGAGCTATAGGAAGTAATGCACATTAATTAACTCCTAAGCTATTACTGTTACAAGTCTGTGCGTGTACTGTTCTTACTCTGTGTTCTGTAATGTGTTCCCTGCAGGTTATGGGGAGTCTCTACATGCGCAGCCAATGTCCTCCGAAAAAGGCCGTACTGATTATCTCTTGCATGTCATGGAGGCTCTGAGCACGCACCACCCCGTCCTCATTACTCCCTCCATGAGTGGTCTCTTCTCTCTACCGGTTCTCTTGCAGCACCCGGATCGTTTGCGAGGGTTCGTTCCCATTGCTCCTGTGGGAACGAAGAGCTTCAAACCACAGCAGTACCAGCAGATAAAGGTGTGTGTCCTAAACACGGTACACGCAGGGGCATTAGCATGTCCCTGTTGGTGGTGGCCATTGCTGTCAAATTGTTAAACATAGTATAAACTGAGTGTGCCGTGGGTCAGAATGGGTAAAGCTACCGTGAAGTCTTATCCCATTTTCTTTCCATCAGTATAGAAGACCTATAGGACCAGTGGTGTATTCAGGCTGGTGGCCATGCTAAGCCCGAGCCAGGGCAATGTCTCAGCCTCCACCAACCCTCACAGACGTACCTTCGTATGATGAGTGCTGGGAGTCCTTGGAACTCCCCGTGCTCAGATACAGTCTCCATAGCGTAAACTGGTCAGTTACAATGGAGGTCTCTGATCACCCCCAACCAGACCATTAAATGGTACCCTGGAGAGCCAATAGGGCAGTTGTCCCCTGGTTTTGAGGCAAAGGGCCTGATGCCACCACCACACCTGCTATCCTAGGCATAGTCCTAGTTGACGTAGGCCAAAATCTGCCTTCTACTAGGACACATCATTTGTACAAAGAAGGACTGTATTTCTTAAAGATTGACACTTGGGAAGTATGTCATTGTCTAGTAGTCACAGAGTTGTTCGGTGCGTTTTGTAAAACGATGTGGTAGATAAAGCTAATATCATGCTCCATGTTACACGCAGGTGCCCTCCCTCATCGTGTACGGGACACTGGACACTAACCTGGGCAGCCAGTCCCGGGAGAGCCTGCAGCTGTTGCCAAATCACACCCTGATCCCCCTAGAAGGGGCCGGACACGCGTGTTACTTGGACAGGCCGGAAGAGTTTCACGCAGCGCTGCTGATGTTCCTGAGCAAGCTGTGATCCCCCAGGCCAGGAAATATGGAGTTATTGGGGTAAAACTGGTGCCCGACCAGTGAAGGAGGTCAAAGAGATCCTCTCCACTCGCAGTGTTTGCTCTTTTTGTGAAATAAGGAGAGATGATGCGTGTTCACCTGGGGCAGAAGACTTTGAACTTTGGCCTGTGTATATATAGAGGGAGATGGGGGGTCTATTAAATTATTGCATGGGTGGGTTTTGGAGAAACATTAATGCATCTGGGTTGGTGTGTAGAAGACACTAGGTGGGAAAAAGGCCGAGATGGAAAGACTAAAAGGACCGCATTATTCTGAGTCTCATGATAGAACATGCAAACTTTTCAAAGGATGAATCCCTTCTTCCATCTGGTAAATCTCAGCGATGGACAACGTTTGATGAGCGGATCACGTTATGCTTATACCTGGTACAGGGTTAGTATTGGAAGCCACATCTTTATAACTAGAATGCAGCTAGATTTTTCTTTTTCTCTATATTCTTTTTTTTTTGCATCCAGAATTCATTGTTGTCGTTTCTTCCCAATGACGTCTACGCTTCACAATGTATGTCTAGGAATCAATGGCGGGCCACGTCATTCAGTAGTGAGGTCCGTATTATGTGTGGTTTTCATTAAAGGAACATTTTCAACTAAATGGTTATTTGGTATGATTCGTTGTATATAAATCCCAGTAAGGGAGACGCTACTTTGAAAACCAATTCCCTTTCCACGCGCCAGAAGCCCAGTCTACGAGGCTAATGTGCCAATGGCTTGGTAACCACATAGGAAAGAGTAACGGCGCAGACAAGAGAGCAAAAAAAAAAGATGTGCACTGCTACGGAGGAAGAGATCAGAAAAGGTCGGAAGACATATTCAAAATTGGATCTATGGGGGTCTTTGCATAGATTTAATGTGTCAATGGTGATGCCCCAGGATGGGTTCCTCTCCGTATAGACTCAGTCTGGGCAGGTAAGGAACTCTAAGGGGAAAAAAGAGTTTTTCCATCTTTAAAAGGTTAAATGGTAATAAACTAAAATCTGAATGCGATCGACATGGGAACTTTACTTCTGTCACAAGAGCCAAATATTTCTCACCCTCTGTGTAGTAAGTGCTATGCCACAGCTGTAAAAAGCAATATGGCATCTATAAGAATATAGATGATACATTTGCAAACAAGACCTGTTATGCATACCTATGGGTTTGTATCATATTTGATATGTTATAATCAACTTTCCTAAATTGTTGGTGTAATTTATATGATTATAATCACATTCAGTATGAATGATTGGGATAATTGGTCATTATCTACTAACACGTGCAGTGCATGGAAAGCAGGGCATGTTATTACAGTGGATGCACTGCTGTAAGGTGCTTCCTTGGCCACTAGAGGGAGATATCGCACAACGCACTGCGACGCCACCCGTACCGATCAGTGAAAGTAGAGGGTGGGCGGGATGATCTGATTTGTAGGTGTGGCCAGCACGCCTCCACTTCTAAAACTTGGTGTTTCCCGGACAACTCTTAGCGTCCGGTTCCCTAGAAACGGGGACGGCGGCCTGGAAAGTAGGTAATGTGACATCTATATCGTTACAGAAATGTGTATATGCATTCGTATACTTCATTATGTGTAATACAACAAGTTACTAGAAGCCGTTTAATAACATTATACAGAGAATTATTTGTATAAATGGGTCATTCGTATTAAAATATACATCTGTGTGTTATTCGTGTGTCCGTTTGTGTGTATTTATGCATATATCCTATATAGACTATGTATATATTATATACTACCTTTATTATATGTATATACACTGTATGTATGTATATATATTCATATATATATATATATATGTATATATATTATATATATATATATATATATATATATGTTGTGTTGTGTGTGTGTGTGTGTATATAGCATGTACCAAATGTATATTTATGCATTTTGTAAATTTTCATTCATATATTGTACCATATAATATTTAATATATATATATATATATATATATATGCAGCAGATGACTAGGTAATAAGATACAAATACTACATATCATGTTATATATGGGATAACAATTACATGTGATCGCATGCTTTGCACATGTTTTACTGTGTTTCATGGGTATGAGATCAATCCATATCTTGTTAAAATATTTCCGAGCTCATATTATATTCATATTTTTAATTAAAAAATCACTGCAAGGTTGCCAGGACTTGAAAGTGATTTCCAGAGTAACAGTTATGGGATCACCATCACGCAATCCATTCCAGCAGATCAGTGATTGTAACCCTGTTGTAGGTAGCTGTGGTATCAACCTTTTCATCTTTGATCCTGTTTTTTTTCCCCTTTATGGATTTTCCTTCGCAGCGTGATGATGAATCAAACACAGAAAGCTGTTTTGCATTCACTCGGGGGAAACTCTTACAATATATATCACGATGTGACCCCACATCCTCCGCCAGTAACTTTGGCCTCCAGCTCAGGCAACAACCAGATGTCTTCTAGAAGGTATCCAGTTATCAAACAGAGGGGATTCTACTCGGATATCCTGACCCACAATGCGTCTTCGCTGTTCAACGTGAGTCCTTGTTGTCCTTTTTGATTTTTTTTTGCATGCTTAATTATTGATGTTCATTCAAGTGATCCTAATCAGATTGTTGTCTAATTTTCCACGTATATCAACTCGTACTGTAAGAGGGTCATTTCTATCACTGATCCTCACTATAATAAAACTAACTTTTAATTCAGCACATTACGTACTGAGAACTTATGCTTATTTTGCTTATTTTCACAAAACTCCCACTAATATACATATAGATCTGTACCCACTTTAACCTCTTTTAACTCATCCAAAATGTTGTTTGCCATTCAAATAATATTTGTTCGCTCATTTATACTCTGTGTCATTACATGTTACTGATCTTTGGGTATTCCATCCTCATTTCATTTTCTTATTCTTATTTAAGGATGTAAGGGCAGGTCCTAGTGTGCGCCAAAGCTTACTGAGACAAGCTGATCAGGAGCCCAACACGCCCAAAGGTAACCAAAGTTCTACACAAATTAAATGGGTTACTACTATCGCTTCAACCATTATTTAATCACAGGTCTCATGTCATCAATCCTAAGCAATCTCAGCCATCTACATCTGTGAGATTAACATTTCCAAAAAATATATATTTTATAATGCTATGTCCTCCACAGTTACTAGCTTCCAGGTTCCAGCGAACCTTCAGTCACATCTGGACAGGCAAGTACTTGGCCCCACGACGGAGGTTCTGGTGAAATCAGACTTTTTAAAGAAAGGTTATGAGCCAAAAGTACAGCTTCCTTTCTTGGTCCAACCAGGATGTTGCCCTCGGAAGATTGAGCTGGAGAGGTGAGACCTTTTCTATTATCTTATCGACCATGTACATAGTCAATGGGGTTGTAACTGTAGAAAACCTCATGGAAGCAGAGATGGCAGCGTGTTATGTTAATCTATGTATTTCCTTACATTTTAGGAGAAGACGTCTATATCTGAAACTGAATATTACTCAACTTTTAGCCAATGAAGGCATAGATTCCAACCAACTCATGCCACGTCATGCAGATCCCAACAGTCTTCCCTGTATTGGGCAGAACCAGGGACAGCTATTACCCACCTACTTACCTTTGGAGGTAGCGTATTATGAACTATCTTGCCTTTATCTCCAGTAGCATAATTGTGATCTACAACCAAGTGCTCACCAACTAGTTGTTACAAAGTTTACATTCAGTCAAACCATGTTTTGTTTGTAGAGCAGAGATTTTCACCAGGATCTCAACAAGAAATTCCAAGTTTCTCCAGCCAACTGTCCTTTTCACTTTATTAATTACTTTTTATAGTAGATGTTTACTGTTGAGTATAATGAAGCTCTCAAATTAAACAAAAATCTAAATACATATGACCCAGTCAGATATCATTTACTGGGTGCATGTACCACAGATCAAGCATTGCTGTAGACCAATAGATGCAGATTACGTTGTCAAATTTGATCCCGCCAGGTGTTTGATGATGAAGAGTTTGATGTTCGAACATGGGCTGATTGGATGAGTCTGGGATGTGAGGATGAGTCAAGAGAACAAAAACCAGTTCCAGGTCAAGCTCTGCTGCCTACAGAAGATGTTCTGGGGCATGGTAGGCTATTCAGTTCCTTCAAACTAGCAAATGCGTCTTGAGCAATCCAGTCTTTTTGTAGCTCATATTAATTAAAGCCTGGTTAAACATAAAAATAGAATCTAAATTTATCAGTTTAGAAATGTTTGGATTTCCTTGACCTATGTCTTTTTTTTATCTCAGAGGATCCTAAAAATCCACAATTGCTGTATGAATGGTGCAGCGTTGGAGTGCTTGATTATGACCAGGAGAAGAAGCTGTATCTTGTACATAAGTCTAAGGATAACCGACTCTTAAAGGCTGCACATGGCACCCCAGTCTACTCAAGTAGGTCCTCAGGTAAGTTTGGAGCTGTCAAGGTCCGGAAGAGCCAACGCTTTTCAATTGTTAAATATTGATATCATATTGATATAATAATTATTTTTGTGCTGGATCTAGAGAACATACATTGTATAAGGTTGTGATGCCTTTTAGAAGACTGACATATTTCATGAATAAGATGTAGAGTCACAGAAGCTTTCATGACCTCAGACCTTCAGCAACCATATGATATTTTTAGGATTTGGAAAATTAATTAAATAATTGCCTTCTTGTGGATCAATAGGGAGCATGTGTATTCCTAAAAATATATTTGTGATACTAAAGAAAATACTTTAGTGGACAATTTAATATACATCTCTTATTGAAGACAACTTAGAGTGGTCTGCTACCTCCATAGGGTTCTGCTGAAAATCACATGTTCTGCTGAAAGTATGGGTTTCTGTGCGGGTCCATAACTTTACAGGTTTCTGTGTTGCATCAAAGGTAACTCGAATTCTAAACAGTTGCATCCCTTTGTATTGTAGGTTCTACAGAATTAACAGTTTACCAGTACTGGGTGCCACGAATCAGGCTGTTGTTTTGTGCTGAAAATCCACGTGTATTTGCTCAGAGAATTGTTGCTGCGTGCAAATTGCGTAAAAAAACAGAAGGCCTTTTATTGTACAACCTGTATCTGGACTGCATGCCAAGGAATGGAAGGTGTGTGATTGCAGCAGAAAGTCTGAAGAAGATGGAGAGTTATTTGCTGAGCTCATCACGTCTGAACAAAGACAAACATAAGTATGTACTCAGCCCAATATCTAGTATTCACCAAATTAGGCTCTTTCAGGGGTGGTTCTGGGTTTTAATGGGCCCTAAATGAAAATATTTAGCAAGGCCTCATCTTATATACAACTGAAGAACGTGGATAACTATACTTAAACATAATTGTGATCACAAGTTTGTTAACAAACCTGTGCCTCATGCCCCATATCCTCTGTGAAGATCCTTAGACGAATGCTGCTTAATTAGCTTGTATGGTAGCACCATCCCTTGATCCATTTTCAGCTCTGTCATGATTCCTTGGCATTTTGTGCCCTACAGCATTTAGCAAAAGGTCTATTGGCAACAGTAGCATTCTGATCTTTCATGACCATCTTAAATTGAGTGTTATCCCAGTTACCCAGCTTGGTGAACAGTGAGTCTTTCCCATTGTTCCAAACAACTTGAGTACATCCCAGCTCCAGTTAGGTTCTTCTGATGATAAACTACTGAATGTACCCTTTTTTTCGCCAGCTTACATGATCAGATGAAACATTTGGAAATGGAGGTTAACCTGGACTATGAACGCGCGATGAACAAGCTAATCTTTGACAAGCTTGTGTCTTCTAATCCCGAAAAGTTTGCTTATGTTACACTTCCAGATACAGCACAAGAGAAGGTTCCAGTGAAAGGTGCGCACCTTTTGAGTTGTCTCTCTCTGTCTCTTTTTTTTCTTTATTTCTGTCCTAGCAACCACCAACAAAAAAAATCTATTCATTACAGGGCTAGTTGATGTTCCGAACTATAGTTTTGCCAAGAACCGAGCCGCCTTCACGTTTAAAACACTTCTGACAAGGCCTGAGGTCATCAGCTCCCTCTGCAAAGTACGGGCCGAATGCAATAAGGTTTCTGCAATGTCTCTGTTTCATTCAACTTTGACAAAATGTGTCCGACTGGAGGAGTTTGAACAAACTCAGTCCCAGGCCTTCTCGCAGGTAAAACAAAAAGTCTTTTCACAATGACCTTCATATTGGTTTGATTAATTAGACGCATTACTCTTCATAATTACACAGTTCAATGTCTACTCCTTAAACGTCCCTATTTTAGGTCCAGCTATTCCTCAAGGACAGCTGGGTTAGTACATTGAAGAATGCTGTGCGCGGCAGTCTGCGGGAGGTAGGAAGAGGCTGGTATGACCTAAGTGAGAGTAACTGGGAGGTCTACTGCATGTCTAAGTTGCGGCAACTCATGGAGCTCATCAAGTTCAACCTGCAGGACTCTCTGCGATTTCTGGTCCAGGACTCTCTTGTCAGCTTTGCCCAGTTCGTACTAGATTCATGTTACAGTGTCTTGTCCTGTACAGAAGATATGGACTGGGGAGGAGACCTTGTCAACAGCCCATATAAGTAAGAAACAGAAGCCATGCTTTAAACTGCATTGCACTTAATCCTACGATAAACTGTTTCATAAATACTATTACAACCAGCTGTGTTGTAACTAGATGTTGTTTAAACCAATGTGTATTTCTCTAGATTTTCCAGAACATGGCCTGGGGTGAAACATACATTTTGAGAACACAAACGCTTGTGGCAGCTCAAGATATACATTTTAGCTCCTTTCTTAGTGTATTAGTACTATTCTATATAAATAATGTTTAGTCTTGTAGGTTTAACAACAAAATGCTGTTCTCAAGCTATCTGAAAAATATAAAATGAAAAAATATTAGTTGGGAATACCTGCTTAAATAAAGTTTGTTTTTTTCTTGCCCAGACTCCGGTAATTCACCAAAGTAAAAGTAAGAATTCCTTTACTAAAACCCCACAGGTCATTGTAAGATTTATTAGAGGAACACACCAAGCCTATTTTTTTATGGACTCCATTGTAATTTACTGCACACAAACTGGTGAATTGGAGTTAGAAAATGACAATTAACCCCTCCTCCTGCTCCCTCTACAGAAAGCAGGAAGCATACTTGAGTATGCTTCTTGCACATGCTCACTAAGCATTTTAGTCAACTAATGTTCAATGTTAGCACCATGGGGCCTGTGTATGAAGTGTATTTAAATGTGCTTCCCCGTACACATCCTGATTTCACTACAGCCAGCAAGAGGAAGGGTTAAATAAATTAACAGGGCAGACAAATTGCATGGAAGTCAGTATAGTCAGTATAAATATCTTAGGATAATTTTATATATTATATTTATAAAGATCTATACTTACTATGCAGAAAGTTAGGTTTGTGTAGCACATTTCTCAAAGTGATGGATACTTATTTTCATATATTTGTAGACCACGTAAAAACCCCATATTTCTATTGGAATTGGTGCTGGATAGCTCCGGAGCTCACTTCAGTACCCCTCTGGAGAATTTTGAGGTCATGCTTATGACCCTGTTTGACAAGGGGATTCTAGCAACCCACAGCGTACCCCAGCTAGAGAAAGTAAGTACTGCGGGCTAAAATCTTTTTGCTACCTGTTAATTTCATAAACATGAACGTTTAATGAATTGTTTATCTGTATCTATTGCCTTTGCTGTTTATTATTTCATTGTATTAGACGGTTATCATTAACAAGAGATCTGATCACCATACCAAACTGATGGAACGTTCTTTATCTGCTGTGGTTAAAAACCACATAACCCCCATGTTGCCTGTAGATATTTTATTTTTCCTTCTTTCTCTCCTTTCCTTCACTTCGCAGTCAGGGGTAAGCCACTGTTTCTGGCATTACAATGTTTATTTGTATTTTTTTCAGTTTGTACTTGAGGACCTTTTTATCAGCGGAACACCTTTGCTGGAATCGGTTGGACTTCATGAGCCCCCAGTGGAAGAACTACGGCAAAACATTCGCACAGCTATACTGAAGGCCCTGATCCCTCTGCGGGCATACGCAAAGCAATATGAGAAGTACCTAGAACTTAACAATACCGACGTGGAAGCCTTCATGACGTGAGTGCGCACCAGAAGACATTCCTTGTTCTTAATTATGAGCTGAAGAACTGCAAAATGTTAGAAAAAGTGCTTAAATAAAGGAAAGAACTTTATATTTGATGGTTGAGGTTGATGGTATATCTGCACGGATACCTAATGACTGTCTTGGTTCTTTCTGGTAGTTCAGGGATCTGAAAGCTCTCCCAGCTAAAAACAAGGAAACAAGGGCGCAAGAGATGCTGCTAAATACATAACAGTCTGTTCCTAACTAAGGCATATCTCAGAACTGATGCCGTCTAAATGCCACCCTAGCAAAAAGTCAAACAAAATTTAGAATTTGAGAGGGTTAATGAGTTATCATGTCCGCAGTATGATGAAGATTATGGCTGTACTTAAGTAAAGCTTTGTCCCAGAAAAAGTGAGTTTGGCAGCAATTGACTCTCTACTGGAGCCCTAGACAACAACAGGAACACAATTACCATTAGGGATTTTAAAGAATAACCCACTTTTTTTTGCCCATTTGAGTTGTTTTGATACAGTTTGTTTAATTGCCTCTGTATTTGGGAATTACACCTCAAACTTGACGAATACCGGTGATTTTTAGCATGGCTGCCAGGTTGACAAAGTTATAGCAAGAACCTGGTGGGGATTACAGAAACAACAAATAGTATCACAAATGAATTATATACAATAAGTATAAGTGGCCCTATATCAAATGTATTATCAAACATCATATACACAAAGCACATAAATCATATGCAAGAAAACTAAGGCAAAATAAACATACAATTTATTTACATACAATTAATATTTATTATTTTGCTCACTTGGGAATGTTTACACAGCGATATATATTTTTCTGTGGGTATTTGTCAAAATCATTGGATATTTGGATTACTTTAATTGTAAACTGTATTTTTATTTTATGCTATTTCTTTTGTGTGTATGTTTTTTTCAGTGTGTATTGTGAACTGTCCTTTGTTTCCCCAAACTGTGTTGGTTTCCTTTCAGAGCGTTCAGAGCCAAGATCAATACCGCTTCAGACATCAAGGCTGCAGTCGAAAAGCATCTACTAGAAAAGGAACGGCTGGACAACGCTCTCCCGAGCTCTATCATCATTGGCCCTTTCCAGATCAATATTGAAGGAGTGAAGCAGAACCTATCCCGAAAACGCAAGGCTCTGTCTAATTCGCTACTGGAGTTACTGGCAAAGAATGTGCGGAAGGAACTGGAAGAGGTGATGCCCAAGTTTAATTGTGGAGCTCAGTACGAGGGATAAAAGATGTGCTAGATCATTACTCGTACAATTCTGTTGCTGTCGGAACAGATATGTGATCTCTACCTTTTGCTCTCTACCTCAGATCTCAGACCAGTTCCGAGCCATCAGTCGCAAGATGTATGACAAGCCAAACAGTGTGGAGGAACTTACAGAGCTAAGGGAGTGGATGAAGGGAGTTCCTGAACAGCTCAAATCTTTTGAGGTAGGAGAAAGCCCACAGGTATTTTACATGGAAGACATGTAAACAATAAAAGAGTGAATTGTGTTGTAGAACAATAGAAGATTTTTAGTGAGGTGTGCCAGAAGACGAAGGTGGTCATTGTGCTCACTTTGGCATACAAGAGCTATATGATATAGTAAATCATGCCCTATTATTCTGTATTTATTCTTCAGGAACAAATTGCAAAGATTATCTCAGATTATGATGTCATCGATGAATTTTTCTACAGCTTGTCTCAGGAAGACTTTAATGCAAAGTGAGTCCGGATACCCATTAACAGTAATTTCTCAGTAATCTAAGCTCCAGAAGTTCACAAATGCTACTGTTGTGTCTTTTTTCCACATCAGGTGGGTGGCTATTGCCTGGCCAAACAAAATAACAACGTTGTTGGAGTCCATTCGAGAACAACACTTAGAAGATGAAGAGAGGTTCCGCAAAATTCAGGTTATGGATCAGAATAACTTCCTGGAGCGCCTGGACTCCCTTCAGGTCTGTTAACAATATAGATTGATCTTGATTGAAGCTTCTGTAGCTTTGACTAAGTTCCATTTTCTTCATTACTCTTCCTCATAGATGGTGGTGGCTGGATTTTCCACTCATACTGATATTAGTAGAGCTCATGAGATAGCCAATGAAGTGAGGAGGGTCCACAAACAGCTGACGGAGTCTCAGAATATGGCTCAACTTTATAACAACAGAGAAAGGCTCTTTGGACTCCCTGTTACTAATGTAAGTCCAATATGTGTCCCAAACCTGAAGCGCCATTGTAAACAGAATGATTTGCTCTATCTCAAAAGGAATCATTGCAAATCTGTTATTTCTAAGATTATTATTCAATAATGTTGTGTTTCTGGCAGTATGACAAGCTTGTGAGGCTGGTAAAAGAATTCCAGCCTTTCCGGGAGCTATGGACCACTGTTTCAGACTGGATGCGCTGGTATGAGAGCTGGATGAATGATCCTCTCACTGCCATAGATGCAGAGCAGCTGGAGAAGAATGTGATGGAGTCTTACAAAACCATGCACAAGTGTGTCAAGTACTTTAAGGATATTCCAGGTAACTTATTTATGACCAGTAGTATATATATGGAGCTATGTCTAAATCAATGTCCATACATTGCCACTTTTAAACACTTGTTCTCCTCAGCTTGCCAAGAAGTGGCTCAAGATATCAAGGGTCGTATTGAAGAGTTCAAGCCTTACATTCCGCTGATCCAGGGCCTGCGTAATCCCGGCATGAGGAATCGTCACTGGGAGATCCTCTCTGAACAAATACATATCACCGTTAAGCCCAAGGCCAACCTAACTTTCACCCGGTGCCTGGAAATGAAGCTACAGGATCACATAGAGAGCATTGCAAAGGTGGCAGAAATAGCTGGAAAGGAATATTCCATTGAGCAGGTACAGTAGATCACTATAGGTTTGAGTGTGGCATACATTTCGTTTGTTTTAATTGTTCGTGAAACAGACTAATTGAAGCAAATGCTTATTTGTTAACCTTGTAGGCGCTCGACAAAATGGAGAACGAATGGGTGTCAGTGATGTTTAATATATTGCCGTACAAAGAAACGGGGACCTTCATACTAAAGAGCCCAGAAGAAGCTTCTCAGTTGCTGGATGACCATATTGTTATGACGCAGAGCATGTCCTTCTCTCCTTTCAAAAAGCCCTTTGAGGAACGTATTAGCACCTGGGAAGGCAAACTTCGACTAACGCAGGTACTTGTTATTTTTGTTTGCCTTATATTACGTATTATTATTAATATTATGTGTGTGGTGACGTTGGTGGGAAGTATCCAGGCTCTTGGTACTACCAATGATGGTGTTATTAATAATAGGACGTACTGGAAGAATGGCTGACCTGTCAGCGTTCCTGGCTCTACCTGGAACCAATCTTTAGCTCAGAAGATATTAACAGACAGCTGCCTGTGGAGAGCAAGCGTTACCAGACAATGGAGAGGACCTGGAGGAAAATCATGAAAAATGCAGAGGAGAATAAGCAGGTGCAAAGAAAGAACAGAACACCTTTTACTATCTGCTGGCTACATACACGTATGGGTGGTGGGGGGGGTGGTGTGTTTAAGGTCACAAAGGGTTTATTTAAATTGAACAGTGAAGTTAATACTGGGTTTCAAAATGAGCAGCATAGAGGGACTATGTTTGTAATCATTGAGGACAGGAATGCTTTATGTCTTTAACGTTGGACTCATCTGAGGGTTAGGTAGTAGTGGACTCATGGATAGTAGTATTCGGGGGCTGTAGGTGGGTATCTGTAGGTGTAGTGTGATGCTGGATGTGACAGCATTCACGTGCTGACGTTTGCTCGTTTTGATGAGCGTTCTTCTTGTAGTGACAGTACATGTCTTGGTAGGTTATTTCGATGTGTCCAGATCCTCGCCTCCTAGAAAATCTGCGTGAATGCAACAAGTTGCTTGAACTAGTGCAAAAAGGACTCAGCGAATACCTTGAGACTAAGAGAGGTGCTTTTCCTAGGTAACGTTTCCAATGTAAATGAATATGTTACAGTCATTCAAAAATCTATTTCATTCACTATGCGTAAAGCTATGAACCTGCTTCTTGGTATTTTTACACTTTCAGGTTTTACTTTCTTTCTGATGATGAACTTTTGGAGATATTGTCCCAAACGAAGGACCCCACCGCTGTCCAACCACACCTGCGGAAGTGTTTTGAGAACATTGCGCGGGTGAGATTCTACTTTATTCACATGCAGACTAAGTAATTTGAATATACAATGGTACTGAGTACATCATAAGAACTACCGAATGAAGTACTTGTATTATTGAGCGTTCCATTGGGAACTTTACCCTTTGAATGGTGAGATCTTGCCTATAATCAGTACTTTAATCATGCCTTTCCTTCATTGTGTTTTCACTGCTACCTTTTCATTTTAGCCAGTAGTCATGTGACACAGAGAGAACAAAGATAGGTTGAACATGTATTTATTATTATTATTATTAATATTATTATTTTATGTTTCCATAGCATCGACAAGGTTATGACTTTTGTATGTGTTAAAAGTATTGAGAGAGAAAAAAAAACAAAAGGCTTGCTAATTTTCTTTGTTTTTATTGTTTAATCATTTACTAGCCATCTTCAGGTGAGAAAACATAACTTCCATGCAATAAGTGCATAATGATATTCTTTACCTGGTTTAATGAAAAGTGTTGTTCTTGGAAGTATATTGTGTTCCTGCATTTCACTTTTAGTGAGCATGGAGCCTACAAGAGTTCTCTTCACTGTCTCCGTTGTGTTTTCCTTTCCAGTTAATGTTTCAGCCAGATCTACAGATCACTCACATGTACTCGGCAGAAGGAGAGGAAGTCCAACTATCTACTCCTATTTATCCCACCGGTAACGTTGAGGATTGGTTGCTGGTTGTGGAGAAGGTTATGAAGGGCAGTGTGCGTGAATACATAGAGCGCTCCATCAAAGCGTACCCAGAGGTGAGAAGATGTCCAGAGGTTAAAGCGAGAGAATGCTCACCTCTCTGTTGGCCTAGACTTGCTAATGCCCTTTTTCTAACCTGTGGCATTTTGTGACCTCTTTACTGATTGGGAGTGGGTGAGATTGGGGCTTATACAGTGGGCTCATGTTAAGGGGATGATAAACTGACAACACAGACCACTGCCAGTCTTATTACTGCACAAAGTATTTTAAGTAGTACAGAGATCTATTGGTAGCTCTTTTTTGTTGAGAGCCATTGTGCTCACGTTCTTTTTGGCTGTGGATCTATCAGCATGACTCCCAAGTTTACAGGTAAATATTTCTTTATAAAGTTTAGACTTTAGATGAGGCATGCTGTGGAAAAATGAAGATTCCTAAAAATCTGAATATTTTTTATGTACCTTTAAAACAGAGTCAATGAAGTACTTAGATTTACTTCTGCTAAAGATACTGCCTGCTCTATGTTTTGAGCATTATGTATGTTTCCATGGCCTCATCTAGTAGGCTTTTCCCTTTAAATTGAATGTCCACTGTATTGTTTTAACACTAATCATGCCATACAATGCTACTTCATGTTCAGATGCCTCGTACAGAATGGGTGCTTCATTGGCCTGGACAAGTGACTATTGCAGGATGCCAAGCCTACTGGACCAAAGAAGTGTCTGAGGCACTAGAGGCTGGAGACCTGTCCACGCGACTCTTTCCACAACTTGAGGCTCAGGTCAGTGAGCTTAATATCATTATTCATAACTTGGCATCACATCCATAGCACCTTAACTAGGACTATTTATGAACACTGAGCATCACATTAAATACACTTTTCTGATTACAGTTGTCCTTATTGTACATTGACTATAGACAGATCCCTTCCAAGGTGACTACTCCTGCACCTTTTGTCCTGCCTGGAGGCAGACTTTCGGGGGGTTATATCCTATTCCTTAGTTAGACATTGTTTTCTTTTTATGATGATGATGATTTCCATTCAAATTCAGAATATACTTTCATCTTTCAGCTTAGTGACCTCGTAGCTCTTGTGCGTGGAAAGTTGTCTCGCATGCAACGTTCAATCTTATCTGCCCTTATTGTGATCGAAGTCCATGCCAAAGATGTTGCAGCTCGTCTCATAGAGGAAAATGTGAACAGCGTCAATGACTTTGAATGGATCTCCCAACTCAGGTTTGAAAGAAGACATAACTGTTTGTGTCATGTATCCTGGGCCAGCCTGTAGAGTTGATCATCCTAGGTGTGCCCCCCAAAAAAACAGATTCTTGTTTTCTATAATTTAAGGTATGATTGATATGGTATGTAGCAACTAGAAAAGACATATTTTTTACTTAAATGTAGATTTTGAAGACCCAGTTATAAAAGCTACCCCCTTAAAAAAAAACAATAGTTTGTGGAGGAAATCAGCAGAATAGACAAAAAAGTCTAAAACACTGTAAATTATGGGGCACCTTCTGAAATGTTTTCTAGTGATCTTTGAAATATACGAGATCCTTGTCTTCATCTCTATCTGTATCGTACTTCTCCAAGGATTCACGATGTCTTAATTTCTTACATACTGAGATGCATAGACCAAGTTGTTCTCAACATTCAGCCTGCGTTTATCAATCACAGCCTTTTATGCTTCGGAACACATTAAATGAAGCTCAAAATTAATTTTGTATTGAGATACATATTTATAACTTAAAAGCAAATATTGTTTCTCAGAAAAGCACCAAAAACACAGACTTAAGAAACAAAAATTTTTACTAGGTGGTCTACAGAGTGATCGTATTCCATTTAACTGCCTGTTTGGGAATTGTTGGTGGTAAAAGTTGTTCAGTTGTGTTCTATTTCTGATTTGTGATACAACATGACCAATTTGCAGGTATTACTGGACCAGGGAAGATCTGTATGTGAGAGCTGTAAACGCAGAGTTTCTTTATGGATATGAGTACCTTGGCAACTCGGGGCGTTTGGTTATAACACCACTGACAGACAGGTAATACATCTGTGGATGGTCAAGAAGCGACTGTTGGGTCAATCCATCAGATGCCACAGAACATAACATACCACGTGCTTACCTTTTTTTAGGTGTTATCTGACCCTAACAGGGGCTCTTCATCTGAAATTTGGAGGTGCCCCTGCTGGACCAGCTGGGACAGGAAAGACAGAGACCACAAAAGATCTGGGCAAGGCTCTTGCAATCCAAACAGTTGTGTTCAACTGCTCCGATCAGCTGGATTTTATGGCCATGGGCAAGTTTTTCAAAGGATTAGCCAGGTGAGAGATTAGGTATGTAGATTTGGCTTGCAGATTTGGGTTGTGTTACTTAGTGTCTAACCTGAACTATCCCTTTTTATGTGTCTTTTGCACAGTTCTGGAGCTTGGGCTTGCTTCGATGAATTTAATCGCATTGACATAGAAGTGCTGTCTGTGGTGGCCCAGCAGATCGCTACAATTCAGAAGGCACAGCAGCAGAGAGTGAGTATCACAGCGTGTGAATTGCTTCACTTTTTTCTTTCCTTTCTCTCTTCCTAATTTTGTTATTCCTTGGTTTTCTCCTCAGGTGGATCGCTTCATGTTTGAAGGAGTGGAGATCCCCCTGGTGTTTACCTGTGCTGTGTTTATTACAATGAATCCTGGGTATGCCGGCCGTACAGAATTACCCGATAACCTGAAGGTATTAAATTGTTTGTAATTTTTTTGGTTTCATGTACTGTAGAAATAAGGCTACCTAATAGTCATTGGCATGGTCTTTTATACCTTTTTTTCAGGCTCTTTTCCGTCCAGTTGCCATGATGGTACCTGATTACGCTATGATTGCCGAGATTTCTCTCTATTCCTTTGGATTTAATAATGCCAAGATTCTCGCAAAGAAAATTACCACAACCTTTAAACTGTCATCTGAACAACTTAGCTCCCAGGTTGGTATTCATAGGTCCATCTAACTCATTCCTTTATCAATGTCATACTTTTAGACTGGCTACTCTCTTTCCATCCATTGCTTTTTTCAGCATTATACCTAAGGCTTACTAGTCACTTCCAACTCATTTATCCTCAATTTACTTCACATTATTTCCATAGAACCTAATATTTTGTATATCTTTACCAAGTATTCTGTTTTCTTCACCCTGTTCTTGGCTTTTTATATTTCTCCAGCTCTAGCCAATTTCTTTTTCATTTAATGTTCACATTGTATCACCTTAAATTGTTCTACTGTGTTCCTTTTTAGTGGTCTTTTTGTGTTCTGTCATCTTCTAGATACGTTTATCTTAGTAATTCTTGAGCATTTACTTATTTCTTTTTATCCTTTAAGGATCACTATGACTTTGGAATGAGAGCCGTTAAAACAGTGATTTCTGCTGCTGGAAATTTGAAGAGAGAAAATCCCAACATGAACGAGGTTTAATGTCACACTAAAGATAACTTGCTTTAAAAGGCCTGTTGGATCCGAAATACATTCGGAATGGGATTATTTAATCAGATTAAGCGATTACTAACCATGTTTTGTTCATTGTTATTACAAATTTGCATAGGTTTCGACTTAAATAAAAAGATGATGATGAACTGTAACTATGATTACTTGCGCACAGGAACTAATTTGCCTTCGGGCCATTCGTGATGTCAACGTGCCCAAGTTTCTTCAAGATGACCTGAAGCTCTTCAGTGGTATTGTGTCTGATCTGTTCCCAAGGATTGAGGAGGAACCAATTGACTATGGCAGCCTAGAGGAAGCAATTCGTAAAACCTGCATCCAAAAAAATCTGAAGGATGTTGATGGTGAGAAACCACCTTCAAGAACTTTTACTGTACTCTTCTTGTCTAGTTGAAATGCGGTTAGCTGCCATTATAGTGATATCCTGAATATAGAAGCTCTTAAACATAAGAGAACAACATTCTCTACGGCTGCAGTCCAGCTGTCTTCTTCCTTTCGAAATTGTACTTGAGTTAAAATATATATATTTTTTTTTTTGCTAGGATTTGTGACAAAGTGCATTCAGCTGTATGAGACAACAGTCGTACGACATGGCCTGATGCTTGTAGGGCCTACAGGTTCAGGGAAAACTCAGGTGAGAAAGAAATACAAGCATTCCCTGTGTTTGTCAGGTCACCAGTCTGCTCTTAATATCTGCTTCTTGTGTTTGACATGCTGTGTCTGTTACGTATAACCACTCAAGGTCCTACCTTGGTAGAGATCAGTGTAGAGTGCCATTCAGTATGATTGCCATTACACTTTCATCCTCTCGACTTCATACTTTATATTACTATTTGGTATATTGTTGATGTGCTTGGAACACTAGATGTCATATACTTCTTGGCTCCGTGTCTAATTTTTTACCTTGTCTTTGAATGTTTGTGCTTTTTTTTCTTAGTGTTATAAGGTCCTTGCGGCTGCTATGTCATCACTGCAAGGTCTCCCTTCAGTTAGTGGTGGGACCTACGAGAAGGTACATTACTATATCTTAAACCCTAAATCAATTACCATGGGTCAGCTGTACGGAGAATTTGACCTCCTTACGCACGAATGGTAAGAATATTATTATTTTTACGAATTCTCAGCACCCAAGTGGTTCGAAAATAATACTTCATCGTTCTTGACCCTAAAGGACAGATGGGATCCTCTCATCACTTATCAGAGGTGGTGCCACATCAGCAGATCCTGACAAGAAGTGGTACATGTTTGATGGACCTGTGGATGCTGTTTGGATAGAAAACATGAATACTGTCCTGGATGACAACAAAAAACTCTGTCTGAGCTCAGGAGAAATCATTAAACTTACAGAGGTACCCCAAACATAGACATTGAAGCTTCTTGATACTGAATGACATTGAAAGCACTTGTCATTTAAAAATGCTCGCTGATTTTAACCTCTCCTTTGGTTCATAGCCTTAATGGTTACTTTAGTTTCTCTGCAAATTACTTATTATTATTTAAGGATTGTTTTCTATGTCACGGCTGCCTCTCAAAATGGTAATAAAGCTTTGTGATAGGTGCAAGAAAATTAAGAACATAGATGGGGAAAATTATATGTCTGTCCTGTTGTTTATTATGAGGCTTTTATTAGGTTCAAATTTGTCAAGATTCCTTTCATCCAATCAATATTACAATCCATACATGTAAATTCAAAATCCCAGTTAGTCCATCTCAACTGTTTGAAACACATTAGTTCCATGACAGATAAGTCCCCTTTTTTCTGACAGCGGACTTGAAACTGTCCTGTATCTTGAATAAAGTAACTGTCCTTTATCTTGAATAAAGCCAGTAATAATGCTTAATTATCATTCAGATTCCCGGGCATTAGTAGGTCCTATAATACAGTGTCCCTTAAGTATGAGAAAACACATCAGATTACAAAATCTTTTCAAAATGTCTGAGGTTGTGTAGCATACACGGGTGACGATTCCTCCACTCCGCCAGAACATGTGTGATCACATCCACCGACATTCGCTGACATGCGTTGTTTCACATGGAGAACGCTCTGAACTTTCACCATAAGTCCTATGTCTTTGCCTTGACAATGTTCCTTTGCGAAACAAATTACAGATGCATTTGATACATTAACCTAGACCAGTTTTTTAAATATCTTCCTGTGTGACATGTAATATGTTGAGTTTGCTTGGAACTTCCTTGATGTCTAATCAACCCCAGTCACATGGAATATCCTTTTCAGACGATGACCATGATGTTTGAGGTGCAGGATCTGGCAGTAGCATCACCCGCTACTGTCTCTCGCTGTGGCATGGTCTACCTGGAGCCCAGTATCCTCGGGCTGACACCCTTCACTGAATGCTGGCTCAGGAGCATCCCAGATGTTTTGAAACCTTACACAGAGCAGCTGGAGTCCCTATTCTCCCGCTTCTTGCAGGTAAGAACACTTTTACGGTTGCAGATCTATATGCTGCTTGGAGATGCATCAAAGTATTGTTGGAGGGCCCACTAGTTGATGTCATAGAAAGTACTATATATCTACATGTTTTTAACACACCATATGACACTCCCCTCAGAGGGTCCCAATGTGCACCTAGCCTCCTCTTCCTGATCAAACGTTCATTTGAAATGCCCATCATTTCAGATATCGTGATCTATTGATTAATGACATTTAAAGTGATGAGGCTACTTCATCTATGATACAATTTAGAGATCTGCATGATTATTCCTCTTTGTCATATCATGTCTCCCCATAGATAAGCTGCTGATTGGCTCAGACAGACTTTGTAAGGGTGGGTGGGGGAAATAACATCTGATGAAGTGAGCCAGTGTACCTACTTTTGCCCCAGAACCAAACTTGCATTAAATTATTCCCTTACCTTTAAATAACTCAACATATTGCACTGATTAAAATTAGTAGATTTGGTGAATGAATGAGTTCTGCTAAAAGTGGTGACAGTGATAGTTCCTCTTCATAGAAAACATTTTATTAAGTTGCTTTAAACTTTGTTCATGTGAAGGCAACATGCACTACGTAATATTTTTCAGAATGCCATCACATTTGTGCGTCAGTCAGTGAAGGAGATCATCGCTTCCACCGACAGCAATCTGGTGAAGAGTCTGTTAAAGCTCATGGAATGTTTCATTCAGCCATTTATTCCTCAAGAGGTAATGGGCTATCTAGTATAAAGGTTATGGTATGATAATAAGGGCTGATATTATACGAGTGCATATTTGGAACTGAATACATCACTCATTTAATGTGTTTCAAACGGTTCTTTTTTTGTGTGTTATTGGATAAAATACATCACAACTAATGCTTGATATGTAGATCGCCACCCCTCATTTTGGACCATAATTCCAAATAATAATTCACTCACTTACCTGCATTCTGTATTCCCAGGGACATAAGCAGATTCCACAGGATAGGCTGAGCCGGATAGAGGAATTGGTAGAGCCGTGGTTCTTCTTCTCTCTTATTTGGAGCGTAGGGATCACCGGAGACTCAGATAGTCGGATCATGTTCAACACATGGCTGAGAGACAGAATGCACTCAGAGAAGGTAAAGCATTTTTATCTAAGTGTGCGCATAAAACATTTCATACCTTTTTCTTGGCGGATTTCAAGTACAAAAACAGATGAAAGCTCTTTAGCAAGTAATGAGATGGCGGCTGCTGCCAAAGTATCATGGCCAGATAAATCATTAGTAAGCTCCACAATGCAAGACAGCAAAAGGTGCATATGTTCAGAAGATGATAAGAGACAATGGATTGGGAAGAAATCATGTGAAGAAATAGCCATTTATTTGTTTGCAAAGCTTTAGCTTGCTCTTACACTTGCTCATCAAAAAACATTAACGGAGGGCAATCAAGAATACGAAGTAGATATTTCAACTTATAAGTCCTCTTATTAAGAAACTTGTGAGATGCATTTTGCTGCTATGGCAACAGCCTCTTTCATCAAATAAGTACCATCTACTTTGGTCACATGATGACAGGCTAGGATTCATATGTCTTGCGGAGGATCAAAATCTGGAAGGGGTGCAGCGGAAGCAGGAAGTTTTTTAGGAGGAGTTTTAGACTTATTTTAAACATTTTAATGTTATATTTGAAAGTGTTTTTAATCAAAAAGATAGGACAAACATTCAGAATTCTCCTGTCCCTGGAAATTTGGTTCAATAATTGTATTACTCCATTTTCTAAAGTTAGTCATGTTACACATAGAAAGTACACTGATGGCGTTATCACCATATCTGTTGAAAATCTGCCTAACGTGTTGATGAAGTCAGTTTATATGTTTTTGGTATTTGGATTAGCGCCTTCTGATTTCTTTAGTCTTTTTTCTATCTGTTTTTCATTTGTTTTTTTCTATCTTTTCGGTCTATCTCTTGCACTAAGTCTCTCTCGTCCTTGATATTAGGATCTTTCCTGATGTGACCTGTGTTCAAACCTATTATAGGGAAGAAATTACCTTTACCCTTGTTATGAGTCCTCATTCTTGTTGTACTGTCTTTGGTCACAGGTACAGATGCCTTTCCCCGAGCAGGGACTGGTATATGACTATATGCTGGATGATGCAGGAATAAGCAGTAAAATGGATGAGGATGATGAGGATATAAAGAGGAAGGTAAGCAGTAGCGTATATTGAATGGATGAATGGATCGGTTGATGTTGTTAAGAGCAAGCACACCTGCTTTTGTTCCTGATGAAGCACTATCATTCAACGAGAGTGTCTTCCTCACCATCTAGTGCATCCATACGCCGATCTTGCCTGTATTTGTTTTCTTAAGGTGCGTTGGATAGGTTGGATGGACTCTGCTGCCCCCTTTACCATTGCCCCTGACACCAGCTATGCGGATATCATCGTCCCAACGCTTGATACAGTGCGTATGTCTCACCTCTTGGGGATGCTCCTGACCAACAAAAAGCCAGTGAGTATTTCAAAAAGCATACAATGATCATTAATTTTTGGAACTTTAGGGAACAGGGATTATATTAAATGTATATATATATATATATATTATATATATTATATATATAACATGAAGTTTGGAATATTACACTGGTAATATTCAGTAGCAGTAAAATACTTTATAGTGGTATTTATTATCTGATTGTATTATTCCAAATAATTGCTTTATTTAGGTTTTCTAAGTAAATACATTCAAGGCCGGTGAGCTTTTAAATATGTAAAGTTTGGGTTTGAATAAGTGGCTTAAGGTTTATTACTGGCAAGACTATTGACATACAACGGTATGCACTTAAGCGTAAATTTGTAAAGCAGGGTTGTAGACAGAGTGATTGTTCGTTTATAATTGCAAGCCTTTAGGTATACATTAAGTAGCTTTACATTGATGCCAGTGAGACATTGGGTATTGGGTAAGTATCGAGTCGGTCTGTCCTTCAGTGGCAGCACATACAGTATTTAATCACATTGCTATGATTATGAGCCAAGTTCCAGACAAAAATGCTATGTGCTTCGTATTTGATGACTGCTAGTATACATGGCTCCTCTTTCTATACCTGTAGGTTCTGTGTGTGGGTCCTACAGGTACAGGGAAGACTCTCACTGTTTCTGACAAGCTGCTTAAGAACCTTCCCATGGAATACATCAGCCATTTCCTCATGTTTTCTGCCCGGACCTCAGCCAATCAGACTCAAGATCTTATTGACAGCAAGCTGGATAAAAGGTAAGGACCCCCATAGTACGCACAGAAAGCCTAGACGTTGTGCAATGTGTACTTAGATCTCAAATGTTAGCAGTATAGAGAAAAGGCATGGACTCGGAATTAAGGGTCCCACCATCACAGTTCATTGTCTAGTACTCATGTTATCCATAACTAGATTCCCCAAGAGGCAGAGCAGGCACTTGACAACAGCGCCATTTTCAGGGTTGTTTCCCAATAGTGTGTGTAACTAGGTGCACTTCCAATTTAATTCTGCCCCTCTTAACGTTAAAGTAGAGTTGGGTGACAATAGCTAAACAGTTGAACTCCAATTAAGAAAGTATGCCTTTGAAGAGATTCTAAAGCAAGTTTTGAAAATGGTCTTATTACGATTGCAGATACCGGAGCAGTTCCATTATGGTGATAATAAGACCTGTTTTCGTACTATCAGAAAATGTAGAATGATAGAAAAAGGTGTAGAGTACAGAAAGGTCTCATGCATCTCGTTATTTTTGCAGGAGAAAGGGGGTGTTTGGACCACCCCTTGGGCGTTACTTTATCTTCTTTATTGATGACTTGAACATGCCGGCTCTTGAGACATATGGAGCTCAGCCGCCTATCGAGCTCCTTCGACAGTGGATGGACCATGGTGGATGGTATGACCGAAAGCAAATAGGTACGGACTCGTGGCAAGATTATGTTAAATAATAAACATATTTGGTCAGTTTCAGTTTGATGCATAGTGCATATCAGAACATGCTATTTAAGGCTATTTAACAAAGTAGTAATGGATATATTTTCTACTTCTAAACCCCTTAGCGACCAATGATGTGCCAGGCAAGTCACAGAAAAACATATAGTTAAGGACCAATGACGTGCCTGGCACGTCATCGGATTAAATACAGTAACCAATCAAATCTTGCTGCTACAGTTTAGCAAATAAAACTCTTCTGTGGGGTGATTTCTACAGCATGATCAATTTATTTTTTGCTGGAGTGGGGTTGAGCAAATTCCTGATCAAGGAGAAATATCCTAAGGTAACACTTAGCCTTACTCAGGCTAACAGGGCAACCCATTTGGGTAGATCTGCCACCCTGTCAGGAAATAAAATTTTGTCCAGCACACACTTCCAGGTCTTCTTGGTGTTGTAAAAGGCAGAACAAACGTTTTGTTTGCTAAATCTTTGCTATAAATTGCACATAAATTAATTTTGTAAATTAAGAAATATAAAAAAAGCACATTATGTCAAATTTTGTATGGTTGTCGTAGAATAAATTGCAAAGATATTACTTTTTTAAAAAGTTTGATACACAGCAGCAAAAAACGAACATTGGCTGTATTTCCGTCGACATGGGGCTGTAGCCGTAGCATAGTCTTTGTTCTGCTTATTTTCTTTTGGCTGTAGAGTGTTTTAATATGAGACATTTCATATACTTATAGAAAGATATGTTCAACACGCATAGCGACATAAAGTATTTTAATGGCATTGTTTTTATCTGTTTGCAGGGGTCTTCCGCAAATTAGTGGATCTCAATTTTTTGTGTGCCATGGGACCTCCAGGGGGTGGTAGGAACCCAGTTTCCGCACGGCTTACCCGTCATTTTAACTACTTGGCCTTCACCGAGATGTCCGACAACAGCAAAAGCCGGATCTTTTCCTGCATTCTTGGCAGCTGGATGGGTAAGTGTCTGATGCTAGCACGGTGAGGACTGATGTTATGGAGATAAAATAATGAATTGTGTAGGAAGAAAGGTATCATGGTGGAGGAAGACATATCGTTATGAAGATGAGAGGGCACTACTATGAGATGTGAAGGTGTTAGGAAAAGCATTCAGATTGGTGAGTTCATGTAAATGGTGTCTTGGAGATTTGAAACCAATATGAGAGAGAGTAATAAAGACATAATTGTGAGTGCTGAAGTAGTTCTGCGTATTAAGTATTCCCATATTCTAACTCGGATACTTGGATAAAGATGTTCCACAGAAGCTGCGGGTAAGTGAGGAGCAGTGAGGATCAGTGTGAGTGTGTGGTGTTTAAGAAGAGAGTTTGCAGTCATGTGACATCCAATCACAGTTTAACAGTAAACTTTTCCACAGTCACTCATATTTTAGGCTCTATTTATGATTTTTCACTGTGCCCTTGTCACCTACTTTTGTACATAGTATGCCTGTCCTCTGTGTAGACAGCTTTGCTTGTAGGACTTCTGGCTGGCCCTTCCGTGTCATCTTGTGGTGGGTTTAAGAACCGGTTTTATTTCTCCTGGCAGCATCAGCACCAGCGGTACAGCACCTGACAGGGGAGCTGGTGGAAGCCACCATCAAGATGTACAATACTATCATATCTCAGCTGCTTCCAACACCAGCAAAGTCTCACTACACGTTCAACCTCCGTGACCTGTCCAAAGTCTTTCAAGGAATGCTAATGGCCGAAGCCACTAAAATGGAGGTGAGTATCTCGGAGGGATGTGTCTAGCAACAACAATAGGCAATGATTTAATGCTGAATACTGAAGTAAATGAGCTGAAACACAACTCTCCTGAAAGCTCTGTTATCAACCCTCCCATTAGTGAATAAACGTATGGAAATTGAGCATAGATAATAGCGTAGATAATATTACCATTCTGGACAAGAAGAAAGATATGTTATCTTCTTCAGACCTATGTACAGAAAATGCCTTAATAGATATGAAAGGTTAGTAATCTGTTTTCTCCATGATATGTACTTTCTCTAGATTCCAGATTCAGTTCCATTTTTCCATGACAGCCCACTGCAACCAATGGGTCTGAGAAGAAGGTTTCTGATCTGCTTGTTTCGTGCCCTTTAGTGTTTTTGTGTCATTAAATGTACATTTGTATTTCTATTAGGACAAATATCAGCTCCTGAAGCTGTGGTACCACGAGTCCTGCCGCGTTTTCCAGGACAGGTTAGTCAATGCAGAAGACCGAAGCTGGTTCGATGAGCTGATGAAAGCCAGGATGCTGGAGTTTGGGGCCACCTTCGAGGAGGTTCTTCCACAACAGCCAGTGCTTTATGGGGATTTTATGTCTCCTGGATCAGACACCAAGACTTACCAACTTATTGTGGATCGGGAAAAGGTAATAAAGTAACGGCCATGTATTTGATAACTGTTGTTTCCGTAACTCTTCCAGGTTTGCAGGCTTCTTTTATACAAATGCAATCTAAATATTCCTCATTTATCCCCCTTAGCTTCTTCGAGTGATTGAAGAGTACATGGAAGATTTCAATCAGGTTAATACAAGTAAGATGAAGCTGGTTCTCTTCCTGGATGCCATTCAGCACATTTGTCGAATTAGCCGTATTCTACGTCAACCCCTAGGAAATGCTCTTCTGCTGGGTGTAGGAGGCAGCGGAAGACAGTCTCTCACCCGTTTGGCAAATCACATGTAAGAGCAACTCTTTTTGTAGTAGGCTGCAGGGTTATGCTGTGAACACTGTTAATAGAGTGTCTAAAATGATTGATGGCTGTCCTAGGCTTATCTTGTTTAAGTGCTAAAATATGTCAGATGCCTCTTGAGGCTCTCATAGGCGTCTACAGAATCATCTTCTAGATGACTCTTGGATTTATCTGTCTGTATAGGCTTCTCTCTCTCTTCTAGTTTTATTTCCCTGCTTCTTATAGACAATGTATATTACCTTCTCAGGTCAGAATATGAATGTTTCCAGATTGAATTATCAAAAAATTATGGAATGACTGAGTGGAGGGAAGACATAAAGGGTATCCTGCTGAAGGCTGGTCTTCAGAACATACCCATAACATTTCTCTTCACAGACTCCCAGGTATTTCATCCATAATGGCGGAACTAATACGTTAACTTCGTAGTTCTAGTGCTGCTATTTACATAAACATATCATAACTTTGTTCCATTAATAAGAGATGTATATTATTCACACTTGAACACTCAACGTCAGTGTGTATTTCTTCATGATAGATAAAATACTTCTTACTATTCACTAAAATAGCAAACACTGCATGCTTATTTCAAGATCTGTACCTTATACCCTCCTATAGGCATACACTTCACTGCTGTCCATTTGCACACTTAACATACAAACACCCATGTGTGCTCCATAACACACAAAACTGTCACAGACCAGATGCAGTCAGGATCATTTTCTCTCTGTTTCTGCAGATTAAAGACGAGGCGTTTCTTGAAGACATTAACAACATTCTAAACTCGGGCGATGTTCCCAACCTGTACGGGCCAGAGGAGCAGGATCAGATTGTCAATGTCATGAAGCCTATTGTCCAGGACATGGGACAGCAACCAACAAAAGCCAACCTAATGGCAGCTTATACCCGACGAGTGAGGGGCAACATCCACACCGTGCTTTGTATGAGGTATTGTGCTGTCTTGTATAATAGCTGTGTATCTTTTAAAACAATGCTTATACGTACACCAATTCACACTCATTCCACTTCTTTCTATGGCTTACACAAAGTTACATCTTGATTCTGTCATCTGGTCCTCAGCCCATTCTTCTTTCCACCACTATGCCCTTGTATATGTGCAACCATAATGTCTCCTCTCACTCTCTCTCTTGCCAAGTCCAATCGGGGAGGTGTTCCGGTCTCGTCTCAGACAGTTCCCGTCCTTGGTCACTTGCTGCACCATTGATTGGTTTGATGAGTGGCCAGAAGAGGCTCTGCAGTCTGTGGCTTCCTCTTTCTTGGTAGAGATTCCTGAGCTCGAGTCCAGAGACTCTGTTGTTTCTGGCATGGTAAGTTTGAGGACACATTGGAAAACATGCAGCTGATATAGATATACACATTGGACCCTTGTAACCTTGCCTGACTCTCTGCAGATTCAAATGTGTGTGGAAATGCACCAATCGGTCGCGCTAAAATCCAAGCAGTACCTGGCAGAACTTTCACGACACAATTACATCACACCCAAAAGTTACCTGGAGCTGCTTGGTATATACTCTAATCTTATCGGTAAGAAGATGATGGAGATTAAAACTGCCAAGAACAGGATGAAGAGTGGACTTGATAAGGTGAGAAGGTTCACCAGTCATCAGATCTGTCAAGAATGAGGAAATGGGGCCACAACTTTTCTATATTGCATTAATATCTACCTTCATGACCTTATCTTCTGACGTCTGATTCAGCCCTGTCCCACAGTCTCCATCCCTATGCTTCTCTGTCTTTGAACTCTTTATGCCAACCCACGCACCTTCATGTTTAAGCGCTGGTTGTCATGTCCTAGTTCTTTCTCCTTTAAAGCAAATGTGAACCACTAGTGACCGTTCAAGCAGAGCCCTACTCTATGTATGTGATGCACTATTAGTTATGTTTTATTTGTCTGTTGTACCGATGCGCAGATTGTGGCGACTCTATATAAATCGATAATGAATAACACAGCAACCCTGGCTTTATGTCTCCATAGCTGCTTCACACAGCTGAGGATGTTGCAAAGATGCAGGAGGAACTGGAAACCATGCGCCCCCTGCTGGAGGAGGCAGCACAGGACACCGTGAACACAATGCAAAAGATTGAGGTACGTCACCTTTAGTTTCACAGAATGAAATGCTGTTGTCCCTTCTACTTGTGCATTTGCCATCTCTTTTACTAAGCTTTAGGCCACTTTTGTCCCAATTGCCTCCCAGAACACAATCATGGTAATGTGTAAAAGGTGTTTCTGGGACAAATTTTCCCAGCCTAACAGATTGCACAAGTGGGGCCTGCTTTTCCTCCTGTACCAGTATGCCTTAACATGTAACAGTTTTATTGTCAAATTATCAGTTTTAATAATAATAATAACAATTACTGCCCCCTATTGAAATAGCGCTGTTGAAACTGCTTTTAATAAATATAATAGTCCGATCAGCTAGATTATATTTTGTCTCTTTTATTTTATGTATATAACTCTGGTTCTGGTTGTGATCCAAAATGCATAACATATGTGTTTTACCTTTGTAGATCAGGCTTGGAAATGAAAATATTTCAGCTGTGGGATACTTTTGATTGTAGTGTAGAAATAAACTTTTTTTAGTATTTTATTGTAGTGTTATAATACCTAAACTAGTGTATCGACTCACAATCTGATTGGTTCGGCTGTTTGACTCGCGTCTTTGAAATGTCGCCCAGGAGGACACAGCTGTGGCCGAGATCACCCGACGCTCAGTGCAAGTAGAGGAGGCCAAAGCATCTGAGAAGGCCCAGACAGCTCAGGAAATTGCCGATGACGCTCAGAAGGATCTTGATGAGGCTCTCCCTGCACTGGATGCTGCCCTGGCCAGTCTGAAGTCACTCAACAGGAACGATGTTACTGAGGCGAGTGAAAGTCCTTGATGGCTCTGCCATATCGGTGGTTGCCTTGTCACCTCTTTAGTGATGGTTAGCAAGCATTCAGGAGGAAGGTGCTTGAGGTACGGTAGTCAAGAACGCTAGAACCACTATTGCCAGCCCGGAGGACTAGTGGAGCACTTGAGGCATGGGCAAAAAACTAGAATGGTATAAGGACAGACTACAAAGTGAATAGGGCTGGCAAAGAGGGACATGTGGCAAAGGCCCATTGAACTACTCTGAGTGCTCTTTTCCTCTTAGATTCCACACCAAATATAAGGGATTCTGGAATCATAAGCATATTACTCAGCATTTAAACCCTGATTAGATCCTTTATATGGTATGTTTTAGGGCTTTCTAAGCAGTCCCTGTTTGTCAGTGTGTTTTGGACAGGGCTAGATAGTGAAGTGCACAACTAGAACACATCACCGTAGACCATAAGCATTGAAGAACAAACACAGAAAGGACAAATATTAAAGGAAATTATGAATGATTTTTTATTATGATGAATTGTAAATAGTTTTTGTATGTAATATGTCTACTTAAGGTGCGAGCGATGCAGCGTCCCCCTGAGGGTGTCAAACTGGTGATCGAGGCTGTCTGCATCTTGAAAGGGATCAAGCCTAAAAAAATAGCTGGAGATAAAACTGGGAGCAAGATAGACGACTACTGGGAGCCAGGAAGAGGTTTACTTCAAGACCCCAGCAAGTTCCTAGAAGGTCTTTTTAAATTTGACAAGGTGGGCACCTCAATAAACTGTCACAATATGACTTCTGAGTGAGTGGGAAAAAAGTGTGAAGGGTATTATAATGCTAATGACTGCGATATGTGATGTGACATTGCTGGGAGGACATATCCACACGTGTGTTCCTCTTCATTCTCTGCAGGACAATATTCCTGATGTTGTTATAAAAGCCATTCAGCCTTACATCGATAACGAGGAGTTCCAGCCTGCAGCCATCGCTCGGGTTTCCAAAGCATGTACCTCCATCTGTCAGTGGGTCCGTGCTATGCACAAGTATCACTTTGTGGCTCGCGGTGTGGAACCAAAGCGGGTAAGTACTTCGCAAAAGTCACACAGCTCAAACAAGTTTTCCACCTCATTGTACACGCTGTTATCTGCCATCTCACACAGAATAATATATCGATCTGTTTATTGACACCATTGTAAATGCACGGACCTTATTAACACATAGGCATGCTGTACTTATCTCGCTCCTAGCAAGCACTGCAAGAGGCTCAGGAGGACTTGGCCGTCACCCAGAAAATCTTAGATGAAGCCAAAGCTCGTCTGACTGAGGTGGAAGATGGGATCGCAACCTTGCAAGCAAAATACAAAGACTGCGTGTCAAAGAAAGAGGAGTTGGAGTATAAGTGCCAGCAATGCGAACTGAAACTGGGCCGCGCTGACAAGGTAAGATGAGCGCTCATCAACTAACGTTCCTATAAGAGCAGAAGTTATATATCTTTCATATGTTTTTACACAGTGCAAATTCTATATTGTCTGACCCCTGGTAACTCTTATCCCTTCGTTTTATTTGAGCATTAAAATAAAAATGGAGGTAGACTTGGAGGTACAAGGAATGATTGGAAATCTGATTACGATCTGGGCACACCTCACTTGTGTATTTCATGTTGACTTTGTGTTTCTCTTCCTTGCTCATATCGCTATTCTCTTTGAATTCACCACCTGATTGATTGTCTCGAGTAGCTCATCTCTGGATTGGCAGAGGAGCGGCAACGTTGGCAGGACACCGTTCTGGACCTGGAGAATCTTCTGGTGAATGTCACCGGAGACCTGCTGCTGTGTGCCGGGTTTCTGGCATACCTTGGACCCTTCACGGTAAGAGATCCTTGTGCGGCATCCTACTTTGTTGGGTTATACCCAAGTAAATTACTAGGTCTAATGCTGTGAAGACCAACATAGTTTGTGCTTAAGTGTTCTTCAACATGTATTTGTAAACAGATTTTATAGGGAAAATAGATGAAGCTGTATTTGTCCAAAAAGAAGATTTAGTGAAAAGTGATATCTTTTATTGGGCCAACATAGAAGATGAGATCGCTGGGGTCCTGAAATCTATCTTTTTCTACGTGGCCCAATAAAAGGTATCACCTTCAATCTTCACACATTTTTTTAAATCCATATGTAAAGTGTATGCATGAAATGACGATGTGTCTATGTATCTTATGGCTCCTTTAGATATGAGCTTGTGTGTATAGTATGTGGCTCATGTCTGAGTTATCAGTTAGAATCTATACCATGGTGTTTAATGTCTCCATAGGGTGCCTATCGAACAGCACTCTTTGATCAGTGGACCAAGAAAATAAAGGAGCTGAAAGTTCCCTGCACTAGTGAGCCATCTTTAATTGCCACTCTGGGGGATCCAGTTAAAATTCGCTCCTGGCAGGTGAGGCAGAAAATCGTTGTTCTTGTGGTAGAATATGAAAGATGTGATGATTGGAATAAAGATTTTCCCGGGACTATTTGTGAAGGCTTTACGAAAGCTAAGGCATATGTTGTCTCCTTAGATCGCAGGTCTCCCGAATGACACCCTGTCTGTGGAGAATGGGGTGATAACTCAGTATTCCCAGCGCTGGCCGCACTTTATTGACCCACAGGGACAGGCCAACAAGTGGATCAAGAACATGGTAAGCTGAGGACATTGGGAATCTGAGTAATAATGGTTAAGTTACAGGTGGAAGGTCTGATCCATTTACCAAATGTGTTTGGGGTGCTCTGGTTAATTTCAATAAGAGGCCTCAATGGTCTGGTTGGAGTAACAAAGTAGGTTCAGTTGTGATCATT
This sequence comes from Spea multiplicata, assembly GCA_009364415.1. Taxonomy (NCBI): domain Eukaryota; kingdom Metazoa; phylum Chordata; class Amphibia; order Anura; family Pelobatidae; genus Spea; species Spea multiplicata. Next base: position 31,518,993 of record VKOC01000004.1, read on the forward strand.
AAGTATGAACTTGTATTACAGCTTCCATTATTTATTATCTTTGCAGGAGAAGGATAATGGTTTGGATGTGGTGAAGCTCAGCGACCGTGATTTTTTAAGAAGTTTGGAGAATGCCATACGTTTTGGAAAGCCATTTATGCTGGAAAACGTTGGGGAGGAGCTGGATCCTGCCCTGGAACCTGTGCTACTAAAACAAGTAGGTAGCAAAATGATTCCTCCTGACCTGAAGTTCAGAAAACCAACATTAGCACGCATCCTTTGCAGCTGCTGTATTTTGACCAGTTCATGACCATCAGTTTGATTAGCGACGTATCTCTCTGTGTTTTCAGACATACAAGCAACAGGGGAGCACGGTACTACGATTAGGCGATGCTGTTATCCCATACCACGATGACTTTCGAATGTACATTACAACCAAGCTACCCAATCCACATTATCCACCGGAAGTCTGTACCAAGGTCACGCTAATCAATTTCACCCTCTCCCCAAGGTAAAAAGCATTAACCAGACACATTATCTCACTAGACTTAAGTACAAGTCCCATCTTCATATGATAGCTGCTTGTAACTTAACTTTACACCTAACATCCATCTGGTCTAACATGGTTTCACCCCATGGCTGATGTGTGTTCTGCAGCGGTTTAGAGGATCAGCTACTGGGCCAAGTGGTGGCAGAGGAGCGGCCAGATTTGGAAGAAGCTAAGAACCAGCTGATCCTGTCCAATGCCAAGATGCGGCAGGAACTGAAGGAAATTGAGGATCAGATTCTAATGCGCCTTAGCTCCTCGCAGGGAAACCCTGTAGATGACGTGGACCTGATCAAAGTACTGGAGGCTTCCAAACTAAAGGCTGGGGAGATCAAGGTGAGTGACATGTAGAGGATCTGACGGCTTCATAATCACGTTGAATGTGCATATGTATCACCACATTACTACTCTGATGCTAGCTGATGTACATTGAATGGCTGCCTGTCTTCCATTCAGTATATGACTTTTTTTCACAGGCCAAAGTGCTTGTAGCAGAGCAGACAGAGCGGGATATAGATACCACCAGACATCAGTACGTCCCAGTAGCTGTCAGGACACAGATCCTCTTCTTTTGTGTCTCGGATTTATCCAACGTGGATCCTATGTATCAATATTCGCTGGAGTGGTTCCTTGGTATTTTTTCAACAGCAATCGCCAACTCTGAAAGAGCAGGTACGTCTGAAATATTTAGCATCTGATGTCAATATTTATATGACCTCACACAGTATGATGGGTGAATTATACAGAATTCCATAATGTCGTCCAATACCCCATCTCGCAAGGCTGAGATTAGCAAAGGCCAGCAAGGTGTAGAAGCTGATACCTGTATTGGGCAATTCCACCCAAGGTTTTCTACCTTTTGTTGGTGATATATAGGGCCCGGTATGTCTCAGAACAAACTGACCCATAGTTTGCACTCTTGTAACCACTATCCCCTCATTTTATTTGAACAACATTTGAGTGGAATTGTAAAATAAATTATTGGCTGATTACGAGCTGGGCAGATTTAATAACTGATCTCTGATGTCTCTTTCAGAATCGGTGGAGAAAAGGATAGAAAATATAAATGCATATTTTACCTTCAGTCTGTTCAGTAACGTGTGTCGCAGTCTCTTCGAGAAACATAAACTCATGTTCTCCTTCTTGCTGTGCGTGCGAATCCTGATGCATCAAGGACTCATTAACATGGTGAGTGGTCAGATTTTCCTATTAAAAACCAAACCATATATAATCTAACCCAAAAATACAGTTGTCTTTTCAAAAGGGAATTTATTGGTAGTATAATGTATACATAAAGGCGTGCTTCTTGGATGATGTTGGTGTGTTTGTTTTTGTTTCCTATTTTCTTTCTGACTTGTAGAGCTGTCTGTTTAGGGACACAAAAGAAAACTCTTATGAACAATATAGGCTATAATATATATCATGGCTGTTCGGTTTACATATAACATGGAACCAAAAGGCGGAAAAAAAGCATGATATGTGAAATAATGTAAACCAAAGCATTAAAGGGACACGCCAGTGTCACAAGCAGCCACACAAACAACGCATGCATATTAAAGTACTGTATTAGTTTGTAATATAATCATTATACTAAAGTATTGTATTTAGCTTTGACTTACTGTACCTTTGGAAGCAGCTAGATCAGCCAATCTATCTGCCAATCAATGGCAGGAAAGCGCTGCCATTGAAACCAATTGGAGGGCTTTTTGCGCATGTGCCCCCCCCCCAAGCACTTGCTAAGCTACTGACACGGGGGGCACCCCATGCAAATGTAATGGAACCACTCAGCTATATTAACTGCATATGATGGCTAGAGTGCCATTTAAAAAACCTTCATAGCTTACTATTTAAACAAAAAAGTTCTCTTGTGACATTCAGTGAATGCATAGAGTAAAAATATAGAGCTAGAAAGGGGGAGATTAAAAGCCGCAGCAATAAGTACATCACATTATAACTGTTTCAAACCCAGCGGTGCAACTTCAAGCTCTCCTTTTGTCCGATAGGAGGAATGGCGCTTTCTGCTTGCAGGCGGCACACCAGCCACCCTGGCAGACAATCCATGCCCAGAGTGGCTGTCCGAGCGGGCCTGGAGAGACATACAAGCCTTAAATGCACTAAGGAACTTCAGCAAAGTGACAGAGGAGCTGACACAACACAGTGCAGAATACAGGAAGATCTGTGACAGCCCAGAGCCACATCGGTAGGAGCCGGAGGACTTGTTATTTATTGATTTAAATAGCATACCTCTATACCATATAGCTTACCATGCCTTATATCTGCAGCACTTAGCAATTTGGACTTTCTGAGCTTACAATGTGAATATAAATGTACGTTTGTGGGCATTTCACAAAACTCCACAAATTCTACTGAGCAAATTCTACTTTCTCCCAAAGTGATTATTGTGGGAAAGCTCTTTACGTTTAACTACGTTTGGAGAAAATCTAACATTTGCCAGGGGACGCATATTATTAAGCATTGTATTAAATAGAACTCACTGATGTTGTTTTGTTTTCACATTGATCCTGGGTTTATTCATTGAATAGTAAATGATTTCATATGTATTTATTTTGTGATTAACCCCCTGAGTTTTAGGGAGCTGTTCTAGACAAACACTGGCTTCTTATCATGGAAGTGCCTGTTTTTAAACTAACTCTAGAATATCACGAAGTTGACAGCGTCTTGTGTTCAACATTCTGTAATCACCCGTTGGCATTATCTTATCAGATACATTATGTGAACTGTCTATGATGCTTTTTAGGGAGCCGCTCCCTGGCGAGTGGGGACAGTCTCTGGACTCATTCCAGAAGATTCTCATCCTGAGATGTCTGCGAGGGGACAGAGTGACCAATGCGATGCAGGACTATGTGTGCCAGCACCTGGGACAGCGGTTCATAGAGCCTCAGGTACCATCAAAACCATTTTAAAAGTGGGTTGTCTATTTTGATTAATGGGTATATGCACATTACTAACAAATATACCCATTATTAAAAAGCATTTTCAGCATAAGTCATTCCTACCCTCACACTTTTGTCTTAAGGAAGTCTTGTCTCTCTCCCCCACCACCTTATAGTCTCACGCAGGTATTGTATGTGTCCTCCCACCGCTGGTCTTACACAGATCATGTCTCTGTCCCCTTTAGTGTCACACACATGCTGCCTCGCTCTACGCTCTGGTCACACTCACCTTCATCGAACAGTCAAAACAGGGGGTTCAAGCACTTACTGCACTATGATATGACCCAGAGTGTCCAATAATTTCCATGTGACATATGGGACTATATGTAGTGAGAGAATCACTGCGTTTTTATCTCCTTGGAAATGCACAGACAGAAAGATATTTATTATCGCAATGCTTTAAAAAGTGTAATTCCTGTGGCCGGATCTTTGTGAAGACAAAGTCTTGTGAGGTTGAGTGGACCCTGACAAGCGATGCCCTGTTGTTTATAAGAGAGTGCATTGCATGCATGTTAAAATCACTTTTGTGTACCTACTCATTTTAAGTCATTGAACTTATTTCCATTTAGACAGCAGATCTGGGAGCCGTGTACCGAGAGTCCTCCCCTGTCACACCGCTGATATTCATTCTCTCTCCCGGCACTGACCCAGCTGCTGCTCTCTACAAGTTCGCAGAAGAGATGAGATTCTCCAAGAAACTAACTGCGATATCGCTTGGACAGGGACAGGTATTGCTCTCCTTTACTTTCACATCAGTCATCTGTTCATATAGTCTTGCAGTGCACTGTCCAGTTCTAGGGGCTTCAAAGATAACCTATCTCTGCGTGTATCTTCCTAGTAGGCCATGTCTGCCTTCATGTCATGAGTGCCCATATTCTTGCTTTACCTCTCCGTACAGGGTCCTCGGGCTGAAGCAATGATGCGAAGTGCCATGGAACGTGGGAAGTGGGTTTTCTTCCAGAATTGCCATCTAGCACCCAGCTGGATGCCTTCCTTGGAGAGGCTTATAGAGGGTATTGACCCAGATAAGGTATGTGCTTCCCTAATCTCTTGCATTGTGATTCCTCAACAGAGTGCACAAAACTTTCCCCGCTCAACTCTTTCTTTTCATATTTAGGTGCACCGTGATTTCCGCATCTGGCTCACCAGTTTGCCCAGTAATCAGTTTCCAGTGTCCATCTTGCAGAACAGCTCTAAACTTACCATTGAGCCTCCGCGGGGAGTGAAGGCTAATCTCCTTCGTACTTACCTCAGTCTCAGTGATGCAGAACTGAGTGAGAGCAGTAAGGTGTGGACTATATATAATCACCTCTCTCCAACTACACTTTACAGTTTTATGAACTATTACCCTAAGTCTATCACATTTACTTTGTTTATCTGCCTTTGTTTTACACTCCTGCTGATCCTGACAACCCTCTTGCTCAACAGGCTCCTGAGTACAAAGCTCTCCTGTTGTCTCTATGCCTGTTCCATGGAGCCACACTGGAGAGACGAAAGTTTGGTCCATTGGGATTCAACATCCCGTATGAATTTACAGACGGAGACCTCAGGATCTGCATCTCTCAACTTAGGATGTTCCTCGAGGAATATACAGAAATCCCTTACAAGGTGACTACATCTGACAATAAACACCTGGTAGTATTAGTTATAAACAAAGCACATGTGATATACACCGCATGAATGCAGCGCCTGAGGACTTGCTACTGAGACACAGGGTTTACAGAACATACTGAGTTTTTACTTGTATGACAGGTCCTTCGATACACTGCTGGAGAAATCAATTATGGAGGCCGTGTTACGGATGACTGGGATAGACGGTGCCTCCTGAGCATCCTGCAGGACTTTTACCAACCTTCGGTCCTAATAGAAGGTCACAAGTTCTCAGAGTCTGGAATGTATCATCAGATCAGCCCGGCTTACGACTTGAATGTAAGAGCTCCTCTCGTATGCCTTTTTCTAGACCAGTACAATAGGGTATTCTTGGAGAATGGGTGGGGCTACCATAAAGCACCTCCCATTTTGTGTGCCACAGCACCCTAAAAAAATGGAGGTCTATGGTACATGTTATGAAAAATGGTGGACCTTCTCATGGGCTGGTTTCCACACAATGTGTTCAGCAAGGTTTTCTTGCCTTGCTATTTGTGTATATTTCTCGCAGCGTTTGACACACTGATACCTAAACAACTATATAACTTCCCATCGGTTGTCTTTTTGTTCCTTTTACAGGGTTACTTACAGTACATCCGCTCGCTACCGCTCAATGACCTCACAGAACTCTTTGGACTTCATGAAAATGCCAACATCACCTTTGCTCAGAATGAAAGCTTTGCTCTGCTTGGGTCTCTTGTGACATTGCAACCCAGAGCTCAGGCCAGCGGTGGGAGCCGCGATGAGGTTTGTTAGGAAACCATTCTTAAGGTTATGGGGATAGTGGGAGAAAACATTGTAATTTTAAGTGTAATAAAATAATCTCAACACCCAATAGATGGTAGAAGAGATCGTAGAGAGCATCCTGAAGAAGGTTCCTTGGCCCATTCCTGTACAGGAAGTGATGTCAAAATACCCTGTTATGTACCAGGAGTCAATGAATACTGTATTAATACAAGAGGTTATAAGGTAAGAAGACGTTAAACGCAGGTAGCAGGAATTCCATGCACTATTTACAGATTAAAGAAATGCTATATCTGTCCCCACAGGTATAATCGCCTCCTGAGCGTCCTCTCCCAGACGTTAAATGACTTGCTTAAAGCAATGAAGGGACAGGTTGTTATGTCTTCTCAGCTAGAACTAATGGCAAACAGTCTCTACAACAACTCTGTTCCAGAAATCTGGCGATCAAAGGTGAGAAAAAAAAACAATCTTTAGTTTGTGTGAATGTTATATTGGTTGGGCATGGAAAACCATGTGGACTTTTCACAAGGTGGAAATCATGTTACCTCCTCGTATGCTTCTGTATGTTGTGCCATTGTTATGTATAGCTGCACTGTTATATTGACATTGGCATGAGCCCAAAACTTGCCTTCATGTTCTTTTTCTTGTTACATAGGCTTATCCCTCCTTAAAACCTCTGGCATCCTGGGTAATTGATCTTCTGCAGCGCATCCAGTTCCTTCAGAAATGGATCTCGGATGGAATACCTGCTGTGTTCTGGATCAGTGGCTTTTTTTTCCCGCAGGCATTTCTTACTGGTACTCTGCAGAATTTTGCCAGGAAACATGTTATATCCATTGACACCATCTCCTTTGACTTTAAGGTGAGATGCATAATTTTGATTGTTGTCACATAAAGGTTTTACATTCATCCTGATGCTATGGGGGGGGGGGCGCGGGTGTTCTGTAGTTGGTGTTCTGTAGTAATGTCATGGAAACCTTTCATTTTAAACTGATTTTTGTGTCTCAAAAGGTTCTGAAGGCATCAGTTACAGAGTTGCAGCAACGTCCCTCTGAAGGATGTTATATACACGGCCTGTATCTAGAAGGCGCCCGATGGGACAATTCAACAATGCAGTTAGCAGAGTCTCATCCCAAGGAGCTTTATACAGAAATGTCAGTGATCTGGTTGGTCCCGGTTCCTGAGCGCAAGCCCAAAACATCTGGAGTATACCTTTGTCCCATTTACAAGACTCTGACTCGAGCAGGTGAGAGGAACAGGACACATTTTACTGTCTGGAATTACACAATGCTCCAGTATATTGGGTTTCACAATGATGTTCTCTTTGTTTTCTAGGAACTCTCTCAACCACGGGCCATTCCACCAACTATGTTATTGCAGTGGAACTGCCCAGCAGCAAGCCCCAGACGCACTGGATAAAACGGGGAGTAGCACTTATCTGCGCCCTAGATTATTAAACCTAGCTGTTCTGAAATCTGATCAGCGATGTCAAGCCAAGAATATGTGCCAAATGCCCAATATTTGTCAACACACCTTTCACCTAAACACCGTTCAACGAATATTCACATATTAAATGCACACATCAACTGAACCCTGAAACGCTTACACCTTCCCTGATCATAACCTCTGCTGAGTGCAACATCAACACACGAATATAAGCGATTGGGAAGGTGCAGAGCATGTTGTTGTAACATGGAGTCAATAAACATCTTACTATCAGCATCGTGTCCTCTGCTGTTTTACGTGTCAGACAAAATTGCATTCGTTCAGCGACCTGTCCTTGTGTGTTTCGGTATTACATGCACAAGCATCCAAAAGCAATTGTGTCCCTCTAATGGGCCAGATGATCGTTTCACAAGGTTTATTATGTCATGACAACTTTCAAGTCCAATCATGTAAAATTCAAGACACTTCAAGAAACAGCCAGTTTAAATTTACAAACAATAGGATGGGACCTGCCCATGGTGTGAACTAAACTCTGTTTGAACCCAGTGCCAATAACATCTATATTCTGCGTGAAGCGTTCCAGGCCAGAATAAACAGAATCTTCAAGGAACAATTCACATACGCAAGAGGAAAGGTATTTTATATATAAAGCATGTATTGGGGTAGATACGAGGTATAAAAAAAAATAAACATATGTACATCATATACATGGGCAGGGATTTCACCTCACTATATATATATGTAACAATTGGAAGGGAGGTATAACCCATATAATAGGAGTAGGTGTGAAATTGAAATGTATAAATAAACACATTTATGGGGAAGGTCACTGGCGCTTAGCCTTGTAAGGACGCGAGCGCTTGCGTCTGTCTGGTTTCCTCTGTTTATGAAGCCGCCCGATACTAACGCCTTGCCGTCTCCTTACGGAAATGTTCTGCTCCACGAGGCTAGCTAGCATACCTACGGGGGCAAAAGAGTTAAATATTACAATAATGTTAGGTAGGCAGTTACCCTGAATGATTTCTTTGGATCGAACTCTCACCTTCCTGAGCCAACATAGAAATAAAAGCGCAGATAAATTCGTCATAGTTATGAGTTCTTCTTTGGTCATCAATCTGAAAAGAAAGACACAAAGGGATAGAGTTAATAAACAGAATGACACGAGGGGAAGAGGTAGGCAGCGGAGAAGACGAGCAACATCCACCTTGAACTTCTTGCGCTTTTCTAGCTCCTCTCTTAGGCAGGCTTCAGACGCAGATATTTCAGCTTCGACACATTTCAATAAAGCAAGAAGCTCCTGAGAAAAAAAAGAGGAAAGGGTTCCAATGAGGTCAGGGAACTCTAGGTCTTAGAGCCCAAATGTCTATACGGTATATAACTGTCCACTCAGGACCATCACTAAAATATGAGAACAAAACTAAATGGGGCAAGCCAGTTGTTAAACGCTCACGACCTAATAAAAGGCTCCCGTGGACAGATACCAGGATACCGAGATTCCACAATAACCAAAATCACTTCTATGACACTCGGCCAGCTTGCAAACCCGGCATCTGATCTTCGTTCAGCGCGGAACACGCTCTAGTAAAGCTCATCTCTTACTTACATTTACTACATCGTAACGCCCATACCTTGGGAGAAAATTTCTCCCCCTGAGAAGCTTCCCCAACTTTCCAGCGCTCTCCATCTACTTCGGCATACTCCTTTCCTTCTTCGGTTTTGCTGTTCTTTGGGGAGGCTTTGGGATCTTGTTAAAGAGAACGGGGAGAGAAAAACCTTAACATTAGTGAGCTACATCTAAATTTAACTAAAAAAACGACCCATTAAACGGCACCCTCTCCTCCCAACTCATACTGCATAAAACTTTGATACCAACTGCATGATTTACCCTTCCAGAAATAAACCACCCAACTACATACATCATCTTACAGTGCTTACACAACATACAGAGTAAATGGTTGCCATCATATGTATAGTAAATCATAATCTCTTCCCCATGTTAATCCAGTTCTACAATCAGAAAGAACAGAGCAGTCTATAGATCTACTCCCTTGGCTCTTCTCCATACCTAGTCTGCTGAGGGGGCACAGGTGCCCATCTCTGCTCAGATGCAAGATCCCAGTACCAACGAGAGGGCCCAGCTCCCGCACCGCCCGATTGTAGCGCACACAGTCCACACGTGAAAGAGGTTCTTCCTCTCCAAAAAGGACTTTGGACAGGTGGGAGGTAACAGGACTTGAGGGTCGCGTGGTGCTTGCTGATCTCAGTGGTGAGCGCAGCGGTGAGTTAAATGCACTACCAATTTCTGAAGCTGTGTCTGTGCTCTCATTACTAGGGGTTGGGGAGGGCTGGGAGTGGGGGGCAGTGGGAGCCCCTGTCTTTATAGATAATGGGGAACACAGTTCTTTCTGTGTCTCCTTCAGCTTCTCTGCCAGGACATTTGCAGGAAGTTCTGGGCCAGAGGGTGGTGGCAAAGACGCAGAAGATCTTGTCTTGAACCTGGGTAATGCACAAAGAATTTTACCTTAGGTCTTTGAAAAACAATTTGTGTTTGGTGCACATAACACACTTAAATCTCACCCTGGAGTTGGTGATCTATTAGTGCTCTCTGTTTCTTCATCATCTTCTTCAGAATCTGGAGAAGGGGGTGGCGCGCCCCGAGATCGACCAACTCCTGCAGCCAAGTCCTCCTCCTCCTGGAATATTCACAGCCAAGACAAATCAAACATTACACAGTGCAATAACCACCAATAAAAAATTCAGACCTCCTCATAGCCTCCCTCATCCCCCAATATAGGCAGCCTAATACCTATCGCTCTTTATCCCATTGATTCTTACCTGCATTGGTGACTTGGCATAGTTATGGTTATCAAGGAACGCAGGGAGACGAGGGGCTGGAGCAGGCGTCAATCCTCCATTCTGAGGTGTCGCATTAGCTTTGATATGCGTGTTCAGGACAGAGCTACGATGGAAAGATCCTGCTGCCTCTCCAGCTGGTTCTAGAAAGATTATAAGGGATTACCTCCAGGTCTGGACTAGTCATAAGGCACACCAGGCTACGATCCAGTGAGCTCATGTGCGTCCAGAATACTTAAAGATCAATTCAGTTACAGAGTGTGAAAAGCGGTTTTATCACCATTTCAATCAACTCGTACAACTATGGCATGTTTTAGCCCCATTCTTTGTCTGTACAACAGAAATGGTCAGAGTGTGCCTTTTTACCTGCGACAGCCCGCTGGGAGCTGGGGTTTGTGCGGGGGTTTTCTGAGGCAGACTTCGCAGCATTAACTTTTGATTCTTCAGGAGTCTGGCAGTCTGTGGTCTTTTGGGTTTGAATTAGCTCTGGCTGTGTCACTCTGATCAACTGCAAATATCAAAGAAAAAAGTGATCAGAGACTAATGTGGACACCTTCAAAGTGGATTCTAGTCCTTTGGGCTCAAAGTCAGTAGGTTTCCTTCAAATTATCAGCCTCCCATCCATGATTAAAGTGCACGTGAGAAGCAGCCCACACATGAAATGACTTCTGTACCTGCTGCAGAGCTTCCAACACAGTCTGTCTGTTCATTTTCAAGATGTTAAGTTTACTCTCATACTTGAGTCTTCGATCTGGCACCACAGCCATCAGATTAAAGCGAATATCATGATACGGTTCCCTAGAGGAACATAATTTCAGGTCACACACAATGCGAACACTAGATAATCACTTACGGACACAGCTATAGACCACTTACCCGGCAGTAGCCAGTCCAATTCTCTCCATGATAACTCTCCGAGCCTTATCTGTCCACTCTTCATCCTCTGCCCAAGGGCCTGAGTGGAAGGGAATATTGGTAGAAAGGCATAAGGGCTCACAACTCATAGCATTTTTTTCTATTCTCAAGATATCGATGAAAACAAGGGGATAATGTACAGGCTTAATACAAAACAAACATTCACTAATGTCATTACGAGAGGAATTGATTAATTCAAGCTGCTGGTCTGGTCTTAAGACTTGAAGTCTTAAAGAATAAGGGGCAGCTGAACGGGTGGATGTGCTTAATTGTAGGCTGTTTGTGGGTTTCTTACCATGATCAATTGGATAAACTTTCAGTCCGTCCAGTTCAAAAAGCCGTCCCTTAATAGGTACATAACTAACAAAGTGAAATGCCTCCATAGTTCGGACTGCACTGATCCCATTTTGCTTCTCGGGGAGGTGGCGCGGCTCTGGTCTGTGGGATAGAATAAAGATTTTGTAAACACACAAATGCCATTCTACATCAGGGTGGATAGAAAAAAAAGAAAAGCTGTTAAATGGGTAAAAAAGAGGGGGAGGGCACAACAATCCTCTCCTACCTGGCATGGCTGTTGTGAGCTTTAGCCAGCTCTGGTGCATTTCCAATCGCATAACCTTTACTCTGAAAGAAAAGTCAGAAATTCAGATTAAATCGCCAACATAAAACTTGAACGGCTGCCCAAGTATTACCTGCCATAAACTGGCCAAGTGTCTCTCTGAATGAATGGGAATATAAAGAACCCCAATAACGTGTTTCACTGGAATGGGGCATTTGTTAACATACAGTTCAATTAAGATATAAATCTGACCCCATACAATGGCCAATTCACATGAGATGGTTACAGTAACACTCAGTGTACACACTTAATTCAAACATAGTCACATAGTTTTACATAGTCAAGTAGTTACCTCTGGGCTGAATCCTTTGGTGAAATCCTTGATGCGGCTTAGAGTGGGTCCAAGATGAACTCCGCTACAGTTAAGCAAAACACTCAGAAGAGCATGTGTGGCACAGGAGTTAGGAATCAGCTGGAAAGAGAAACATGGTTTATAAGGGGATGTTACACACTACCTCCCACCACATGCTGAGTGACTCCCTTTATCGTCTGTTATACCTGATGGGCAAAGAACATGTTGTTGACGACCTCATCTTCCATGACGGATGTGTCATCCAGCAGAGTAGAGACTTTCCTCCGGGAGCGACGCTCTTCAATCCATTTAAACAAGAATATGAAGCCATACACTGGCCTGGGGGTGAAGGAGAGAGCAGTTAAGAGAGAGTTGGCAAAATAGAAGTACAAAAAGTATAGAAGTAAATAAAATGTGCAAACATCACACATCATACATACATACATACCCTGGGCACTTGCTCTGCAAATCATAGATCTCTTCCACCTGGACCCCCTTCACACCTGTAATAAAGACAGGTTAAAACCTCTTTTAATTCTAACTACAAGCATAGGGCTCCATAAGATATTTCTGTCTCCAGCATTATAATTCACATCATATAAATGGCTTCCCCTCCAATCACACGGCCACTCTACAGTACACGTCAATTTTATTTTCTCTCCTGCTCACTTACAACCCCAAAAGGCAACTTACCAAAATCTTCCACCAGAAGTGTAAAGAGTCCTGAAAAAGAAACGACACACCAGCAAATCAAAATGACATATTTATTTACAAAACAATGAGAAAAACAAAGCTATATTTATATTGATGTCTGCATTAAAATGTTATACCCTTTGAGCCAAATTTAGTAAATTAATATTGCTGCTTTACTGACTTAGTGTACAAAATATTGGAATTTACAATATGGACCAAGGGGAGCAATTGGAACTTGGAATATCCCAGATGTTTATGAATCCCTGTTGATTGTGGGAATTGCAGCCATCAACAACTGGACAATCTAATGACCCTGGCGGCCTCACTAAAGAAGAATGAATATTAATGTATAAAGTGATTCTTAAAAAACAAACCACTGGTCTCAGCCTTGGTGCTGAAAACGTCTCCTGCACAGAAAATATCTGGAGGGTGGGTAAATTATCGAATCCCCCCCCACTCCCTTGCAAGGGGTAACCTTAAAAAGTAAAGTTTAATAAGCAAATGGCGGACGTCGTCTCTTTAAAAACCGTGGACAACAAACTGATTATTGTGACTTGACACATAAAAGGTATGGAAAGTGCATAAGGCTATCCATAAGTATGATCCAGACTATATGGGCCAACGGGTCCTTTTCTACTACCCCCTTTACCAACAGACTTAATAATTTTCTAATCATGTATAAAAACCCTTCCATATATTTATCAGTAAACACGTTATGGCAGGTAAACAAGGACCGTCTTAATCATAGAATATAAGTCACATCGGAATGCATGAGATCTTCCTACATCAGGGTTCCGCACGGCATTGGTGTGCCGTTTGCTTCCCGACCCCCCCTTCTCCATTGTTGCTGGAAATCAGAGGTGACAACCGGTGGTCCGGATGAAACCACAGCAGTCCATGCATTAAGCGTCTGATATGATTTGATGCAGTTGCAACACTGCCGGTTCTGAACGTTGTTATTTATCACACTGTAAAAGCTGCTTCTGCACAACCATCATCTCTTTGCTGCATTCCATCAAAGGCTTGCACATTATATTATTATTATTAGTTTATATGGCGCCATCATATTCTGCAGAGCTGTTAATGGGTAGACAATACATAACAAGTCGTACATACAGAACAAGAACTTACAATCTAGCTGCAGCTGTATAAAGCATGCCATGGAAACAAGTCCTTAATACTGCGGCGGCTATGACACAAGCCAAAGAATGGGGGTTTCCTTTATTGTGATTGGGACCCAAGCCTTCCCGTTATGAGGTATGCGGACGGCAGAGATAACACAAAAGCGGTTGATTATGACACAGTAATTGCATGCACTGCCCCCCGTGTGATCGCACAGTGCCCCCCACACCGTACAGTGAGGCTGGGCAGGACCCCTATTGTAAGAGTATCCCGGGTCTGCGCTCCCAGTGCATTAGGGGTTTATATGCATGACGTAACGTACAGCCCCGCTTAATACACAACTATCCGCATTGTAAAATAAACGCATAAAACAGTAAAGAATTATACCTGGGTCGCTCTCTAGCTCTAACCAGCCTTTATTCATGTTGTCTTATCCATGCCTCCGGGCAACAGACGTAATCAGTGTGCGCCGGAAGTAGTACGTTCATTACTTCCTGTTTACGTTTCGTGAAGGGGTGGGGGCGGTATGGTGGTTTTGAATAGTGGGAAATATCGATAACGTGAGAAAGTGTAATAAATACGTCAGGTTATTGCCCAGGATACCATTATTTCACCTCTGTCCTATGGCTGCTAGCAGTGAGGCGGATTATTTATTCCGTGCTGTTTTTCTGGTAGTGATGTTTGTTTGTTTAATAATTTAACCCCTGTTGATTCATAAAATAGCTATTGGACCCCAAAATGCTTATAAAACGTTCTTTAATAAAAAGCTTAGTTTAAAATGACGTAAAATGGTAATGGGGCGAAAGACCAGTGCCTAGTTTCCTTGCAATGTTTGGCAAAGATGATACCTTTATTGGCTGACGTATAATGGATTGCAAGCTTTTGGGACTACCTTGGTCTCTTTTTTTCAACACAAGGCCGCATGAGTCTCGGGCTCGCCAGCCATTCTGTGTACCCTTTCCTGAAAACAATTGATTTTTACTAGATGCGCTGTGTTCTTATGCTGGGATATCCAAAAATCGTGGCCCTTTAAGATTAAGGTGAACAGATTTTTAAAATGATATCTGGGGACATTTTTTTTAATTGGCAAATGATAAAAAAGCATATTTTCTTCAAACTGTATATGCAGTGTATTTGGTATGTGTTTATGAAGTGATTGTATGATATATACATTATTTATATACGTAATTCCTCACATTTTGTCCATGAGATAACAAAAAAATGTACTTCTTAGAATCTTTTGGGCAGATTGACAGCATCGTGGGCCTGGTGCTGGGGATTATAATAGACAGAATCTAAACGCCTCTGCATCAATGTGTACTGGATAAAGATGACATCAGTGCTCAGCAGATAATATAGGATAGAATCTTATGTAATGGAGAGGGGAGTGCAAAGTGGTCTGCCACACTGACCCCAAACACACACACCACACCAGGACAGGCTCTGCCACACTGACACCAAACACACCAACACCAGGACAGGCTCTGCCACACTGACACCCAAACACACACACACCAGGACAGGCTCTGCCACACGACACCAAACGCACACACACCAGGACAGGCTTTGCCACACTGACACCCAAACACACACACCAGGACAGGTTCTGCCACACCGACGTCCACATCTGGACGGGCTAAGCTACAAAAAAGTATTTTCCACACTGCTTTGTCGTTGAACCCCCTTTTTGTGTTTTGCCCCCTTATGTATTGTCCCCAGCCTGCCCCTCGCTTTAGTATTGATTTATGTAATGGCCCTAGCTGCTCCCTGGTGTATTGATGCCGCCGGCCCAGATAAAATACCGCCCTGCCGTATCGGGGGATGTGTATCTGACTAGTTGGTTCCCTTCCCTGGGTCTATACATCCCCCGTGCTGCCTTGCTACGTTAGAGTTCTGCTTTGGTCATATGAAATGCTGGAAGGTACGTATTGTTTACAACTTAGTTGCATATAGTAAGGGATATTATTTAATACGATCACGTTAAAATGCAACAGTAATTATAAAAACAGATCTCTTCGCTCAAACACATACGTGATGACAAGCTATGAGGTGCGGGTACATTTGAATGTTTTACCCCACACACACACACTTGATGATACAGAAAGTTTTACAAACAGTGGATACATTGTGACATCTATTTATATGATTTGCGCCTGAGTTACTGCTGAATCAGGTTATTCAGTCACCTTATTGGTTGTATAGTTGAAGAAGATAAAATAGTGAATAGGGTAATCACCAAAAAAATTATCTCAACAGTGATCTAATATTTGGTTGTAGCATCCAAAGCTCTCTTTAATGGGACATAAACCCCCCAGGCTGCAAAACAGCCAGAGTCGCAAGTCAACTCATGGTGAGTTTGGCACTCTTACACTACAAGCACACCATTCCTTCCCTCTGTCCTCTGTTCATTGCTCTCCATCAAGGGGTGGAACACTAGCAAGCGACGATATGATACGTGTGTAGATATGGATTCCTTGCAAGAAGACTTCCTCGTTCAAGTATTCATCATGATCGTGCAATAAGATTGGTGTGTGGTTCATGGGGGAAAACCCAAATGCAGGATACCCAGCCTGTGAAGAGTAGAGATTACAGGTTGGGTAGATGGATCCAAAAAGGAACGTGAGACAAATTATGGAGCAAAGGACTGAATGGAAAACTTTTTAAGAAAAACATAATGTTTAACTAGCAGTGGATTGTGAGAGAAAAGAAATAGTGTTAAACATAACATAATAAGGGCTATAAAACACTAAAACTAACCATGAGCAAAATAATTCCAGGACCCATAACAGTCAAAATGGTGTTTCTGCTATATTATAGAAATGGGCTACAATAAAGGTGATTTTTCATCTTAACCATCGCTTTCCTAGTAACAGTTTGCTTTATGAGATACGACCAGGCCACCTTTACTTTCCTGTTATTGGCCATGATTGTGGTAGACATATACTTATTTATTGAATAATGTATGAACATGACAGAAAGGAATGCAAGACACAGAAAAGCAGTGTTCCTACCATGCCCAGTTTTATTTTTCACTTACCGCTCGCACATAGCGACTGTCGGTGGCAGCTGGGAAGATTTCCGGCTTTAACTTCAGGCCCCTGAATAAAAGATAAATGATTCAGTCTCTTCTTCTCTGCCAGGAGAATGTAACGTAAAGACTCATCCACTATCTGCCTGTAGAAATAGTTTACCGGAGCTCTCTCCACCTAATGTCACGGTTTGTCTGGCAATTCTAGTCTAGTCATACCACCCCTTGAAAGATGATAATAATGTGAATCAATAATTGTTGGGGCACTGGCCATCATGTCCGGGCAACCAGACATGGCACTTTGACCACAGAATAAAATATCAGTTGGGTCTTGCAGTGTCGGGCGGGGGGGGGGGGGTGGGGACAGATCACAGCGCATACAGGCAATTGCAAATCACTTGAAATAAATCACATTATACAACAGGCTTGTTGCCCTAATATCATTAATACATGTTACAGGTGTGCCTAAAATGTATACCCATAATACCCACCCATGCAATCTTGATTTTGTTAATAGCCTGTTATGTGGCTCTGTTGGAGGATTTTCATCAGCCAGTACCCCTCACAATACCTCTGCCCTCATACTCCTTACTGACTCTACGTTGTCTTTAAGGCATGCTACCCCCCTTTATTTCTAATAAGCTATCTTTTGAACATGCTCCTACTCACAGCTCTTTGCATGGATTAGAGAATGCTTTCCACCAAGGGTTTGAATCATCTGGAGTGGTCACCACCTGGTCCATACATTTCTGGGCTCAGGGGGAAAGAGGACAGGAAGAGGTCAGATGCAGTCAACGATAGGTATAAATCCTCAGTATTCTCAGCCCCGTCTCACCTGATGATACTCCCAGGTCACCTGACTCCCAGCGTCTCTGCACCAACTCTCTAGCTGACTCTCAAACTCCTATGAAGGGAAAAAGCACAAAAAGGGCCTCATACTACAAAGAGCTACATGTTAGGAAAATGCAAGCAACTAAAGGACAGAGAAAATAAGAAAATTAACAGCACAGAAAAAAGTGAAAAACAGGTGAATGAACATTACCGTAAACAAAAGAGGGGTAAGAAAGCCGAGAGAATAAGGGTTATTACTGTACCTTTAAGTTGACGGTGGGTGGAACGCGGAGATCAAACGTTGCTGACATCTCAGATGGGACTACATTGCAGGAAACCCCACCACTGGCTCGAGTTAGATTAACGGTAGTGACATCTCCAAGTGTGAGGTTAGGATTGGACTCTAGCCTGTGTGGGAATATAGAAAAATTATAGATGATAACAGCATCACATTATATTTCAGCCATAGCGTACATGCTGTATGTGTGTTCATTTATGAAACTATATTAAATAAGAAATAGTAAATAATTGGTTTATTTCATTCTGAAGAGAGTGTTTGTGACGTAGTGAATATTCTTTTGCACAGCATGTGTGGCGTGTTAGACTTCCTCTCTAGGGCATTAACAGCTAAATCAGCTCATACAAAGGTCTGATGTACCATATTGAGGTATAGAGCGGCACACTTACAGTACAGGCTGTGTTGTGTATATTCTCTTAGCAGAGAGGAGTAATCTATACACTGAGTGAGTTTATTTACCTTTTTTTCTCCTTCTCTCGAAACTCCAGGAATTTTGAAATCACTGAATGCTAAAAAGAATAAATGGTATTTAAAAGTGAGAAAAAAAAGTGATAAAGAGCAATATATTATCATATCTTGCGGAACCAAGGCACACTAGTCCTCTGGCATGTCCAGAAGCGGGGTGGGGGGTATGTCCATTTCTATTTACTGACTTGGCTCCAGTTGATACTCTTCACATGAAACATTGCAAACACGACAGCCTGTCAAGTGCTTATATACTAATATCACACAATTACCATGTTTGCTACATTTTTAAATATGTTGTAAGAACATATGGAACGTTTGTGGCTTCTTCCTTTTTTAAGCAAATGGAGTAAAATGTTTTACATTCATTAGCGCTCAAATAATTTTGGTTTGACTGGTTAAAAAGTGAATGTATTTTTTTTATGAAACTTCAGCTTTACTTAAACTATTTTAAACTTTTGAATAGTTTTTCTATATCGTCTTTACTTTTTAGAATGAAAACATATATACAATAAATCTTAGAGACAGATACATTTTCAAGACCACACACACTCCTTTCCTTAATTACATGTGAAGGGACCTCTGAGATCCTGGAAAACTACAGTATATGACTTTTTACACAAGATTGACAACTGCTCTGCAAGGGAGTCTGGCATGAAATGGGTTGGTATAATAATTTCTAACTCAACGTTTTGAAGGAATGGTAAAAGTGAATAATAATGATTGCATCTAGTGACCAAGAGAAGACAAATCAGAAGTAGAGCTTCCACATCTACCGAGCACTCACTAGTTTGGTGGCTGCCGAATTTTCTATGAAGCGAGAACCATGCCCTGGGTCTCCCCTGCAGTGAACAGTTATCCCTGGGAAGACAAAATGGCCAAAAAGGGACAGTAACATGAGTGAATTCGTAGAAACCCAAGATAGACCTATAGAGTAGCAAAGATCCACTTACACCAAGGGCACTTTTCCCCATAGAACACACTAAATACTTCTGTTGGACTAGCCAGACCTGAAAAGAGAAGAGCACAATTGGAAGAAACCGATCTTGTACGGCATACTGGATGGCAGACAGGGGTGAGGAATTGAGAAAGACCTCATAAGGGGGTCCATCATGGAGTGTTTCAGCCATACATGCAACACATGCAAACATGTAACTACTGATATTTGTACAATGTGCAGTCATCGTGGCTAATATATGTTTAAACCAGTCACACGTGCATAGTTATAAATGTAATATCCATTTTTTTACTGTTTTAGCCTTAAAAAGTAACACCGGCTGGTGCGTTTCACATTACATGCAATAAGGTTTTATGGTGACCCAGTTCCCTGATAGTATAGCATGCAAAATGTGTGTGCCGTTTATACCACCGGACATGACTTCCATTCAGACATCCCTAAAGAGGTGTTTGCGCTGATGACAGAGACGCGATTTTCAAGAGTTTACCATGCTGTGATCAATGTGTCATTCTTTGCTGTAATATCACATTGAGTAGTGAAAACATACTCAGAATTAAACCAAAAATAAGACAAAACTATGCGTAATGGCGGTGGTGGATATGGACATGCATAAAAAAAAAGTTCTATCCATTCCCTATGAAAAAAGAAACTATAAATATTTCTATATTAGTCTAAATGCTTGAAATGAGGTTTATGGGGTTTTTTTTCTTTCAAAATAACACCTGCTTCCCATTGAACATGCTAGACTAGAAGATGTGAGATGGGCGAGATAAATTAATTGAGACCAAGGTAAGACAAAAAGGGCAGCGTCGTGTGAAATGCACAGGCTGGAGAACATAGTAACATCTCACCTTCATCAAGTGTGATCCCAGGATTGAGATTTCTGAATTCCGGGTACTTTACAAAGAGTTCCATGCCTTTGTGGCCCCCAATCTCTTCATCTGTTAACAAGAAAAGGGATTATTTTGTACGATATCACTTCTTAGTGTTGTCTCTCTTATTCCTCTCTGGCATCATTCATCCAATTCCACCCGCCGTGAGCCGTTCCCTCTCGCATCTTACCAGGGACCAGTGTGAGGTGAACGGTACGAGGAAGGCGGCGTCCCTCAGACTTCAGTCTACGAAGAGCTTCCAAGTACCTGCAGGGGGCCATCATAATAAATAATATTTACATCCCATACCCACAACGCTTGTTTCCATGATTACAGAGAAAATGTTCTTGACCTGTAAACCATTACTTTCTGGAAAGATGTTATGTCCAGAATGTTCTAATCTATGGATCCTGTATGTTCTTTCCTTCAGGTTTTTCCCTATTTGTTTTTATTACCACTCACATTTCTTCATTCTGTCGCCCTTCGTTTGATATTGCACATCAATTTCTTTTATCGATGGTCTGTGACTTACTGGATGGTAACACATTTCATGTCTTGAGTTCCTCTGGCATAGATGTTTCCCGATTCATCTTTATGTGCAGCAAATGGAGGATAAGTCCAGAATTCCTGGAGAAAGAGAGCACGGTTTCAGTCTGACCGCATTACATCATACTGCGTCCATTCATTCTTTCACACCACCTCACCTCAAACACAGGGACCACATCTATATGGGAATTTAAAACCACGGACTTGAGCTGAGGCTTTGTCCCCCACCACGACAAGATGAGTATTGTAAGTCCGGAGGACAGCTATGAGAGAAGAATCACGAGAGTGAGAAGATACAACATTACACTGATTATAGTAGGAGAGGATGAATATACATAAAAAATAAAATAAGACATCTTCATTCATCACATGCATTTTAATGAATATGGTGAATGAGCGTCCCTTTTAAGTTAACATTATTTCCCTTTTAAATCTATGGAGAGATCCAGCAGAATCCCCCCATGCATGTGTCCTCTTTTCTCACCCCCCAGCTCCATCGCTTGCAGAAGAAGAGTTCAGCGAAACACATATCTTACTTGTAAATGCGCATGTTGTATACTCACCAACACCCAGCTCCGGTATTGTTTTGGGCAAGTATTCCAGGGGGGTCTCACAGACCACCCCATGCATGCACAGAAAGTGTTCCCAAGGATTTCAGTGGAAGTGTTTTCCTGCCACAAACTGGCTGGTTTAAACAACCAATGCTGGTGTAGAAATCGGACAACAGATGGGGCAGTACACTGGATCCAAAGATGCAGCTTCTTCAAAAGGTAAGTGCTTTTTTATTTTAGGAATAGAATGTGGAATTGGCAGCGCTCTATGGGGCACTGGAGTGTCCAATTAAAGAAGAAATGGTTCTCGGCTTTTAGTACAGTTAGACTAGAATAGAGGTCTGCCTATGAGGCTAAGATCAAGATCCCCCACAGCGCTGCAGGGGACCTAGATCCTTCTGTCTGGTAACCTCCGCTGCCGCCACTTCCACCGGGGCTTCTATCACCGAGATTGTCTACGCGCATCGCGCATACCTTCCCCAGCTGCCAGAGAGGAGAATTCTCTTCTCTGGCAGCCAATGAACATCTGCTCGATGGACACAGACCACCCCCCGCTACTGCTGGCACTTCCGCCAGGGCTTCTATGACGAACCGTCCGGTGCTCAGTCATAGAAGCCCCGGCGGCCTCCACCCGCTGCCCCACTAGACACCAGGGAGTCAGAAGCACTGGTAAGTTGAGGAGGGGGAAGGGTTATATGGAGGTGCATAAGGCTTTTCTGGAAGCAGAGTGCCCCGTGATATGCCTTTTACCCCCCTTTGTGCCACTCTGTCTCCAGAAATGCCTTTTAACCGCTATATGCCACTCTGCCTCCAGAAATGCCTTATATTCCCCTATATGCCACTCTGTCCCATGATATGCATTTTAACCATATATAAGGCATTTCTGATTTTAAGACTACATGCAGCCTCAATATCATCATTCCTTGCTTGGTTGAATGGCCAACACATTCTCAGAAATCATTCTTAAATCACCAACGCATTCTCAGAAATAGAGTAATTCTTAAATCACCTAGAACGTTTACTGCATTCATTTTGTCAGGAACACATAATTGTCATATAACACAAAAGCAGTGCATGATAGGGTAATATGTGTCACATCACCACCATTATGTTCATTATTTAAAGCCCTTTGGATTTTCAACAGTTTCAGCTCATTGTTCTCCTCGTACCTTAATTTTCCTGCTTTCCAATCCAATGTCTTCAGCCACCCGAACAAGGAACTCAATAGCTCCATCTGTAACGTAATAATTTGTAGAATATATATAATGCATATATTAGTGGAGGGACCTTTATGACATAAAGCTGGCTTACGTTTAATAAGGCACTGGAAAACACTACATGTACATAACATATACATACTACATAAAAAAAGTCTCTGAAGCTTCCACCACAAAAAAGTGGCAGGTCCTCCAGTGGGTTAGGGCAACAGGAAACCCGGTCTCCCCAATCTCTTTCTTCTGGGGCCGCACTCCTCCTAAGGAGATACGCAGCTCCTTCCTTAGAAGGGCCGAGATCCAAAGAGGAGAACCACTAAACTTTTCAAGGGGGAAGGTGGCCAAAAAGCTTAAACCTCCCACCAAAAACCTCCGTGCACCCAGCTCTGCTGTGGCATTTCCAATGGAACTTCAAAATTTATTCTGTGCCAAAAATCACATGCCCCCAAATGTGAAGTGACTCCAGTGTGACATTTCAGGTCCCAGCCTAAAAATAAATCTCTTCTCTGACACCACCAGCC